>OY998178.1:149948359-150548359 GCA_963921935.1 Galeruca laticollis
CCTCTCTCTCTCTCTCTCTCTCTCTCTCTCTCTCTCTCCCTCTTTCTCATCCCTACACATAATAGTCCAAATGCAATACTGATAAGGAAACTCCTGTTTCAAGGGATCTAGTAGCGATGAGGGTGGATTTCTCGGGCGAGAACTGTGCTGTGATGCCAATGCGCACCACTCTGGGTGGGACAGCACGGGCGTCAATAGCAGGGGGCAGACCTTGCTGACTACCTGGGCACAACTTATCTTCTGCTACTCAACCAAGTGACGAAGCCGACATTCCGGAATAGGATTCGGACTGAAGTCTTGGATGTGACGCTTGCGTCAAGTACGGTGGTGAGTATGGTAAAAGACTGGCATGTTAATGATGATCCGTCATTGTCGGATCACAGTTACATTTGTTTCAGTTGTAATGCAGTTGCTGAAAAACAATCAGTAAAATATGGGGATCCTAGGACTACCAACTGGGAACGGTATAAACTGGACCTCGCGGAGAGGCTCGACGGATTCCCTAGGAGTCTCAGTAATAATGAGATTGATTGGGCCATAGCGGAACTGGACTCGATTATTGCCTCGTCTTATGAAGAGAATTGTGCAGAAAAAACGAGTAAAGGGAGTAAGGATCACAAGTGGTGGAACAACTCTGTGGACTCGCTGCGGAAACAAACCCGGCGTCTATTTAATAGAGCTAGGAAGACAGAGTCGGATCTGGATTGGGTTCAATACCTCCAGAAACGAAATGAGTACAAGAGCGCCGTTAGGCTGGCTCGGAGAGATGATTGTGCCTTCTGAGAGGATATCGTAACGAAATCTCCTGACAGTGCTCTTGGCTGTCTGGAAATCGCACCGGGTGTTTTTTCGGAAACTCCGGGTGATACCTTGCATCACTTATTAGAGACTCACTTCCCCGGTTGTAAAGTAGTCGGGCAGGAGGGTTCTGACATGGGGTGTGTGAGAACACAACGACCATGTAGAAGGGACTATCTTCTAGCAAGGGAAATAGTTACCTATGAGAGGAGTACTTGGGCAATACGTACGTTTAGACCCTTTAAATCTCCGGGGAAGGACCAAATCTTTCCAGCTCTGCTTCAGCAGGGCCGGGAGGCTATTGGCCCAATCTTAGTGCATATATTTCGGGCCTGATTGGCAAGCAGATATGTTGCTGAGCAGTGGAGACAAGTAAAAGTTGTCTTTATACCCAAGCCCGGTAGTACTACATACACTGTAGCTAAGTCTTTTAGACCCATGGGCCTAACATATTTTGTGCTGAAAATACTGGAGAGGTTGGTTGATCAGTATATGAGGGAAAATGTTGGACTTAGGTATCATTTGCACAACAATCAGCATGTGTTCCGATGTGGCAAGTCAACAGAAAGTGCCTTAAACCAACTGGTAACCCAGGCAGAAAAGGCGATGGAAAATGACATGATTGCTCTGGGCGCTTTCCTGGACATACAGGGAGCTTTTACTCACTGGCTTGTAATGCTACGCAACTGCACTGTAGAGGACGCATGGCCCACATTGTGGAACCTAGTAATCGACGAACTGTTCCCTCCCTATTAAACGGTGAAGGCTTTCTAGCAATTGGGTATGCCAATGATATTGTTGTCCTTGTTATTGGAAGGCATATTACCGTCCTCGGGGACCTAATGAAAAGGTCCCTAAATAGGGTACAGGGGGTATCTGCATATCATGCTAATGTATGTGCTATCATGAAAAGTGCGCAGATAAACCTAGACAGAGGTTATGTGGACCGATATATAGCCATGCACCACAACAGTCAGGCGGCAATTATGGCCCTGAGTGGATATACCATCAACTTGCTGCTGACTGTCGAGAACAGTTTGCTGACTTAGCAAGGCGGAACGTAGTGTGGCTAGAATATATTCCGTCCCACTCTGGTTGTGAAGGTAATGAAAGGACGGATGCAGGCACTGATTGTGGAAGGGACGGCAGCTCCCTTTAGCGGCCCTGGTCCGACATTTGGCTTTACAAAACACAAGTAATCACTAAGGAGACGAGCAATTGGTTGGAAAACCAACACCTCGCTCATTGAAATGCATCGAAGCATAAGTAGCGAGAGTGGCACAATGGGCCCGCTAGTGGCCTCTGTGCCGGAACCCTGGCTTGAGCTTGACTTGGCCGAGGTTCGCCCGCACTTAGTTAGTAGTGAGGAGTAACAGAGCACAGCGCCACGCCGTCGCCGTAAGTAGTTGTTATGTATTTGACTCTATGTTTGTGAGCATTTGATTACAGTTATGACTTTATTTTGCCTACGACATTGAGTAAACGAGTTAGTGTTACTTTTATCGAGTTGAGTGAGGTGACAATTAAGAGACAAACTATCAACAATTTTTTTTATATGTAAGATTTCCAGAACTGCACTGAAGTCAGATTCCCCACCACCACCACCACAAGTTCAACAAGAAGAGAGGCAATGTTGTTCGTCCTGGCTTCGTGAAGAAGTGTTAATGGAAACGAAAACTGATGTAAGCCCAACATCTGTAAATATATGTGTGCTCGGACAACTTACAAATAAGCAAACATGCATCAGTTGTTCCTGTTAGTAGGGAATTGGAATACAAAGTTTCAAATTACGTGTTAGTTTCCCATGAAAATTTTATATTTCCAGTTTCTGAATTTATCAAAAAGAAACTGAAGTTTCAATACAATTGGCTAAAAAAGTGAACATGGTTGGCGTATTCCCAAAATAATAATGGTGCATACTGCAAATATTGTATGGTATTTGGCCATGAACATGTGGGTAAAGGAATAATGGGATCATTGGTTGTATCCCCATTTAAAAAATGGAAAGACACAGTAGAAAAATTCAAAGTCCATGATAATGCTGACTATCATACGTTTTCACAATTAGTTGCTGAAACTTTTCCTAAAGTGAACAGTGGTGCGATGGAAGATGATGCCACATTAATAGATTCTCAAAGAAGTAAAGAGCGGGATGAAAATCGAGCTATGCTCAAATCAATTATTCAGAATATTATATTTTGTATTGAAAATGAATTAACCATCCGGAGTCCATAGAAAATTGATAAACCTGCACAAAAATACCGTAATCTTAGGACTCTGTCAATATTTCGCTGTCAATATGAAGATAAACTTAGAAAACACATTCTGGAAAGTGGAAGGAATATCTTAGCCCAGACATGCAAAATAAAATAATTGGTATATGTGGAAAGCTGATTCAACGTAATCTACTGCAAAACATAAATGAATGTGATTGTTTTGCAATTTTGGCAGAAGAAACAACAAATGTTTCTAGTAAGGAGCAATTTTCATTTTGTGTTAGATACGTTACAAATTATGATAAATCTATATTAAGGGAGAACTTCCTGTCATTTACAAAATTATATGACAGCAGAAAATATTGTTAAACGTATTTTAGAAATATTTGCCAATTTAGTGTTGAATCTTACTAAAGTAGTAGACCAAGGGTATGATGTATGCTCAACATTTAGTGGCCACATTTCTAGAGTTCATCCGCATTTTCAGGAAATGTATTCAAACGCTATGTATGTATATTGTGCAGCTCACCAGTTGAATTTGATATTGAGCAATTCTCTTGATGTTTCATCCATAAGAAACTGTCTTGGTGTTGTTGTCCAAGTGTCTAACATGTTAGAAATAATGTACTAGCGAGTTTTAAAGAAGAATATTACTTCCTTAGTGCCTGGGAGTATAGAAAGCCAGAATGCAGTTAATACATTTCTTGAGCCCTTACCAGCCATAGTAATTAGCTTGGAAGAGGTATATCAGACAAAACTTCGAATTTGCTAGCTGGTGTTGAGAAAAAGTTGGTTTTTAGTTGGACTGGTTTTTTGTGAATATTTATTTAATATAACATTACCCCATGCAAAGTACCTACAAAGCCCCGATTGCGACTTCAGCACTAAAATATGCTGATGATGTTGTGTCTACTCTGAAAGGTTTGCTTCAGCATAAGCCTACCAGTAAGACAAAAGAATGACGTGGAAATATTTTCTGGAGATATTTAGTTTTGATTTGAATTTTTATTTGATTGATGTCTGCACTGTATTTCATATATAATTAAACTACTATAGTGAACATGCGTAATGACTAGTGGCGCCTTTTTAGGTAATTTTCTAAGTTCATACATGAGTTAAAGTAAAGGTAAATATGAGAAAGTAATTTTTCTGAAATAAATAATATTAGTGAATACACATATTGAGTAACAATCAATTTAGGTGATGTTAAAAATAAAGGTAGTTCTATCATGCCACGTTACAAGAAGTATTTGATTGCTTATTTCTACTTTTTATTGTTATTAAAATTCGAAAATAATCTTAAGAAATATTTAAACCACAGCTTGATGTTAACAAGAACAAAAAGCAAGCCATTGGCAAAAACGACTTTAGGAAGAGTCTCAAGGAGACATAGGTACACAAAAAGTAATAAACAGTCATTCATCGGATTTGGAATAAAAACTTCTATAACAAAACATAATCTTCTTGAGACTGAAATGTAATTTATTCAGTAGTAATATCACAAGAGAGTGAGAACAAATTGAAAATAATTCGACAGATTTTATTTAATTTGTTGCCAGGCAATAGACACGAGAGTCCCAATGGCAACAAGTTTGAGAAAATGCCTGGAGAATTATTATCTAATTTATCGAACTCTCGTGTGGTATTCGATATATTATTTTTTGACGTTACAATCAAAATCATTTTTAAGATTTTATATTTTTATTTCAACAAATTGATATCACTCGACTCAATATAATCAGAATGAGTTATTCAAATTAGGATGCATTGATGTTTTGAACATGAAAAATACAATTATTATAAATGTTCTGTCCTTGTGTGGAGGATTTTTCAACATTATTTGTTCTGATGTGTTGAAAGTTAATGATGCTTCCCCACTCTCTCTCAGGTTATCAATTAAATTTGAATGATGTTCATTATTCAATTTCAGGTAAGGTTTCAATGAATTGGATGAGCTGTGTCCTGTGATTTTTATAATTTCCTGCTAATTGATACCTGCTTTGGCAAGGTGAGACACTGCAGTTGATCGTTCGGAATGGTTGGTAATTTTAACTTTTTTTAATATCGAGTCCAATCATCTCTGCAGACTCTTTCATCCACTTAAACATCATGTTCACCCCAATCGGCATATTTTTGTACCATCCTGAAGAATATGGTTTATCCCAAGCAATATTAACTGTTAAAAATAACCTGTCAGTTTTGATATTTGCATTTCTTGAGCAATCGAACAGGACAAATATCAGGGTTCTCGGTATGTAGTATTAACCATTCACTGTCCGCACATCTTTGTGCTCCCCCTTGCGCCGTTTTGGAAAATATAGGGTTATACTCTATTCTTGTGGTGGTCAAACCCGCATTGTTCGTTTCGTCTTTGAAATAATGCACTAAGCATTGAGAACCTTCTCCACCACGCCATGCCAGTTCATATGAGACAATATGATAAAATTTCTTCTACAAGCCAGACGGTGTGTTTTCGTCGTAGTTTTATCATGTCCAAGATTTCTCCTTTTCTCAAACTTGCAGAACTTTGTTTCCTTTTTTCGGGCTCTTTCTGTAATAACTTACACTTGATGTTTTTAGCATCTCTGGCGGATTTGAATTCGATACCATTGAATGGGTCGAATCTTCTATTAAATTGGTCGTAGTACAACTCTTGTATTAATTTTGCGGTTTTATTCCACATTGTCTTGATCACATCTTCTTTATAGTCTTCTCCATTCTGTTTCTTCATATTGAACCCATAGTCTTTCAAAATAACGGCTAGTTTTGTTGTTGATGTCTTCTCTTCCAATTTATATCCCCTCTCGTCGCAAAATAATTGGAATTGTTTCCAAATCGACGCGCTTCTTATTTTGGTATTCTAACATGCACTTTCAATGATTATATTATTTATATCATCGACTGATGATTCACTAAAACGTTTGGGATTCATTTTACGAATTTCTTGAAAATTTATGACAGACGCGTCAATTCAAGAAAATCCGTTGTCATGTGGTTGTCATTCAATAAAAACAATGTACATTGAATTATTCTCGCTGGAATAATGTAAGTAAATTATTCTCGCTGGAATAATATAAGTAAATTATTTCCACTATAAAAATGTTTTGATTGGCTAGAACGTATATAAATTACTGAAATTGAAAATTTCTATTGGTTTCGAGAAACGTCAAAATATAATCATCACAATAAAACAGTATCTTACATATTTGCATCTATTTTTGAACGTGAAATAAATAAGTGTTATCCTTGTGAATAAACAATGTTTTCAATCAGTCATCTCAACACTTCAACATAATATTTGCTTTCAACCACCTGTAATCACTCAATTCGAATTACACACCAAGTCCATTTGGGCAATTAACAACAAAATAAATATTTATGAAGATCTTCAGCAAGTAACAAATATCCTAATATGAATCACTAGAATCGAATAAAGTTGTATCATTTGAGCAAATGTTTCAACTCGAGCAACAATATCATCTTAATAACCTAAAAATGGAGTAGTCATGAAAGACAAAAGTAGTGGACCTAATATACCAATTTAGTTATCTGGATTCCAAGGATATAATTCTATTGAAAAATGAGAAACAAATTCATGCTATTAGCAGAAGAAAGTGTAAGAACAGAAATTTTTAAATTATTGTTGCCATCAACTAAATTTCGAAAATTGGATCTTTAAAATAGACCACCTATGACGAGTTTGCAACTTTTTTGAAGTTAGTCCTACATGTATGTCTTGAATTTTTCACAAAGTACTGCCTAAATTAGCACAAAAGACAAAAATTTTCCTAGCGTAGTAAAGCAAATATACAAGAAATTATGCCACCACCACTCTAAATCAAAAGCATTCAACTAAAGATTGGATGTTTTGCTTTAAATACATTAGTAGAGCGATAAAGTGATAGTTGGAAATCTGAAACATAAATTTTTTTCACTATTAATTTTTTCAACATTTACAATTTTTTAGCTTTAGATTACTTTATATTTTGTATGTATTTCACTATTAAATTTAATTTCTCTCACATACTAGATGCTAAATTTCGCCACCATGAGCGCTAGTGTCCAATCACCAAGGTCATTTAGGTTCTCTATACCCTTACATGTATTTGTAAAAACTACACCCTCTCCCTGCCCCCCAAACCCAAAACAACTAATCAACTACACTCCTTACTCCCCAAACTCATGGTGTCAGACCACCAAACTAATTTTCTGGCTACACCACTGACATCTGCCATGCTAAAACTTAGCTACAAACGAATTCGGAATCAGCATAGTCTGAAACCACCCCAATAGAGAAGAAATCTTCAGTTTTTTATACAGGGTCTTTGATTAAACTGAACTTATTGTTTAAAAGACTACATTTATGCCACACTGTGGTGCTTCCCTACTTGTTAAAAAATGTATCATCTAACATCTAACCAGATAAGAAGTAATAGTTTTAACTGAAAGTTATATTTGCAAGGTATATAAATACGTAGGATAAGCATAGCATGACAATACTGCTGAAAGAAGTAAATTCACTTTCAATGTCAAAAGTAGCTTTTTATAAAACCACCAGCAAACTATTAGTTAATTTTTATTGGCAATATTCTAATGTCAGTTTATTCAAATAAATATTCATGCATTATTTAATTTCTTTAAAAAAATATAAATCATGACATAACAAATAATCGATATAGATACAGCAAACACCAAAGGCGATGGAGAACACTGACCAATTCTAATTTTACTCCCTCTACAACTCTTGTATTGTGATACAATTTTTATTTAAAGTGAGGACGATACTGGCCGACAAGTCCGATTATTACAATTCAATCCAATGGTAGTTGGTCTGGGTGACCACTCGCCACCACGTTTGGCGTTTGCTGTATCTTGGTGGAAAGAATTATGAATTCAACAAAGACTGGATTAATTACTTTTATGTTCGTGGCATTTCATAGCCTCTCTATAAAAATCATCCACACTACATATGCTATTTAACTTTAATTGTAACTGTTTTAGATCTTTTATAATTTATGATTCCACTTAAATGAAAATTGCCACTTACCCTTTAGTTTTTCAATTTCTGCTTTTAATTGTCTTTCTCTCTCCCTGAACTGTTTATTTTCTATGATCATTCGTTGAAGGTCTTGCTGAGCCTCAGTTTTGAAATCGTTTGCCACCCTAACAGATGTTAGAAGATCGTCTTGGAATTTTTCCCACTCTTCATTCTGAAAACAAAAAAACAGGACTAAATCTAACATTCTAATATGTGATAATCAGGTATGAGAGTTTGGAAAAAATAATTAAATGAAGATAAACTTTCTATTTTAATTTATAGTAAACTGTTTGTTGTGTGTCCCCATTTTTTCACGAATAATCTAGTTAAAATATCTAGGGATTCAAAATTGTAATGTCAGGTGTGTATTTTTGGTATATATAGATTATCATCCTTAAGTAAGGAGTGACCACAAGATTAGGAATGCCTTATCTAGTTTACATTAATTTCACATATGCTTGATTGTCATCCCACATTAGCATGAAACATTTCAAATTCCATTGAGTTCGGAATTTTCGAGCTGTTCATGTTATGTAAATCAAATTTCTAGGACATGTGACCTCGTATCAAAATGAAATGTATGTTCCATGTACATGACGAGGAAATAAAAATGTAAACTGACTTTGAAAAATTGGAGGCAGGAGCCTCCAAAAAATATTATCTGTCCATAAAAAAAATGGTTACCAGCACTGTATGTAGAAATGTAACTAATACTTAAAAACTAAAATTACTTTTGATATATTTCTATTTCACCTACATTTGCTTTAGGATTTATCAGTTTTATTGTCATACATTAAAATTTTATTATCAACTGTATTAAAATTAAAACTACATAAAAGTTATGTTTATAATTGTCACACAAAATTAAGTTTATTTACCTACTAAAATATCCAATGCTTTCAAACAACTAATGTTTTTTTTATACATACTTCAACATATCACTTGTTAAATGTAAAATCTATCTACTGATTAAAAATTGTGACTAACTGGAGTAATGTTTACCAAACTGACAACATATCTTATCATTTATATTACAACAGTATTATAAAATCGTCAATGTAAATAAATGTACCTTTTATGTAAATTAACTTGAAGATTAAAGGTATGGTCTGTTTTGGGGGAATAATCGACACGCGTTTAATCGTCGCGTTAGGTGAAATACGGATATGATAGTGATGGTCTAGCTTAAGCGACAAGTCGATACAAGTCTCCACAAGACTATGGGCGTTTTCAGACCTAATGACACGACAGCGATACGATATCAGCTATGCATCTCCAGACAAAATTGGTCGTCAGGCAATTTAAACACGCACGTTTAACTAGTCGCCATAATGCCAAAATGAGCTCCAACAAAGGTAGATTTTCCAAGGCAGAAGACGAAAAATTGATTCACGATGTGTCAATACATCCATCATTGTATAATTTAAATCATAAGGACCAAAATGTACAGTATACTGTTTGAACAATAATAGCAAAAAACATGGAGAAAAGAGTCAACATGTTTTTTAGGAAAAACTATTTATTAGAAGTTTGTTTTAAGAAGACAGGCACTAGCTTGTTATACAGTACTTTCAAAACATCTCGTACAAATACACTAATGTAATATAATACCATGGAACGATAGGATTCTCCTGTAGCCAAGTACCTGGAAGGAGAATAAGTTGTAGACTTTTTTTAGGCTTATTTCAGAATGAAATAGGGCTATTGTAGAGAGTAGCATGACGCGACTTCGGAAAAATTTCAATACAGTTTTCAGTTTTGGTGTTCCTAGATGCCAAAATCACCCCCTGTTCCAAAGGTTATATACAGTGTTAGGAAAATTCTGAGGGCACATATGTTTTATCGTCAATGTGTTGGAAAGAGACAAATACATTTAAATTCAGTGTATTATTCTTTTTCGCTAACAGGATATCATAAAGTGGAAAACGTGCAATAGATCTAAACGTCTGATAGGCACCACCCTCGTGAGGCGTGTCCATAACGTCAATGTGTAATTGTTTCTACATACGAACTAGATAACAGAAACAGTGTTGCCAACTTTCATTGTATATTTATATTGTAAAATGCATTGTTCTAACACGAGAACAAGTTATAAGAATCTTTTAAGTATGATAATTCAAGAGGTTGTAACCGATCAAGATAATTAATCACATCTATTTGTTGAACATTTTATTGTAATGATGGAAATTGTTCTAGTTTTCAATTTGAAAGCGGATAAAACCTTTACATTTTTCAGATTTGGCAACGTGAAATTTGTCTCTGAACATCTGGGATTTGAATGTATTAGTAAAAAAAATTGAGTGTTCTTTACGTTTGTTTGCAAATGAGAAACGAATTATCTGTGTAAACACACGGTACAAATTAGAAAACGCTATGATAATAAACTTAAATAACATCAAATTCTAATGAAAATATCTATTATTTTTAAATAAAATGTAATAAATTAAAAAATAAAACTTCTTAATTCTTCAATTATTTTAAATCAAATGTTAGAATAAACCCCCGTTTTGAGCCAATCTGCAACATTAAGTGACGTATCCAGTCAGTACCTAGATGTACATCCTCAAGAGGCGCATGCGCGATTCGTATTTGTTCGGTATAAAAGTCTACGCTGGCTTTTGATTGTCTGTCTCACTATTGTCTTTCTCTAACACACTGGTAATCCCATGTGACCCTTATATTTTCCCGTTGACTATGAGAGAATTATCGTTTTACGTTGAAATTTAATGGAGAATGATTTCTCTTATAAATAAAAAGGAATGTTTTAAGGGCATACTTCCAACGTGTAGATTGAAAATGAAGAGAGGGGATAGATAAAAATAGAAGAATTACGGCTGTAGACGAAATCGTTTTATCAGGAGCGTAGGAATTACAGGCGGTTTATTATTGAGATATTTTTGTAAATAGAATACAGTTATAATACATATATTAGCAAACGACTTATTTCGCATGTTATGATACCCTGTTAAAGAAAATGGCGATACACTGAATATACTTGTTTCATTACAACATATTGTCGCTTTAGGACTCTGTATTGTTGCCATAGAATATTCCATATAATGTTAATGAAAATTATTATGCTTATATTCATTAATTGCACTCTCAATATCGACAAATATCATTTTCTTAGCTTTTCTCCGTTGATATGAGTTATCAATCAACGCTATCCTCCAGTGATTTTTTAGTGGCATATTATATCATCCAGTATAATTCCATGAATTGTTGATGCTTATTGCCATTAGTTGAGAATGTTGTTTGATAAAACGGCTCTTTGCATAATATTAATATGTAAATTTCCAAAACTCTGGTAGATGGAGAAGCATTTTCTTTCCTAATATAGATACACTTATTTCAAATACTTACTAGGTATGTTTTAATTTATTATTCAAACCATATAAGCGTATATTAACCAAACTAATATAGTGAATTAGATTATTACTTCTGTATTATTTCTTTGTAAATTAATCTGGATATTATAATGAAGGGATAATCGAAAGTAATGTTGATTTTTTTATTGTTCATTGCATTAAGCTATCAGTTTAGTACAATCTTATTTTTTCTCAATTAATAAACTAAACTGTTCACATTACACATCTATATGTCTAACCTTAACTTCTTTAATTGCGAATTTTTACATAATGAGTTGTTGTTTATACAACATTTTGCTGTGGTAAACTGGTTAGTAATAGCCTGAATACATTGCTTGTTTATTGAAAACTGAAAGTAAATGCCTACCAGACATATGTTTAGATCAATTGCACGTTTTCCACTTTATGATATCCTGTTAGCGAAGAAGAATAATACACTGAATTTATATGTATTTGTCTCTTTCTAACACATTGACCATAAAACATATGTGCCCTCAGAATTTTCCTAACACTGTATATATATGTATGTATTATAACGGAATTTGTAAGCACGATAGAGGGCGTATTTTTTGACGGATCGAAACCAAACTCGCTACAAACATTGTTAGGCCAAAATCTTGGACGAGTTCGTTAATGAGCCAAATCAGCCCAGTAAAAACAAAATGGCGGCCTGTCAAAATTGAAAAAAAATCGTATTTCCTTGGTTATTCATTTGACGCAAAAATGTTACTGAACTTTTTCGTAGACCTTAACACGTTCTACAACATTTATTTAAGAAAACTCACAAATTAACTAGAATTTTTTTTTATTTTTTTGTTTTTGATTTCATGCCAAAATGTTACTTTGGTTTTTTGTACATTTCAAAACATTCTATTACTTTTGTATCTAATTTTTTATTTTGCAAAAATGTTACTGAAATAAGCCTGTCCAATTGGTCCTGTGCCATTTGAATTTTTTTAGATTTTAACGGGGTTACAGTGCACTGAAACCAAAGGTTTATTGTGCCCCCCTATCAGAGCTGTTCTCGGTACTTCTACAGCTCGCCTTCCAGTTCCAAGGTTCTAATGAACTCTAGTATTTGGAACGGCTTCAACGAAGTTATATCTTCACTCTTACAAGTTTCTTGTCCGAAGCATTTCTTGAGTTGTCTTGCAATGGCGAGGCATTCCAGAACTAGGCGATCCGGAGTTTCATCCTCCTCCCCACAGAATCTACACTCGTCAATATCTGCTAGACCTATTCTCATTAAGTGCTTCCTACGGCGGCAGTGTCCTGTAAGAAAGCCCGTGAGGAGATGTAGCTTATCTTTACTGAGGTCCAAATATTTTCTGGATCTAGCAGTGTCAAAGTTCCACAGGAACTTTTTGGAATGTTACAACCCGGGAAGGCACCGCCAGAGTGCTTCTCTTTCGGTTTCCTCTTTCTTCCGAAACTCTTTCTTGCTGCACCACAGAAAGGCTCCGGACCAATAAAGGACATTTGTGCTCCTTTCCTGGCAAGTGCATTGGCCTCTCATTTCCCGTGATTCCCGAGACTAAAGAAACCCTGTTGTTCTTGCCTAATTGATCAAGTTTTATTCGGCACTCCCATGCCAACTTTGAGTCAATGACATGGGAGCTCAATGCTTTGATAGCTGCTTGACTATCAGAATGGATCGATATGTCACATTTCTGGTAGTTTCTTTCTAGGTTCATTTCCACGCATCTTTCGATCGCAAGTATTTCTGCCTGAAAGACGCTCGGGAAGGAGCCTAACGATAATGAGTATCTAGTGCCAGGCCCAAATACTCCAGCGCCTGCTCCAATGGTGGTTTTTGAACCATCCGTATACCATCTAATGGTGTTTTCTTTGAGAGTTTGGGTAGTGTATTCTCTTTCCCAGTCTCTCCTCGTATTTAGCATCGTGGTGAAATTCTTTTCGATGCTTACTTTCCTGATCATTTCGTTACTGGGAAGATTCGCTGATGAGATGTATCTTGTCAGAGAGGTGATTTTCAATACTCTCATTGCCTGAACCTTCCTTAGATATTCTAAGAATTGCCTCATGGGCAGATCTTTCTATTACCAGATGTAGAGGTGTGAGATCTGTAATGATCTCAAGTGCCCTAGCTGGACACGTTCTCATAGACCCAGTGATGCACACACAGGCAAGTCTTTGAACCTTGTCGAGGGTCTTCCTCGTGCTGTACTGACTTGCTTTTGTGTGCCAAACTATTGCCCCATACATAATTGCTGGTCTCACAATCATGGCGTACATCCATCGAAGTATTTTTGGGTTACAGCTAGATTTCTGCTTGCCATCAAAGCTCTTATTGCTTTACTAGCAGTAATTTCAACATGCTTATTCTACAGAAGCTTATTGTCTAGGGTTATCCCTAGATATTTAACTCCTGATTTCCATTCTATGATTTCCCCGTTTAAGGATATGGGTTTAACGGCTGGACGATATTCAGGGGTTTTAAAATTTACAATTAGATTTGGTTTGGAAAGTCTCTATTTAGAAGAAAATATCTGGTTTTTGGATGTCGCGAAAATGTCGAATTAAATGGAATTTCTTTAGAACTCAAGTGCCCTAGGTGGACACGTTCTCATAGCTCCACTGATGTACACACAGGCAAGTCTTTGAACTTTGTCGAGGGTCTTCCTCGTGCTGTACTGACTTGCTTTTGTGTGCCAAACTATTGCCCCATACGATCATGGCGTACATCCATCCCAGTATTTTTGGGTTACAGCCCCACCTCTTACCAGCTAGATTTCTGCACGCCATCAAAGCTCTTATTGCTTTACTAGCAGTTATTTCAACATGCTTTTTCCACAGAAGCTTACTGTCTAGGGTTATCCCTAGATATTTAACCTCTGATTTCCATTCTATGATTTCCTCGTTTAAAGATATGCGTTTCATGGCTGGAAGTATTCTTTTCCGGGTAAATGGAATTATTATAGTCTTGCTTGGGTTAATGTTTAGCCCCACTGACAAGGACCATTGCTCAATGATTCTGAGGCCCTTTTGTAATAAATCACACAAGGTGCTCTCGAACTTACCTCTGACTATTAAAACTATGTCATCGGCGTAGCCCATACATTCGAAGCCAAGCTCCGTTAGTCTGTAGAACAACTCATCTAGTACGAGGCTCCATAGAAGGGGAGATATCACTCCCCCCTTGAGGTGTCCCCCGACTGGCTTTAACTGAGGTGGTTTCATTCCCCACCTGTGCCTCAGCTATCCTCGTTGTCAACAACTCATACATCCATTTTACAATGGTTTCATTCACTCCTCGCCTTTTTAGTGCGTCTTTGACAGACACATGAGTTGTGTTGTCAAAGGCCCCTGATATATCCAGGAATGCGCACATTGCGATTTATTGTTGTTCAGAGTTCTCTGGATGACTTCGGTCAGCTGATACAGAGCGGTCTCAGTTGATCGGATGGGTCTAAACGATCGGGGATCAGTCCAATCGTTTTTCCCTATTTTAGGTATGAAGGTTACCCTTGCCCTTCTCCATTTTCTAGGTATTAGACCCACTGCTAGACTGCTTCTTGTAATCTTCAGCAGGTGAGGAAGAATCTCCTCTATCCCTTGCTGTAGGAGTGCCGGAAATATTCCATCCACTCCTGGTGATTTATATGGTTGAAAGGTACTTATTGCCCATTCCAACCGTTGTCTGGTAAATATTTTCTTAGCAATGTCCCAATCTTCCTTGCGGGCTTTTTTGGTGTAGTTCACTGCTATTTCGGTGCTTGTTGCTGGTTCACTACCTGGGAAGTGGGTTCTAAGAAGAAAAATCGATCGTTCCTCTTCACCTTCCGTGTATGATCCGTCTGACTTTTTCAGTGACATTGTGGGGTTAGTTCCTCCATTTGCCATGACCTTTTGTAGCCTGGCCGTTGTGTGAGTGGAAGTGATATTTTCGCAAAAGGTTTGAAAATTAAGCCTTTTGGCCTTCCTAATCTCTTTATTGTACTGAGTAAGCTTCTCAGTGTACCCCTGCCAATTACCGTCACGTTTGGCTCTATTAAAGAGCCGACGGACCTCTTTTCTGAGGTTTGACAGGTTCTCATTCCACCAAGGAGCATCCTTTTCTAAACGAGCTTTTGAGAGTGGGCAACTGGAATGAAAAGCTTCCATTATTGCCTCACTGATCTGAATATGCATATGATAGTGATGGTCCAGTTTAAGCGATAAGTCGATACAAGTCCCCACAAGACTATGGACTTTTTCAGACCTAATGACACGATACCGACCCGACAGCGACACGATGTCAGTTATGCGTTTCCAGACAAAATTGGTCGTCAGGCAATTTAAACGCGCACGTTTAACTAGTCGCGCGCGAGTTTTTATGCCATAATGCCAAAATGAGCTCCAACAAAGGTAGATTTTCCAAGGCGGAAGACAAAAAATTGATTCAAGATGTGTCAATACATCCATCATTGTATAATTTAAATCATAAATTGTATAAGAACCAAACAATAATAGCAAAAAACATGGACAAAAGTGTCAACATGTTTTTTAGGAAAAACTGTTTATTAGAAGTTTGTTTTAAGAATCCTGTTATACAGAACTTTCAAAACATTTCGTACCAACCATGGATTGATAGGATTCTCCTGTAGCCAAGTACCTGGAAAGAGAATAAGATTTTGTAGACTTCTACAGGTATTATTCTCAACAAGAGATACCTTAGCCTAAAGCAAGTTTTTCCCTGGCTGTAATCGGTTTTTATTAAAAGCTTACCTTAATACCAAGGTTTTATAGCTATGCCTTGATCCAGGTTTTTTCTTCTCTTTTTTCCAAAACTTACTATAAAATTTATTGTGACATTCTAAACCACTAAATTATGTTAGAAAGTTCTGGCTTCTTTCAAAATTAATAAATCTGAAGAAACTAAATTAAATGAGCTAATCGGTTGACAGTGTAGTGATCCCTAAAGGACAGTAACGGCAAAAGGACATTAGCTTAGAAATAAGATTTAAATTTAGGTTAATATTAATTATAGTATTTAGCGAGCATTGATCTAGGAAGGCCAATGATAGTTATGTGTGTAAGCACGTTCTAATTGCAATATAAACATATACGTACAATTAATAGACGGAGGTCAGGCTCGGCGAATAGCGTGCGTACATTTCTTATAAAACGAAAGTATAATGAACTAGGATAATTAATTGTTATTGATAATTTGAATAAGTCGATTGATATTATATCTGTGTATTTTTAAATGTATTAAACGATCCCAGTGATTTTTATAGAAGTGATGTTGTTTATTCTATTCCCGAATACAGGTTGCTAGGTAAGTGTTTGCCTCAAAGATAATATGCCTTTATGGTAAACGTCCAGTATACGAGGGACACTTACTAAGTAACCACCACAACAGTAGTGAGTACTAAATTTGCTGCTGGCAACCAGCCTAATGTAACCCATGCTTAAAGGAAACAAATGACATTTCCCTAGACTTTCTTTGCCTACGAATGTCAGCAGATATTTGGAGCTTAGTTACATGTTAGACTATTGACTTGTTAGGTTAACATTTCTAATTCCTCCCTTCACATTTTCTCTTCTTGCTTGCTCATGCTTAATCTTCAATTATACATACGGGATATGATTTGTTCATGTTCATGTTCTTATCAAATTACCTGTCTTATTATTCTTTTCTTTACAACTTTGACTTAAAGTGATCTGTTTTAAAGACTATATATTTCGATCTTCTTTTCAATTCATCATGTAAGTAATTGTTGTAGTATCAAACATGGAGCTGAATATTCATTTGATTATATTATATTAGTGACTTGTAGTTTCTGTTTATCTTTTTGATCAACGCCCTGACTTTCTGTACTAACCTTTATGTATTCATTACTTTGTTTATTTCTAGTTACATCGCACTCACTCAATCTTCCCCGTCGGTGTTGCAGGCTTTCTCCAGTTTTCGTGTAACTTAGTTAATTAAATCACCAGCTAAATGACAGACTATAAGGGACAATACAGTCGTAGCTGTACCCGCCCTATCGCTCCCAATTTTTTGGTGTTTTTTCATTCAAGACCTTTACTTTGTGGACTTCTCCAAGTTCTCTATGGTAGTTTCTTCAATGCTGCAAATACTAGTGTAGTGTTGTAGTCTTTACTAAATTATATACATGATTAGTTGTTTTATCTATGACTGATCCAAACCATTTGATACTGCTTTGAAGTAAACTCAAGATTTGTTCTGCATACAGGACCAGAAATAGCAATATGTGGATGATCTTCTGGTATGTTCATCCACCTTTTTCGATTTTGTTAGGATTCTCTAAATCGTTTCTTCTTATCTTTCAATTCATCGTCTTTTTATTAACCTGGTTTCATTATCTATGTCTATTGCTTTGGTCTTTTTTATTCCTGTTCTTTCACAATCTTTGTCAAACCATTTCTTGCCCTAAGTATTCAATATTTTTGTTGCTATTCGAATAAACCAAATACTTACCTCCTCCTGTCTTTGTTTCTTTAACTCGTGGACTTCGTTCTCTAACATGGCGTTTTTCTGTTCGGTTTCACTAAGATTTCGCTGAGTTTCTGATAAAACAGCCGATAATTGTCTTTTATCTTCTAACTGGCATTGACTCTGAACCTAAAAAATTTCAAAAATATTATACATAAACAAACCAGCCCACACAATATGTATTTACCTGTAATTCATTCAGAGCTTCTTGGAATTCTTGCAATTGGTCATTCAAAGCATTTTTTTCTTTGACAAGTTTTTCACATTTGTACTCTAGATCAGACTGAGTAGTCTTGGCATTATTTCTAGTAACCTAAAACGATGATTTATAAATAATATAGAAGTTTCTAATACATTACAATATTTTACCTTACACTCTTCCTGTAGAATTGATACCTGCTCTTTCAATTTCTCTATTTCATTTTTACTTATAGCAAGTTGCTCCTTCAAATGAGCAACTTCGGATTCCAGACTATCCTTTTCTTTTCTTGCATTGTCTAATAATTCGTCCAATTCCGATTTATCACTAAGTGCTCGATCTTGTTCTAACTCGTTTATCTAAACATAAGTAAAATAAAATGTTTGTATGTTTATCAAGGATAAATAGTATAATATGTTCTATTTTCTTCTAACATCAATTACCTTAGTTCTTGCATTATCTAACAAATCTGTCAGCCGATTTATTTCAATTTGTTTTCCACTGCATTGGTCCTTAGCTTGTGCCAACTCCTGATCGAGTAACTTATGTTCAGCGTGTTTTGCATCTAAGGTACATTCCAACGTTCTTACTCTATCTCGTAACTGGGATATTTGCTCATCTTTATCTGTAACACAAAATAACTGATATTAAGTTTTGTTGTGACATGTATGCAAAAATTTTTTCCAGTCACAAATCGCATCTCATTTTATAAAACCGTTTTTGGCAACTTTATCATTATACACCCACCCTTAACAAAGAGGTTTTTCACCAAAAATAAGGACAATGTTGTGCATCATAATATTTTTTGAAACTCAAAATTCAAAAAATCTTGATATTACCAAAAGATATATTTTTACACTCACCTTTAATCCCTACCCTAGTTTCTTGAACCTCATTGTTAAGTTGTTCTATTTTTAGCAGAAAACCTTCCCTTTCTTCTTGCGAAGATTTCAAAAGTTCTACTAGCTTTTGTTCTCTTTCTACAGCAGATTCAAATTGTCCAGTATCATCCTTCTCCTGAAAAGAATCAAAAAAAGTACCAATAATGTTAAAAGGTCCTTATTATGGAAAATTATAGATTTTGCAATACACATTCAAATTTACCTGGTACAATAGTTGTTTGAGTGATTCAACTTCAGATCGTGAATCGTTAAGTCTTTCGGTTTGACGACAAAGACTATCAAACATGAGAGTCTTTTCTTCATTAAGACGCTCGTTTTCTTGTTGTAGTTCGGTAAGTTGTCGTTGAAGATCCGTCAGTTCTTGTAGTGTAGCTTGTAATTCTTCATTAGTACTGAAAGAGAGAAAAAAATTGTTACTGAAGTATATCATATGATGGAATTAATGAAACACTAGATATAATAGAACATTGGACTAATGGGGATGTAGAAAAAAGGTTTATACACAAAATATAAAATCTGTGTTTAATAGTGAGAGCTTTCTAATAGAAGCCAGTAAATGCAACCATTAAGAAAAATTATTAATATTAGTAGTTTTTCTGGGAAAAAATTGTTTAAAACATGAATGTCACTGAAAAGAATACAGGGCATAATCAAAATTAGATAATACGGAAATACGAAAGCCTTTTAGTATCAAAACATGCAGTCACTAATATTTTTCACTTTCACATTATCAGTTTAAAATGTCAAAATATAGTTAAACCAAAGTAGTATTAAAATGTAGTATAACTTGATAGACGTAAATTCAATAACAAACAAAATTATAACTCGAAACTTCCTTCTATGACATTAGATTAGAACCCAAAAAGAGTGGTTTTAAAGAAATAGGCAAATAATAAACAATTTTGCTGTTCAACCTCTCATACAAATACCAGTTTGAAAATATTTCAAAGTTCAGATCAGTTCAGATTGTGATTTAATTATGATCTATAACTTTAAACATTAACACATTACTAGTTCGTTTTGTCTGAAGATAATAAAAATGTTTTGAAAATGAATCTTAATAGGTCTGTTAGATCCTATTAAGTTTTATTTTTACTATACTTTTGTGCACCTATACATTTCTCCTAGTGATACTTGGATCTCTTAAGGCTAGTACACAATAGTAGACCATGTTGCGTGATTTTTCTATAGACTGTCTAGAGACACCGTTCTTTGTTCTGTATAGCATCCACACTACAATATGAATTTCTCAGTGTCATATTCTCAGTCCACCATGAAGAATATTGTTTTGTGTGTAATGAGTTCCTGCTTAGTGCTACTTACAAGTGGAAGAACGCGAGAATGTAAACAATGGTGAACGCGTGAAGTGTTCAGAGAAGAACATAGGTTCGGTAATGCATTATTAAATTAATTAAGAATGGAAGGCACCATGGGTTTTCAGAATTTAACCCGGATGGCGCCGAACTATTTTCAAGATTTTCTTGTGATGGCTGTATCAAACCATGTAAACTTTTTGGGATGGTTTCACTAATTTGAGCATTTTTTTCTACTTTAAGGATGTTTTTAAATTATGATTTTATTTTCTATCTCCGTCACTGTCACGTTATGCGTTGCAGCCAGAGATTCCAGAGCCACTTCTTTTTACCCGGTTTTTATATCGGTACTCATAACATTCCACAAACAATAAGATGCATGGTAACCTTCAATTAGTTGTAAAACTTTCTCGTTAGATCGCATGTTTTCAAAAGAACTGTTAAAGTATCCCATTCCGATCGGGAGACTTTATCCTAACGATTTTTGGTCTCGCAACTGGCCTGTAAACGGGGATTGGTCAGAGACCAAATTCGCGCAACATGTCTTCTAGTGTATACTAGGCTTTAAATCCGTCCAAATAGTATTTAATATATTAATACCTGTTCAAAAAATGGTTGCTACTTTATTAAAATAAAACATCTGCCAAAGAACATAACTTTAACAGAGTAAATAAAAATACTCGCTTGTGATTATATCTGATAAGTGGAAATTCCAATGTTATTTAAAGAATTCTTGCAAGTGAAGTACAAGGTTTTTCCTGCAAATAAGGTAGTTTTCTTTCAATTTTAATTATGCATTTAATCATCCTGATAATTGATTAAGATACTACACGACTATCCTAGGAAACTATCATTACTTTTCCATTCGAGGAAACAGATTTTTGATGTCTTCCATTTTGTGTCTATTTTTCTATTTGGGGTGTATTAAATTTTGATATATAGAAATTATTCAGATCCTATCCTACGCAATTACAGCTTTCTCATCTATAAACATTGATTAAACATGTGAATCCAAAATGTTGGTGAGAGTTTAGCAATTTATGCACAAACACTCTCCATTTTTGATGACAACTTCATATTGAGGTCGGACTTAAATGCCTGTATTCCGAAATAATCATCAGTATACTGGCGAGTGGCAATGACGTCTTGAATCCGATGCCATATTGTATTCGTATGCCGCCATATTGTATTGGTATGCAGCCATATTGTACAGGTGAAAAAGTGTGATGTAGTGACTATTTCGCCGAGAGTGCGCATGAGAGTTTGTCAAAAGCTTTATTGTAGTATGAATTATTTAAAATAATGTTATCTAAACAAAGTAAACAATTAGTTCAGATAGATGAAAAAAAATTAGAAGTCAAGTCAACGTGCGAGTATATTTCGGAAAGAATCGACAGTATTGCGTCGATTCATGACGTCACTACCACCAGTATACTGATGTAAATTACGGAATACGTATTTTAAATCTAAATATTTGAAATTATCTGTTTCTTTATTTTTTGAAATGAATAAAATGTCTATTAGACATATTTAAAAATATTCATTTTAAATTATTTCCTTTTAAGCAACAAAATGAACCGACGAGAACACGTTAATTAAAAAATACAATTCAACAATTTGTACCCGGCTAATTTTTACTCAGCTAAACATCGTGAAGTAGCCATTCAGGAAAATCAATCATGCCATACTTTTCCGGCGGTGCCAAATGACCGCCATACTGGTCCTTAGCTGCTTTTCTACGTTTTTTTTTGATTTTTGTTATAGTTAACTCGCTGTTGTTACCGTTTTGTAGTTGTTGTATTGCATTGTCAGAGTCTGTATTAAATGTTATATTTGTATTGATATACTTTTGTTTGTTGTTTAAGATTAGTTCCGTGTCTGTTTTAAGAGCTACTATTTCTAGTTTATTTATGTGTAGTGTTGTGTTTATTTTGTATTTTGTTCTTATTGTCTCGTCGTGTGCTATAATATTGTAATATTTTTCTTATTTATTTAAAAGTTTTTGTAACGACGAGTGGGGTACATTTATACATACGGTATGTCTACTCACTTAATTTATTTATTCACTAAACTATTCACTAATTCATATTATATACACAGTATATTCACTTACACTAATTTATATAAACACTTCACTATTTACTTGATTACTTTTTATCTCTCGAGATCAAATTATAAACTGACTCCTCCCGCCGGTCGGTATTTTTTATATATAATTGCCCTTTTTCCAGAACCTTCTAGTTTTGCGGCGCACAAAAACAATCGCCTCCCTGGAATTTTCTAGATAAGACTGGTCACAAAAACAATGTACCTCACAGGAAATGTCTAGATAATAATAGTCACAAAAAATAATGGTGAACAGATCGAAGAAATCCCTGCGCATTCGCCAAAATTTTAACTATCATACATGGCTTAGACAGAGTCGGATTCATGGATTACACCAGTGTGCGATTTCGTAACATTACCCTCTCCTTAAAAGGAAGTTCCTCCTGGAACTTCTGTGTAGCCGGAGCTGGATGTTTAAATCGGCAACTGGATCCATATCTGCACTTTCCGGTAGTATGGAAATAACAGGGCACTGTCTTTAACGGGTAACGATAACGAGGGGAATAGCTGCAAATTAATAAGTGGACACCGGCATCTCGGAAGTCACCTATATCATGTTCCTGATGACTCGCCAATCCAACTGGTTGCTCTCTATCCTAGGCATTGCTAGTTTCTCCACGTGGGATTCCAACACATGATCTCAAAGGCTTCGTAGCGCTTCCCACACATCCCGGTAGGTGGATTAATCTATAAATTCGTTTCTAGTTCCCAGGTAGACGACGTACCGCGAATTGTGCTTGAGTCTCAGTGTCTTGCCAGAGGCTGGCATCTGATCTTGAAGTTTATTTAATTGTCCAAACTTCTTTCAAAAGACGGTTGCCAACCCTCGTGCGTGTTTGTTACTGGCGGAGATGCTATGTGCCAGTGAGTACTCTTCCGGGAGCGTGAACAAATCTTGTCTTTGTTCTGTAGTGTCTCCGTATCTAGCTTTCCCGGTACCTCCGTATGCGCCCATAAAGTCTTCGAAGGCTGGGCCAGAGACTCTTGTACATGGTTCATCCCTTCCCCTTTGTAATGGTCTCCTTCGAATGGCGCTAGTCAGTTTTGGTGGACTACTCTCAGTTTTCCATTGGGATCTTGCTTATACGATAGATGATGTCGTTGATCCTCTTTTTGATTAAGTTTGGACCTTCCCAAGATTTCTGTAGTTTTGGAGAAAATCCCTTTCTCCTTGTCAGGTTGTGTAACCATACTTTGTCGCCTTCTTTGAAACCGCCTTCTGTGGCCTGCATATCGTATCGTTTATTCATTCTGTCACTGGCAACTTGAAGATTCGTTCGAACCAATTCGTACACATCGTCCATCCTTTTTCTCAATTGGATCACGTAATCTTCTCCTGCTAGATCTTCGCCAGGCCGACAGCCAAACTCCAGGTCACAAGGAAGCCTCATTTTACGTCCAAATAGAATTTTCGCAGGTGTTTCACCCGTGGACTCATTTTTGGCCGATCTATAAGCCAACGCAAATAGGGAAAGGTACTGGCCCCAATCTCTCTGGTGGCTGGAAACTACTTTGGATAGGTATTTTCCAATGGTTCTGTTGATTCTTTCGGCCATTTCATCTGCCTGTGGATGCACGCTGTTGTCCTGGTCTTCTTTATTCCCAGCTTGTCACAAATTTCCTGGATTACCTGACTCTCCAAATTTCTTCCTTGATCGCTGTGGACTTCCAAGGGCACTCCATATCGGCTGATAAATTCTTTCACCAGTACATCCGTGACAGTGGTGGCCTCTTGATTCAGGATCGCATAAATTTCCAGCCACTTTGTGAAATAATCCATTACTACCAGGATGTATTACCACCATTATCGTCGTCGGAAATGGTCCAGCGATGTCTAAAGCAATTCTTTCGAAAAAGCTTCCAACTTTATATTGTATCATAGGTGCCTTTCTTTTGCGATGTGGTTCATTACTCGTAGCACAAGTCGTACATTTCTTTCACCAGTCCTTCACATCGTCGGAGCTGTTCATCCGATAAAACCTTTCACGGACTCGCTGAAGGCTTTTCTTCACTCCCAGGTGACCTCCCATAATGGACTGTCGTGTAACTTCTTCAGTACCCCAGCTACTGTTGTTCTCGGGATATCTAGCTGTCTCCTCATCTCAGAAACATCATCGTTTTCAAGGACTTTTTCAACAGACCTTCTTCCAGGACAAGTGAGTCTCACTGAGCCTAATATGCTTTGAGTGTCGGTAAAAATCTTAACACTTCTTGCTATGTAGGTCGCCGATTTTCTTCCTTCCATTGCCGAATTTTCTTTAGGTGAGGATCATTCTCCTGATCTTCTCTAATCCTGATTGGTGACCATTATTCGATAACTACTATCCTTTTTGAAATTGCAGCTTCCATAGATTCCGCCTTGTTACAGTGGGAACGGTCTGTTCGCCTCTGTCCAGTTTCCCCTGTGACTGGAGTTCATGGGTTGCAGGAGTCCTGGGGCGCTTAGATTGGCTGCGTACGTGCTCTAGCTCGCCACGTTTCCGGCATTTGATCTTCTTCGGCTTCTTGTCTACCATACTCTTTATCAAGTTAACGATCTGGTCAAGTCAGTCTTCGTCGTCTTCTCTTGCATGGTCCTAACTTTTTTGTGCCGCGAATCCTTCGTGGTTGCTTTATATTTAGGAGGTTCTTGGTTTGCAGGAGTCGTAGGACGCTTACAAGAACTGCGCACATGCTCTAGCTCGCCATAATTACAGGACCTGATCTTCTTCAGCTTCCCGTCTACCATAACTTTCAACAAGTTGAAGATCTGGTCAAGTCTGTCATCGTCACCTTTTTCTTGCATGCTCCCACCTTTGCTATATCCCGAAGCCATCGTGGCTGCTTCATATTCATGACCGTCAACTAATGTTTTGGGATGGGCTAAACGAAGCGTCCTCTGCATATCGGGGCCACGTTCCTTCCAGAGGTATCGTCTGAAGTACATCTAGGGCATCTCTCCGAAGCAAGATGGTTAAGTTTACTGCCATCTCCCTGTCGGACCAATTATTCACTCTAGCGATTGTCTCAAACTGTTTTACGTAATTGGTCCATGATGTCTTTCCATCGAACGTTGGGGCCTTGACTCGGACAAAGCTGCCAATATCTGCTAGCCTGGAGTTTATTTCTAACTTGCAGTGTTTTATATGTTCAATCTTCTTTTCTTCTGCTGGCGTGTCTTGTGTTCTTAAATCTGCCATATTTCTCTCTAACTCCTTGATTTTCTCGTCTATCGTTGTCATCTTAGTTTCAATGTCTGATTTTATTTTCTCGTTCATCGTTGTCATATTATCCTCAATATGCGATTTTAGAGACGAAATTTTATTTTCGACGTCAGCAGCAATGTCATTTTTCAATGATAAGATATCGGCAGAAATGTCATACTTCATATCAGAAATATCGTTCTTCATAGTAGAAATATCGCTCTTTATAGTTGAAATCTCGTCTCGTCCATATTAGCAGAAATTGACGAGATTAACGTGAAAGCCGTGTCATTGAATAAAAATGTTTCTGGATCAAAGCCGTCATTTTCCAGTCACATTTTAAGTCATTCTACTAATTCACTTTTCTTACCGGACGTTTCCAACTCACGGTTTTCCAATCCTTCCTGTAGCTCTGTCACTTTCAGGTCACTTAGTCTCTTAGTCATTTTTACGTAACTATATAAACTCCTATTGTCTTGTCGCCGTCTCTGTCACTTCCTTTTGTCTAAGATATTCCCCATAGATGGAAGCAGGTGTGACCATCATTTTGCTTTTCGTCGGTACATAATTAGACTCCTGAAGCTTCGCCATACTTGTACAAATGACCGGAAATTTTGTGTCACCATCTCCCGGTCTATAAAATGAGTATTTATTTTCCATAGGTTTCAAAGATTAAAAGTTCCAAATATTTATATTTCAGGTATATACTGAGTCGAAAGACATTTTATTTATATTATCCAAATAGTTACTAACTAAAGAAGGGTTAATACAATCAAGGCTAGTAAAGTTTGTGGTATTATTTTCAAATTAAATTATTATAATGAATGTTGTGATAAACACAGGAATTTTTCAAAAATCATCAACAAAATAAGCAAAACACTAGAAAAAATCAAAATGAAACAAGATTCTCCATTTGACATATTAAATAGACTAATTTGAAACTGGCAACTCTTTTTTAAAAGTTTGACATCGTTTAAAGTACGTACTCTATTTAATACTATACTTTTAAAAACCAGGATAACAGTTGAACAGTTTAAATTTATCAGAAAATTTCGATCTAGAATTTTGTCCTTATTTTCTTTTCTACAGCATCGTAGTTATTCTATTTTAGATAAGTTCAATGGCAATTTGTAATTTCTAGAAAAAATAATTCCTGTCTATGTGGTATACACTTAATAATTTTATCAACAATTTTCTCATTTCCAAATGGACATTTCAAGTTATACCACTGTATATGTACTATCAAGCACTCAATTTTATACATACACCAAAAAATTAAATTCAAAATTTTATTTGTAAAGTCGTTTTGATACTAAGAGTCCATTTGGTGAATTCATATGCCATATACAGTTCAATATTTTAGGGAAGCACACACAAAACATTTTATTAAATTAATCAAAAACCAAAAACACTGTTCATTTTAATAAGAGATTACTAACCAGAGTTCAAAATGAAGTTTCCTAAAAAATGAAAACATATTAACAACAATTCTCCTACAACTGGATAAAAGAATGAAAAAATCTCTTTTTGATTGAAGTTAAGTGTAATTTGTAATCACAATTGTAATCACAATTATAATCAAGGTAGTCCACAATTACATAGCTAGACGTTAAGAACCAAAAGCGAGGTACCTACTTCATAACGTAAACATTTTCTCCAAAATCCAATAAAGAAGTTAGAAACTAAAAGTTTTTTAATACATTTCAAATGGGTCTTATTAATTAATGAGATGGTTTATTTGGGTCTGTTGTGAAGTAGCTAACTGAGCCCTATTGGAAACACCCCTTGCAAGCTGTGCAATTGAAATGTAACCAAACATGTCACTTTGCTTAGAATTTAATAATCTGCTTTTTTTAGTTTGAGCACTGGAAACCCATTCAGTCGCGAATCAATGTAACTAACCAGCCATTTAAAGCACTACACAAACTAACAGACTTGATATAAAAAAACCATGAATGGATTCACAGGGACAATCCCTTCACGCTAAGGTACCCATCATAGGGACTGATTTATACATAACAAAAAGTAGGTAACAGTTAAGAGGTAAATGCATAAGGAATTAAACAATGGAAACAACAATGCTAAGCCTCTGTACACTCATTAAAAACCAAAGAATCAAGCAGAATTAAACCGAATTAATATCTATCGCTATAATTTTATATTCCTCATTTGTATTATAGATATGAAAACATCATACTTCCACTAAATATGGAAAATGTATGTACTATTTATCAGTATGTATCATTATTGTTTTTGTGTCATTTGAGGAAAGATTTTTAAATGTGTCTACTAATGTAGCTTGGGTTGTCCATTACAATTACATAACTTGGTTTGTAATTTGTTGATATTTTATTGTTTAAAATAACCTCAAATTATGAATTTTAAAAATGATAGTTAAGGTCTACAATAAAAAAACAAATTTTCATAAACTGAATCAAGCTGAATTAAACCAAATTAACACGTAAAATGCCGCTATGATAAAAAAATCGGGTCCTAATGGCCGGACGAGTTTTTTCCTTTAATCATATACAATTATCGGTAGTAGTAGGTAAAAACAGCCAGTTCCCAAATAAGTGCAATTTTTTTATAAAATTAACGTTTTTTTTTCTGGTGGCTCTCTTTGACCCACCACAGCCACAAATACATATGAAGTTCGTCAAGGCCGTGGTGGTAAAACCCGCCCACCGCGTCGTTCCTGTTATTTTCAATTTAGTTCGCGTTCAGACGTGTCGGTAGTCGGTATTGACTGTCTGGTGTCGTAGGCTAATACTGCTGTGTTGTTTATTAGTCAGTAAATTGCAAATAAGTGTAGTGAAACATCGCCAATTCCTACGAAAATGAACAGAAACGGCTCAAGAAATTAATGCAAGAAATGTTATCGGATTAGTCAGACTTTTCCCCTGATCATTCGGAATATGAGCCGTCGTCGGAAGATAGCGATTCCGATCCGATTACTCCAAAGAAGAGGTCCAATTTTTTTAGCCCACTAGCTAGCCAAAAGTTAAAAGTAAAAAGTTACAAATACCCATAAATCAAGATTGCAAGTATTCTACTAGTTCCGATAAAACAATACATCGTGTTTAATGATTCTCAGTTTCAAGTCGCTGGTAGCATCACACAGGCTTCTTCTGAGGGTAATGCCCAAGCGTCGCTAAAAAACGTAAGTATCCGTGATTTTACCGATATTGATTATATTATTGAATCTGTTATTGCTCAAAACGCCTATGACAATATATCGGACGATGACAATGAGAGCCCAAACACGCTTCCAATTTCCTGGAATTCGTTAACCGGGAATTACAAGAAAAACTTTCTGTTCACAAAAGACAGGCCCGGCATTCATGCGTTTTTGTACGACAACTACGAAAAATCTCCATACGAAGTTTACAAAATGATAATAAATGATGATATTTTTCAATTATTCGTAACAGAAACAAATAGGTATGCGGTTCTAGAAAAAAATAAAAGCATTTTTAGAAAATCAAGAATAAAGGATTGGAAAGACACAAATCAAGAAGAAATGGAAAAATTCACCGGTATTATAATGTGGATGGGCATTGTTACACTGCCTTCTATTTCGGCATATTGGTCAAAATGTTTTCTGTACAAAAATAATATTTCAAAAATACGCAATCGCAATGTTACTAAAAACGTGGCATTTTTCTTATAACACAGTCTAAAATGCCCAAAATTCTGTTGACAGATTATATAAGATTTCACCACTTCTTGAAAAACTTCGCGAGTCTTTTCAAGCTAAAATTGTGCCTGGTGAGGATATTCGCATCGACGAGACTTTGGTACCATTTAAAGGAAAGTTGTAGTTTAAACAATATATAAGCAACAAAAGGCACACGTTTGGCATTAAATTATTTAAATTATGTCTTGAAGGAGGCTATTTGTATGATTTAAAAGTTTATTGCGGTCAAGAGAAAGACGCTGAAGGAGCTGAAACAGTTCCAACTAAAGTTGTACTGAATCTAGCAGCTGATTTAGTTGGAGAAGGACGCACCCTTTGTGTAGATAACTACTATACATCGGTCGAGCTAGCGCACAAGTTGATGTCTGAGAAAACGTATCTACTAGGGACGTTCAGAAGGAAAGAAAAAATAACCCGAAGAATGTATTAGAAAAGAAGATGAAAAAAGGAGAACATTGTGCCGAAGAAAGTAATACGGGGGTCTTCGTAGAAAAGTGGAAAGACAAGCGAGACATTTTGATGCTAAATACAAATTTTGTCCCTGAAATAGTGACCCTTCGTAAAAGATCTGGGAAAATTCAAAAACCAAAGTCTGTAGTGGAGTATAATAAGCACAAAAGCTACATAGACGTGTCAGGTAAGATGTCCTGTAATTTTTTCAGCTTTTTTGAACTTATTTTATTTTTCATTCTAGACCAAATGAAATCATACAACACCTCATTACGGCGTAAAGTGAAGCAGTATAGGAAATTAGCCATTGAGTTGGTTGTTGGGTCTGCTTTGGTAAACGCCTTTATCATTCATCCATCTATTACCAATGACACAATGAGTATTACAAAATTTCGGGAACAAGTTATAGAAGGTTAAAAAAAACATATAAAACAGAAAGTAAATAACTATTCTATTTATTTTTTATTAGGTTTGGTAAAGCAACATTTTCCTGAAGACAATCAATCATCAATACAAGAACACCATGTTTTATAAGAGATGGAAAAAAGACAAATACGCTCTGGTTGCTATCAGAAAAATGTAATTCAACTGGAAAGGAAGGCTGCTAAAAATAAAACAACTATCGATGCAATAAATGTTCAAGATTCCTATGTTTTAATTGTTTCTTTGAATGTCATAATTCCTTCCTAAAGCCTTAATCACCTACACATTAAATTGTATCTTTTTCTTACAATAAAAGTTTTTTTTTTATTAAAAGAATATCTTTTTTATTTTTTTATAAAGTTTATGGGTCATGGTGGGCCACATAAGTCCACCACATACAGGCCAAATAGACTAAAATGAAGCCAAAACATTTAAGAATCTATCCCAATATAGTTTACTTTGATTCGGGGGGTCAGTATTATCCACCGAGGCCAGAAGCGAAATTTGGTGGTATGGTGCCTTGCATAGACCCACCACGCCCCTCAGAAATATTTTGATGTCAAAAAATGGTGGGCTCCTTACACCCACCACGGCACTTTACGTGTTAATATCTATCTATATAATTGGTATTTTTTCACATTTATTATGGATATGAAAATTTCGCCAAATATGGAATTCATATTCTATATCCAGTTTTAAATTGTTTTTTTATATCGTTTGAGGAAATATTTTTGGATCTGTCTACCAATAGAGCTTGTGTTGTCCATAATTACATTAATTGGGATATGTTTGGAATTTGCTCGTTTTGAAGTGAAAAGTTACTGAAATATGTTTAAAATAAGCCGAAATTATGAATTTTTAAAATAATAGGTATGTGAATTATTGTCTAAAATAAAAAATAAATTTTCATAAACTGAATTGGTTATAGATACAGTATAAAAGTACAATTTTTTATGAAAACAATTATAAATATAACTCACCTATAATGTGTCTCTTGCATCTGATTTATTTTATCCTGAAGGCACGCAACGGATACTTCGCTAACATTACTCGAAGAATGTTTGTCCCAATCGGGAGTGGTACAGGTTGTATCGCCGCCATTTCCATCATCTATTATCTACAATAAAATTAATAATATATAACTGTTTGAGCTATTATGACAGTTTTTGTTCAGTTATTTTATATTGACATATCATAACGTGGTTATGGTGTTTCAATCATATACGTTATGATCCTACATTGCTATAATAATCAGAAAGTTTACTGTCTCTTTTTGTAAAGCTCGCTTAATTTTTCGCAAGCATAGTCCCTATCAATATAAAACTACAGACCATGGTAAAACTAGAAATTATCGATGATAAAACAATTGCTGAACATAAAAAAATGGAAAATACACTCAACAAATAACACATCTCACAGTAATAATATGCTTTATCAATAATGTAGAAGAAAAACAGAGATGAAAGGAACATTATTAAGAAAATAATGGTTTAGCAAAAAAGTATAGTTTAACCATAATATGTAAGGCAGTATAGAAGGAAAAGTAATTAAATTAAGAATACAAAAAATTATATGGAAACATGACTAAAGACGAAAAAATCAGATGGATAAAGAAACAAAGGAGCAGATAGAATGTGTAGAGATGTTATAAAAGCTTCCAGAAATATTTGTTCGAGGTATGAAGAGTTTAAACATTAACTATTGATGACCCAAACTTTTATAGTATCTTTTTCAATCTCGTTTACTATGACGTGTTTCTGTCAAAACAAATATATTAGAAAAAATAAGAAATTAATATTAAATTGTTTTATGTTGCATGTCTATTATTTCCAAAATAACTCTTTCTTATTATCCTCTTTATTATCCCCCTCCAAAATTGTAATTATGAAGAAACTTACGTTAGTTGCTATGGAAGCAGGTGCAGAACTATGGTGTCTATGGGAGTCAAACAACAATTGTTGTTTTTCGTTGTCAGATAAAGGAGAATGGGCGACGTCTCGCAGTCTGTTCCTCAGTGCTGTGTTTTCTTCCGTTAAATGTTCTAACTGGATATTTGATTCTTCCTGAAAAGACTTAAAAATATGAATTTTTATTTATTTACTAAAAATCCTAAAATGCACAAAATTTTGGATATTTATGCCTAATTTAGAGTACGACGACCTTTGAAGCGCAACACCCTGTATGTTGTTTTATTATTGACTTCGTCTCTCATTCCGAGCTCAATCAAATACATTAGATTTGATATTTGATAGTAAGAGAGACCTAACCAATCAGTCAAAGATACAGGATGGTTCAGCAGTAGGGGAAAGTGGGGTAATACGGCGCACCTAAGCCGAATCATTTATTAAATTTATATTTTTTATTGTAATTGTAAAGTGCTCTAAATTTGGAAAAATGTTAATACAATGAGTTTATTTTATCATAGCATACGTGTTATTTAATAAAAAAAATCGGATACATGAAAAAAATGTTAAATCGCTCCAGTTTCACTTCGCGATATTGCCCCATATGTCGGGAAATATCGCGCATCATGTGGGGTTATGTCGCGCAGTGTGATAAAGGACATATGGAAAGAAATGTTAAAACAAAAGCAAAAAATAAATGTTGTTACCAAAGTTGTACATCGGATATTCTCTTATCTACTCAAAACTAAACTAAACAACGCCTCGATTCTTCTTTTTTTTTATCGGCGCCTAGCCTAAGTCGACAATCATCGTATGTGTATCCTGCTGCAGATTCCCAACCAGAATATTCTTAATGAACCCATACTGCACATTTTACGCAACGGAACCAAAGCTTCCTATTCATTCCGAATTCACCACATATGACACATATTTCGTTGGCTACAGGAGGCTTTTCTTGAATAGCAAATTCATTGTAGTCCGAGTTGTTGTCATCAGAAAGATCTTCTTTGAAGGATGAATCAGAATTATCATCCAATGTATCTTCTTTATCGGTTTTCACTTTCTTTTTGAATTTTTTCAGTACTTTTACACCTGCACTCACTTTTCGAGGTTTTTGTTTTGTTTTTCATTTTTCTGGTTTCGCTTAGCTTCTTTTTCCAGGAGAGTAGCCTTCATTGGTGTGGAAGTCCAAATTTCGGATTGTTGCTTTTTTGATGTTTTTATTTTGGTCACTGCCTTAACTATTTTCTTGGGAATCGGGACAAGATCCGATATTTTGACACCTGAGTGTGATGGTAAATTTGCTTTTGATGTCGATGGTGTGGATTCTTCAACAATTAAAGACGTTGGTGTAGGTGGCTCCTGGGCATCTGCAGAGGTTGACGGTTTTGCTTTCAAAGCATCTACAGATATCGAGGAAGTGTGTGGAGGAGCTGGATTACAGCTTCTCTCACGTTCTTCTGGGTCCAAGACAAGTTCTCGAAATTCCTCAGCTGCTGCGAAATCCTCTTCAGTGAATTTTTCTGGGTTAAAAGGAAATATCACAGCAGCTTTCAATCCTGAGACTCCCTTTTCTATAGTTGCAACCATGTATGCTTGATTGAATAAACGAGCCACGCCATAAACAGTGATCCTTTCGTGTGCAGTCGAAATCATATGAGAGTCATACACAGCAAACAGAGCTTACTTTAGTGGCCCAAAAAACGTTAGGTCAAGAGCCTGGAGGTGATTTGATGTGTGAGGAGGAATTGTAAGGAGCACGATGTGATTCTCTCTGCAAAAATTATAAATTTGCAACGAAATGTGACTTGCATGGTTGTCAAGGATAAGTAAAATCGGGTCAGCTTCCGTAGCTTTCACATAATTTTGAAAAAGTTTTATCCACCTTAGACATAAATCATCATTCGCCCACCCATTGTCAGAACAGGAATAAATGCAACCTATTGGACCGTCTTTTTCTAATTGAGGAGATATCTGTTTTCTCGGATAAATTATCATTGGGGGAACGTATGTCCCTGCTGCACTGACAGCGCGTAAAATGGTAATCGTTTGACCTCGTTCAGCTGAAATGGCAACGCCGACTTGTTTCTGTCCCCTTTTCGCATAAACTTTTCCAGACTTCTTCTGGACAGTGGTTATACCAGATTCGTCGACATTAAAGATTCGATTGCTCTGAAATTTGAACTTGGTCAATAGTTTTTCTAGGTTTTTGAAAAAAATTCCTACAGCTTCAGAATTAAATGAGGATATACAATTGAGACTTGTGCCTTCTGGTTGTCGAAGTCTCAGCTCTGGATTTCTCTTTATAAAGCACGACAGCCAATCTTTTCCTGCTAGCCCAGATTACTTGTTAAACTTTTGAGGTAGGTGATTAGCATCTGCGAAGTCTAAAGCTATCCTTCTCAGCTCCCGTGGAGTTTCGCCATAGAATAAATTAGCCAACTTCATGACGTGATTTGCTAATTCTTTTTCTTGCGGTTTCGTGAAAAGAGGTTTCCTCCCCAATGCTGTCAACTTCTGATCCAGGTTTTAGATGGTGGTATTTTAGCATCTGAGCGTATAGCAGCCAAAGCATTATTGCGCTGTTCAATGGTCCAGCTCTGTCGTTGGGTCTTTCTTTGATAGTTTCTGACCACCTGAAATTAGAAAATATGTTGAAGTTAATAATATGGGGCAATATAGCGCAGTTTGGGGTAATATCGCGTACTGCGCAATATTACCCCATATCGACCTTGGTTTGTTTTTCTAGCCAAAATTCCGTTGTTAACGCATGAAAATAGAAAACAAACATAGGGATAGGCCCTCGAAATATGCTAGAAAATATTTGTATGTAGGAAAGATCGATGAATGTATAAAGTACACTTACCTCGCTTATTTCTTAACCACTGAAAATTATAAGGAAAACACGTGTACGAACACTTAGATTTACTGCGGTCAACTGAATGCTCCCAGCGAGCAGACACCTGTTCAACATAGTGGCTAACAATAAGGAACAACGTACGTGTTGTCAGATTTCACTTCTCGCTCTTCGTCTCTTTTATTTTGTGGTGCGCAATATTGCCTCACTGCGCGATATTACCCCCCTTTCCCCTATGTTGTTTTTAAAAAAATCCAAATTATGAAGTGTACACACTCTTGTTTTAACAAGGAGAAATAAAATTGTAAATAAGTGTTAATATTTTATTCTATCAAGCCTAGCGCTTTCGACATTACGTCATCCTCAGGGCTTTCGTCAGTTGGTCCAGAGACATGTTAAAAGTGTCTACATTACTGTGCGTTTCAAGTGAATATCGTGAAATTAAAAACATGGAAATAAATTAAAATGACAAACTTTTTGACACAAACTACATTTTTAATGGTAATTTTTGACCCCTTCGTTCAAAATATGTCGCCCATCCAATGGAATTTTTAATCAAGTTGTTTAACTTTTTGACACGAGTCAAACTACATTTATAATGGTCATTTTTGACCCGTTCGTTCAAAATACGTCGCCCATCCAATGGAATTTTTAATCAAGTTGTTGAAACAACTTGATTAAAAATTCCATTTTATCATTCGTTCAACTCGAGCTCAACCATATAGATGAGACTTGATATTTCATGGTGAGAGAGGCCTTGAAGCCCCTCTAACTTATCAGTCAACGATATGATGGTTCCAATGTTGTCATGGAGTGAAACTGTGAAATATCAATTGAGAGACTGGATTAAAAACTTGTGTTTTAATTTTTTACACAATAAAAATTATGGATGATAAAAAATCAATTATCATTCATATTGAACTATAGTTTTATTGCCGAACGATGAATATTTAAATTATTTATGCAGATGACGCACGGACAGAAGGTTGTGGTACAAAATGCATAGTGTCATTTGGAAACGTTAATTGTAATAATTCAATTTATTGAAGTTACTTAGAGTATATAGCAAAAATTATATTTGCCATTAATAAGCAGTGTCGGTATCGCAACAGGGGGGGGGATGTATCTACAGAGTGTTTCTATATTCGACCGACAACGCTCTACCACAGAGGGATCTCAATAACTGATTCATTTTGATATAGGAATACGAACCCTTACGGGGCCTAGTTGCTGAGATATAACCTTTTATGGAGCTAAAATAAACGGTGTTGTAGAAATTTGCCTCTAAACAAAAGTCTGCAGGTAATTAAATACTACTCAATATTTCTAAATTATAATCTAGTAGGCACGTGTCATATTTTCAATAGTTCGTGACACTTTGTGTATTTGACACGATCTTGATAGATTAAATCCTAGAATTTTAAATTAGTTTTTACATTAATTTTGCTGTTATAAAATGTATCTTCCATTTGAAGAGTTGACCGATATGTTAATGATTTACGGGGAAGCTCGTAAAAATGGTAGAATGGTAGCTCGTTTATACCAACAAAGATTTCGCAATCGTCGAATTCCACATCATTCTACATTTGCAAGTATTGGAAGAAGGCTGAAAGAAACAAGAAACTTGTTAATTAAAAGAAATAAAGCTGGAAAGCGCAACGTACAATAAGGACTGTGCATCTGGAAGAGGAAATATTGAATAATATTTTTGAAAGGTCATCTTTAAGTACTCGAACTGTAGGTCGCGTATTAAGAGTGGACCATTCTACTGTATGGAAAGTTTTAAAAGAACAAGTGTTACATCCATACAAATTGGCCAGTGTTCAAGCATTAGAACCTAGAGATTTTCAGGTGCGTATGGAATTTTCAAACTGGTATTTACAAAATTTTCCAAAATATGTGTTGTATACCAACGATGCTAGATTTACTAGGGAAGGAATTCTCAACTCTAGAAATAGTCACGTTTGGGATGAACAAAATCCGCTCTTTGTTCGTGAAAGGGGATTTCAGCATAAATATTCGGTTAATGTGTGGGCAGGTATGGTTGGAGATCGCTTAATCGGGCCTTTCATTTTACCAAATAAATTAAATGGAGCAATTTATACGCGTTTTCTGGAAGAAATGTTGGATGAATTGTTGGAGAATGTACCATTAAATATTAGACAACACATGTGTTTTCAATACGATGGGGCATCTGTTCATTTTGCTACAGTGGCAAGAAACAAGTTAAACAGCCTCCAAGATCACCTGACTTAAATCCTATCGATTTTTTTATATTGGGCTATATGAAGTCCTTACTGTACGAAGCAATCATCGAATCTGAACAAGATCTAATAGCTAGAATTCAAGCTGCTGCAGAAATCATTTAATCCCATCCAGATTTATTCTCAATGACACGTTTTTCAATGACAAAACGGTGTAAGAAGTGTATTGAAGTAAGCGGGCAACAGTTTGAACAACTACTGTAACTTTGTCAATTTTGTTATTGTTGTAATACAGTGTTGTTTAAATTTAATTTGTGCTATTATTATTTTTATTTTCTTGCCAATTTTGTTATTATTGTAATACATTTTTGTTTGAAATTGAGATTATGAATAACTTGTATTTGTTTTGAACTACTTACGCTTAATCATTATTCGAAATTAAATTAATAATTGATTAATTTGTAAATTTGCAGACTTTTGTTTAGAGGCAAATTTCTACAACACCGTTCATTTTAGCTCCGTAAAAGGTTATTAGTTTCTTAACTAAAAATAATCAAGCAATTTGAAATAAAATAAAAAAAAATTTGCTCCAGTGGTGTAAAAAATAGGGGGATAAAACTGACAACTAACCCTGACAGCGCGTCACTGGTTAAATTTTTCCAAAGTTTGTTTATGTCAAAATATTACTTTATTAAGGAGCATATTGGTCACCAAATTTGAAAAAAAAAGTTAAAGGTGTTCTTGATTTATGGTAAATTTTTGATTTTGATTTAAAATTTTGAACACCCTATATCTCAGCAACTAGGCCCCGTAAGGGTTCGTAATCATATATCAAAATGAATCATTTATTGAGATCTCTCTGTGCTGAACAGTCAATTTAAAATGGCTTACCCTTGACAATGAAAAAACTTACAAACATAAACAAGCAATTTTTGTTATACGGACCGAATAAATGTAATAAATGTGTTTTGTAAGAAACACAATAACAAACAAAATTCTAATAAATTCATTAATTAAAAAATCATATACTAACCTTCAATTTTTGTATCTGCTTCTGTAATATATTTAATTGGCCCTTTTGTTCGCCTAACTGAAGGGCCAAGTTGCTTTTCTCTTGAGCCATTTCTTGCAGCTGTTTTCGTAAATGTGACAATTCTTGTTCTGAGAGGGAATCCACAGAAGGATAGGGATTCTCTCCAGAATCTAGTTTGTTATTATTCCGGATAATTCCTAAAATTAAAGAATTTACGTGTTTATATAAAACGTTTGGCAATTCTTGAATGTAATAATGTGGCGAGAAAAATTATGATTAGAGTTCTCGATTCGATTAAAAGTCCTATATTTTTTTTTCTTCTAATTACAGTCATCTAAATTACTTCTCTTTATTCAACATTAATTAGAGGAATCATGAATTGGTATCTCTAAATGAGTGTGATAGAAATGGGCTAGTTTTGTCCTAATCTCAAGGTAGAGAAAAATTTCTCACTTTTAAGTAGTTGAAGATTTCGATTAGTTGAAACGTACGCTACTAATCGAAAAAATCCCAGTCCACATATATTCCAGAAGAGAGGAACAAACGCACGCATTCGTCTAGCGGGGTTCGGCGGAGGGTCTACAAATTATAGATATAAAAGAGGAAATGAAGAAGACGTATAAAATACAATTAAATACCTCGTTGTTACTGACTCTAAAATAACTATGAATTTTCTTAACAAAAACGTCAACGATTTATAGAGCACACAAGAGTACAATGGGAACATCGTAGGCAAAATAAACCTATAATACAATGCCATATATATCAATTGTGGGGCCAGGCAACCGCAAATTGTGGAAGAACCCCCAATGCTTGGAATGCGCCGGACCACATCTAGCGCCGGAATGTATCAAAGACCACTTCGCAAATGCTGACGTTAGCCCTGAATACCTCAAAAGGAGAATTTGGCTTGAAGAAAAGCGATCTCAGAATCAAAGCTACTCCTGTTAAGTATATTCTAGCACCAATTCCAACAGTAAATCCCTGGATCAACAAAACAAACACCCGCCAAACTGATTTTCATAATCCTCCCTCAAAACCTACCCAACAAAACCCACTCAAAACATCCCCATTCCAACACAACAAAACAGAGCACCGAACATCACAATGACAAACGACATCACCAAATTTTCCGAAATGAACAACATGTTCAGGGAACTTCACACACTGGTGAACCTAGAGGAACTATCCAGAGCCGTCTCCGACCTCATTCAGGAAATTAGAAAAGCAACCAACAAAATGGAAAAATTTCAAATTTACAACTTTGTTGCCTGCATAGACAACTATGACATCTAGGCAAGTAGGTAATAAAACTATCAAAAACGATATAATATTAAAATCATTTTCTGTGGCGTATAAGAAGTTCTAAAGAAACTCCATCCATTTAATTCATCATTTTCTCGACATCCAAAAACCAGATATATTCTTCTAAATAAAGACTTTCCTTAAGCCAAATATAAGTGTAAATTTTAAAACCCCTGAATATCGTCTCTTTAGACACGACCCCTCAATGATACCGTAGGAGGCGGTATCGCTTTATTAATCAAACAGACCTAAACTCCGATCATGATCCTGTCCGACACACCATTGAATATCCCACAAACCACACCTTTAGAAAACGCATAAATGAAAACACAAACATTGCAGACAAAATAGAAAACACAGAACACCTCATTAAAACAATAGAAAACTTACAAGACACAATCATTGCTGCTAGAAACCATTGCACTATCTTAAAACCTAAATTACCCTTACATAACACCCCTAATGATTACATCACCAAACTAATACGTGACAAAAACCAAATACGAAAAAGATGGGAACAAACAAGACTTGACGACGATCGCTCACTGCTAAAACACTATCAGAACATAATAAACACCCTCATAAAAGAATATAAAACTATAACTGGACTAATCTCTTAAGCAAACTTGAACCATAAGATAATTCGCGCTAGAAAATTGACAGATTTTTCAAAAATCAATACAAAGAAATATCTAAAATAGACAATAACGGACACACAATCACTTAATGATTGAAATCGCAGAGAATTTCGGAGAGTACTTCCAAAATAACTTTAGAAACAATTCATCACACACAGCATTCCACCAAAACATATTTCAAACAACACCTACACTCATTATACAGGGTGTCCCGGGACTAATGGGAAAAAAGTCAGGAGCGTATAATCTGAGCTAAAATAATGTTAGTACTTCATATAAACTTTTACTATGCAGGCCCTCGTTTTCGAGTTATAAGCCTCCAAAGTTTTAATTTTGAATTTCGTTTTTATTTGTATTTTTTGTACTAGTTATTTGATCTTTATAAAATTTACGGCAAAGCTATAATGTATGTGTATGTTTATTTTGGTAAGGTAAACAGATTTACAGTAGTGCATTGAAGCCAGGGACGGACTACTCGCTATGGTTAGTGATCCAAAAATTTTGCAGGTATGGCACACCCTGTATGAAATTATCGAAATTCACTTCCCCACACATTAAGCTAACGAAAAGGTACTCTTGTTGGAATTCGATAAAATAAGCCGTTTGGCTAATATTTACAGTTTTATTAATGCACTACGTACCAGTTTACGCATTCATCATTTTTATAAGTACACAACGAGGTAAAACTAACTTTTAATAGATGTCCAAAATTTACCTAGAGTTCTACAAAAAAATAATTTAACGATAGCAGAAGATGAAAAACATTAACGACTTATTAATTGGAAAGTTGGTAAAAACTTTTTATAAGTGTTTTTACCGTTTATCAAGTTACCATAGGATTAGTTGTCAAACGTTGTGTAACGTTGTGTAGAATAGTTCGTAGTCAGTACTTGTCAATAATTCATAAGTCCTTAATTTAACAGTTACAATAGCAGAATTCGTCTTTATTGAGTACGCAGATAAACATCTAATGTATGGACTGGCTTCTCGAAACTGTTTAGAGGCCAAAAGGCTTTATGAAGAACATTTTGCAAACAGAGCATTGCCAGACAGACGAATGTTTGGGTGTATTGATCTCAGGTTACGAGAAACAGGTATGAATAAGTAAATGTAATTTTCCATGTATACAAAACAAAATTTTAAATTTTAGGAAGATTTTCGCCAGAAAAAGCTGGATAAGGTCCAGTACGAAGCATACGTACTGTGGCAGTTGAAAAAGACTTGTTAAATGCAGTTGATAATGAACCATCGAGTTTTAGAAAATTATCAAGAGAACATAACGTCTCGAAATCAGTTGTTCATCGCGTCCTAAAAGAACAGCTGTTATATCCTTTTCACATGAAAAAAGTACACCGTATGACAGTGGCTGATTATCCTGCTCGACTTGAGTATAGCCAGTGGTTTCTGCGACAACAAGCAGACAACACATTTATTAGTAACGTTATCTTTACGAACGAACCGAGTTTCACCACAGATGGAATCATAAATTCTCATAATATGCATTTATGGGATGATGTGAATCTACATGGCATTATCCAAACTAGGATCCAGCATAGATTCATGGTTAATGTTTGGCAGGAATAGTTGGCAATAATTTGATACTGCCATACTTTATTGACGGTACTTTGACCGGTCAGAGATATTTGGAGTTTTTTGCAAAATGAGTTATGGAACCTGTTTGATGATGTGCTACTACAAACTCGTAGGAATTTATGGTTCATGCATGATGGGGCCGGGACCGGTCAGAGATATTTGGAGTTTTTTGCAAAATGAGTTATGGAACCTGTTTGATGATGTGCTACTACAAACTCGTAGGAATTTATGGTTCATGCATGATGGGGCCCCTCCTAATTTCAGTTTAGATGTACGACAGCATTTACACACAAGGCTTCTTAATAGATGGATTGGTCGTGGAGGCCCTTTTCAATGGCCACCGCGATCAGGAGACGTTAATCCTATGGATTTCTTTCTCTAGGGTTATCTCAAAAGTAAGGTATACGCAACACCTGTGCAAACAAGGCAAGATTTAATAGACAGACTTGTGTTACACTGCAATGTTATTAGAAATAGTGTGAAATTGCTCTTTCAAGTGCAAAGAAACAACCTTCGTAGACTTAGAATGTGCGTGTACAATTAGTTAATTAAAACTGGCTTTTACCCCGATATGCTCAAGGTTGCCAATGTCATACCCATAATCAATGCGAACAAAAAACTATGTTATGTGTATAGCTACCGACCAATTTCATTATTGAATAGTATTGCAAAGGTGATAGACAAAATAATTGTTAAAAGATTACAAGCATTTACAGATAAACTTAACATATTACCCCCCTCGCTCTACGGTTTCCGAAGCGAACATAGTACAATATCACAAACATTCAGAGTTTTAAACTTCATCAGAGGAGGCCTTCGGGAATAAAACAAAGCCATTATGGTCGCGATCCATACAAAAAGACGTATGACTACAAACTCATCCAATTAAAAATACCAATTAAATTAATTAACAAATACAAAAATAAACGAAAACACAGCTGGACCCCTTCCCATCTAGGCTGGAGTCCCGCAGGTCACATTGTTATCACATTTGCTCTATTATTTATTTATTCAGGACCTTCCAATTTCCCCCAATTTATTAACAGCCATGTACGCAGACGATACTTGTTTTGTAGCAACTGCAAAGAATCCAGATCATGCACCTAAAAACCTTCAAACACATAAAAACAGAAAAATATTACCATACTTCAAAAACTCAACATAAATGCCTCCAAAACACAGTATTTATTACTCAGGAGAATAGCCAGGAAAGTAAGAAAGATTGAAGTATTTAGGGTACATAATACAAGGAAATACAAATGCAAACGCCCACTTTTGCAGCCAAGTACACAAGGCTAAAATTGCAATAAGCAAACTTTACACATTCATCTGCAAACACAGTCAACTCTCCACATAAAACAAACTACTCATATATAGAGAAATCATCAGACTCACTTTAACATACTCAGCACCAGTCTACTATACAGGAACAAAATATTCCCCTGCAGGTGGTACAAAACAAGGGTCTAAGAATGGCAATAAAACACAATACCACATATTCTAAACTCCCCATAAACACTTGGTTACATGAAAACGCGGAAATACAACTATCAAAAACTTTATCACTTAAATATCTACTAGTTTTCATAACAATTGTCTGCCAAAAGATCTTCGAGATGCACTCATAGCAGCAAATCGCGCAGAAGACATCCGCGATAGTGGGTGTAGGCTTCTGCATGGATCGCTAATTATATAACTTGGTGGTTTAACCTCAAACCCACGTTCCTTAAAACAGGAGTAAATTAAAATCAACGATTGACATGTTGGCTTCTCCAAAACTAAAACCCCCCGTCAATTCTTGAGACCCTGTTTTTCAGGAGTAGGTACCTCTGCCGAAAGAGTCTACGAGCCAAAACTATATACCGAGAACAAAGTTAGTAAATCAAACGACAATTTTGGGATATACTTACCGCAAGAAGCCTCAAAACTCACAAGAGACGCACGCAGAAGACTGAAGATAGCCAGAACACCTACATTTTATTGACATATTTAAGTCACTCTGTATTAAGGGAACAAAAATATTGAATAAAGAACATTTTTAATAATAATAATAAGCATTTTTTCTTTCCTTCACTAAGTGGGCTAAAAAGTCCGAATTTCTGGCAAAAAGGGTGTTTCCAGAAATATGATTTAATGAAATCTCAAATATTTTGATGTTTCTGTTAAGATTTGACATAAATCTTTGTAGATCTCGAATTATATCTGTTCTGAGCAAAACAATAAGACATGAAAATAAAGTTTTTTGTGTACTGATCAAACATTGTTATTTGATGTGTAAACCCATGAAACTAACAAAGATTGGCTGAAAAAGTGACGCGCTCAGAAAAAAGGAAAGATTCAAAATTTTCCTATAAAATAACATAATATGACGTCAAACTGCCCAATGATGCTGTAACTAGTAATAATATTAAATTCAAGAAATAAATTATAGTAGGTAATTAAGAGTGTAGTCCAGTGCAATTCGTTTTTTTTTTACGAAAAAATTAGCAACACCCAGGGACCCTTAAAAAATATATTTTGGGGTATAATACAGGAAAAATACTTTAAACAAAGTTGGAGTGGAAATGGGGTGGTTTTGTAGGGGTTCAAAACTTATTTTTGCAATTTTAAGGCAGAAAATGACTTTTTAGCGCTAAATGTTCTACAGAAAAGTTGTAGATAATAAAAAAATGAACAACTTTTGAATGAAAGATTTTTCAACATAACCTCAAATTCAAGATGAAAATCGCAAAAACCCGTTTTTTTCTTTTTTAATTTTTTTCTCTGGCAAAAAGATGCAATTTGCATGAAACTTAGTGAAAGTATATCTTTTTTTATACTACATATGCACAGTTTAAGATTTTTCGAAAAAAAGCAAATTTTCAAAACAAAATTCTTCCAGTCAAATTTTCGAATTCTGCACCCGCGGATTTTGTTCGTTGGAACGTCTACTTTAATATGGCCTATCTATGTTGGGGTCGGATTTTGCATTAAACCCCTTAAAAATAAAAAAAAAAACGAAAAAAAAACGACTTTTTGATATGCGTATTTTTTAATATGTATTATACTATGTATTATTTTCAATTTTTTTAGTACTTACGTAAAAAAATAATTCTTATACAGGTATAATTCAATAAAATAATTTCAATTTAGAGTAAATACTGTACAAGAATATATTTTTTTATTTGCAAATTAACAAAAATATTACACCTTAGAAAAAAATTTATGTTACAAAATATATTACATTAATCTGATTCATGTTCTTCTTGAATGCAACTTTCATTATCTGAATCGGGATTATTTTGATCTACTTCGAGTCCTTCGTTTTCATTACGAGAAGGTGGTGGCTTTTCAACAGTCTCTTCATCATTTTCGTCTTCAAATACGATCTCGTCTCTGTTCGTGCAGTTATCGTGGCAATTAATGCACAAGTTTGAGCATCTCATACCGTGCTTTCGGCAGCCTCATCTTTCCGAACAACCTGTTTCGCAAGTACAGCTAATCGTTTTAAGTAATATATCTGGAATCAATTGTAAATTGTTGGATATAAATTTAGGTACGTTCATTCCAGCCCCATAGCTTAGCTTTGTCATTGGTATGCTCATTTAAAAAGCCAAGCCAACTTTGGATTTGGTAATAAACTGTGTACGAGTGCTCTGCAGTTGCCCCTTCAGTTGGCGGTAGTTTTTCTAATTTGAAACCAGATTTATTGATTGCTTTCTGATACAATTCAAATCGTAATGCGTTCAGCGACACATTTGATTTTTTTTTATTTTGATAAATATCAGCTAAAGCTGACAACCATTTTTTGCAATGATTTCGTGATCTGCATCCTTATCAAAGAAAACATTAGCTAAGTGTAATAAATTATTATTATTTAATAATAATTTAAACAGTTTATTTTTTTTTACCAGCTAATCCAGAAATAGAGTCACAGCCGGTGAAAGCAATTATTTTTTTGTAAGTTTTGTGCACAAAACAATCAGACGAATAGAACGCGTCCTTTTGTTTGCCCGATCCTGGTTTGTGGAAAAAAATACTCTCATTTTGAACATTTAATTGATGCAAAAGTACAAGTAAATCAATATCTTGACCTACGATGATGACTGTTTTTTTAGCGTGCTGCGCTACTTCAATATGCATCGGCGTCTTCGGCAGCTTGTGTGCAGATAAAATCGTGTAACTGCAACCTATCTGAAATAATTTTTATTAAATTATTTTTGTTGCTGTCGTTTGATAAAAACTTGTCTTGAGCAAATGGTATTTTAGTAATTTTACTTTAGAATTATTATTTTGTAATAATTTAAAAGTAGATAAAACAAAGTGATACGTCAATACTTATATTAAAAAAATATATCAATCTTTTCCAAATGTTATAAAAACAAACAGTTTTTGAATACTATACAGTATCATTATTTTCATAATTGATTTACCTTTTTACTTTTCAATTATTAATTCTTGTTGATAAAATCACTCTTTTTGTTATAATTTTACAATGTTAAATAAAAATATCGTAGACAACAAGAAAACAGAATAAAACTTACTCCAAAATAAAACTCCGAACTGATTCTGTATACAAACAACACGCGATATTCGTATACCTGAGTCAGAGATGAATCTCTGCCTGCGTCCCCTCACCCCACTCCGTTAATCTAAAGGCCTTCACACATGTTCGTGTATAAGGAATATTTTCATGTTTCAGTTTTCAATATTTTATACTCTATACAACTTTAATACTTGTTTATAATAAAAAAAAATTGAAAATAATACTATAATACATATTAAAAAATACGCATATCATAGAGTCGTTTTTTTTTCGTTTTTTCGAATTTTAAGGGGTTTAATGCAAAATACGACCCTTACAGAGATAGGCCATATTAAAGTAGACGTTCCAACGAACAAAATCCGCGGGTGCAGAAGTCGAAAATCGACAATTTGACTGGAAGAATTTTTTTTTTGAAAATTTGCTTTTTTTCGAAAAATCTTAAATCTCTGAAAATATTTTTTTTTGGTTGTGCAAAAAAATTGTGCTTATGTAGCATAAAAAAAGATATACTTTCACCAAGTTTCATGCAAATTGCATTTTTTTGACAGAGATAAAAATTAAAATATAAAAAAAATTGTAAAAGTAAGTTTTCAACCCCTACAAAACCCCATTTCCACTCGAACTTCATTTAATGTATTTTTCCTGTATTAGTTATACCCCAAAATATACTTTTTTAGGGGTCTCTGGGTGTTGCTAATTTTTCCGATTTTAGCCCATTTTTTCGTAATTGCATTGGACTAGTGCCAGTTGCCACAGTAAGATTTCAAAGGTATCCGCTTAATGTTGAAACAATAATATTTGATAAATTATGCTAAATAGTAAGAATACAAGAGATAATCAACATCCACTTTTAAAATAAATCATTAATATACCTACGTGATTCAAATTACCTTACCTTTTTTGTCATTTTTCTTAGGTTCTCCTATCTTATCTATTCGGTCTCTAGAAGAACTTTTCCTCGGTCTGGCACCTTTCCCACTTTTCGGTTCTGCATCTAAATTAGTCACTGAAGACGTTCTTGATAAATTATTTTCTCCTAAATTTTGGCCCTCTAACTTCGTATTTTGACCTCTACGAAATATCGCTTTGATACTTTTCATCTTTAAAATTTTTAAAAAGGCACTCTTTCGGTCGATTCTGTAGAATATGAATTCTGAAGTATTTCTTATATAAAACTTTATTTAAAGCACTTGAAAGGCACTTGTGTGAGTGTGTTGTTTTTATTTAATCTAATCGTTCGCACTTTTCGTTTTCTTTGTTCTCTTTTATTAATTCTGTTTTTTTTCTGCTAATTATGTTTCAGTTGGGAATTATTCTTTAACAAAAATTTTATATTAATATTGATATAAACAAAGCTTTTGGTATATTTATGCCATTTTTATCATTAACTACTAACGTTAGTCAAAAATATTAAATTCTTTAAATTATATCTGTAAGTCCATTCATAATTTGATCAAACCTACTAAAGACTTCAAAATACCATCAATTATTAGCTGCAAAATTAGAATAAGAAGAAAGTGATACATTCAGTACCTACAGAAAAAACCGAATATTTTTATTGAGTTAGGTAAGTACAAGAAAAATAGTATGAATAGTTTAGAAAAATATAGAAAATGCAAGCAGATATCCTCTGGCAGAAAAAAAACTGTCAAGTTTCATTTGGCAATTTGTGCAATATCATTGAAACGATTGTTTTACATTAGATGATGTTTTAATTAATGCCAGGACCTCTTTTGTAAATGGGCCCGGGCCCAGGGCGCAAGCAAGAGAATATATTTTAAAAACATGCGCCAATGGATCGCGAGCCATATTTTAATATCACGCGCCAACCCTCTCCACTCCTCTATATAATGCTTGTTCTGTGAAATGAGTAAAAAACCAAGTGGCAGTGAATTTAGAAAGAGAGCGGCCAAAACGCTTTTGGACAGTGAGAAAGTGTTACAGTCCCTAAAATAAGTAGTTTTTTCAGTGAACAAAAAACTTTACCTGTATAGTAACTGTCGCATTAGAAAGCCCTGAGGATGAGGAGGGACCTACCCTGTCAAGGGAAGAGGTATGTAAACTCATAAGCAGTGACGATGTTTATCAATCAGCTGAACTAGTTACAACTGAAACTGATGATTCAGTAAGTGAGGTATTGCCGAGTACAAGTACATGTACAATAACTTTAAATGTTAAACCCGGCTGTACAAAGCCAACCACCTCATCTTCAGTTTCATTTGATCTTGATGACCCGGCTACTTGGAATACCAAAGATGAATATGTGCTAAAAACAATCTTAACTACAAACGTAAAGCAAAACTTGAATATTGATTTTTCGAACTCTGTCAGAATTTATCCAGACAAAAAGCGTACATTATCTGCCAAAATTTTCTCATGTGTTTTACCCAATGGGGAAACTTATAACAGAGATTGGTTATTGTATTCCAAATCAAAAGGTTGTGTTTTTTGTATCCCATGCTTATTATTTCAGATAGAAAGTAAACAAACTGCGTTTAGTACAGGATTTAACGATTGGAAACACGCAAGTGTGCTCGTTAAAAGTCACGAACAATCAAGTGACCACAGGAAAAATATTTTTGTGCAGAAAAAAAACCGCATCATTAGACACTTTATTGTTATCTCAATATGAAAAAGAAGTGAAATATTGAAGAGAAGTTTTAACGAGTGTAGTTAGCGTTGTTCGATTTTTGGCATTGAGAGGCCTTCCTTTCCGAGGAGACAACCAAACATTTGGTTCCTTATCTAATGGTCTATTTCTAGGCTGTCTTGAACTCTTGAGTGAATATGATCCGTTCCTATCTTATCATATAGAGAAATATGGAAGCAAAGGGTCAGGAATGTGTCTTACCTTTCCTCTGACACCTGTGACGAATTCATTTCAATTATGGGCACTAAAGTCTTAAACCAAATAATTAAAGAACTCAATGAAGCACGTTATTTCTCTCTGATAGTTGATTCTACGCCGGACGTGTCGCACACCGATCAGTTAGCAGTTGTTTTAAGACACGTTTCACTGAACGATGCGTGTGCTAAAGAACGTCTCGTACATCTTTTACCTGGTGTTGGTCATAAAGCGGAAAGCCTACAAGAAGCAGTTTTAACTTTACTTCAAAATCTAATCTTAGATATTGAAAATTGCCGAGGATAAAGCTACGACAATGCATCCAACATGTCGGGTTACTACACAGTCCTACATGCAAGAATAAAATCCAAAAATAACGAAGCAGATTATGTTCCGTGTGCTGCACATTCCTTGAATTTACTTGGAGTTTTTGTGGCCGAAAAATCATGCCCTGAAGTGACTAGGTATTTTTCGTTTTTACAAGGACTTTTTAGTTTCTTGGAGATTGTTGAAAGAATGTATCAAAAATGAAAACAAAGAAAGGCGAAAGCAAAACAGCGACACGCTTACTTTACCGAAAAATTTAAGCCAGACTAGATGGTCTGCTAGAGCAGACGCTGTGCACGCTTTATCTAATGGTTATAAAGAGTTTGAACTTGTGCTGAAAAACCTATCTCAAGATATTTCACAAACACCTGAAACGAGAGTGGCGGATGAGGGGATTAGCAAACAGTTGGGAAAGTTTGATACGGCTTTTCTTACTGTACTGTGGAATGATTTGTTAATGAGAATTGATAAAGTTATTTCAAACTTACAAAAAGAAGAGTTGGATTTTCTTGCGGCAGTTAAACAATTACAAACGCTTAAAATGTTCTTAGAAGAAAAGAGGGACAACTTTGATCACTATGAGAATGAAGCAACAAAAATGTGTGGAATGCAAGTTGCCAACTACAAAAGAAACAGGAAACCAACACTATTTGCAGACGAGAAAAGAGAAAGTTTTGATACGAATATGGACCCTAAAACCAGATTTAGGACCGATGTTTTTTAACAATAGTTGACAATCTTACGGCACAGCTCGACACAAGTACACAAAGCTATGCTTCTCTTGGAGACAGATTTGAGCTATTTAACAATTTTAAGGTAAGATATATTTAATTTTCAACATATTATTTTTATACCATGTGTCTGTCATTGTAGTTTAATTTATTTCCACTTAATAATTAATGTAATACTAGAAAGCTTTACATACTATTTTTAAATTGAAGGTAACAAACAGGTAATAATGTATTATATGTTTTTATTTTATTTTTTATCTGTCATCTTCAATGTAAAACTACTGAAAGTTTTGATATTACAGGACAAATAAACTCAAACAATCAAAACCCAGGCAGAACGACGCATTATTCTACTGCAATGATGTAGATGTGGATAATTTTGGAGAGGAGTGCCTTCGTTTCAAGCAGTTCTTAAAGGTTGATAGTATAGAGAGACTTCGAAGACGTATACAAGTATTTTAGTAGTACTGAAACAGGTCTTGCCTCTACGTTCCCAAACCTGGAAGTAGCCATGAGGATCTATTTAACTCTACCAATTACGAACGGCTCGGCTCGGTGTCAATGACTGGTGGGTCAAAGAGAGTTTTCTAAAACACTTATTTCAGTAAAAACAAAATTATTAAAATTAAAACTACCTCACCAATGAACTCAACAAAAATATAAGCTACAAGGAAAAAAATGTATCATATACTTAAAAAATGTATTAATGATAAAAGTAATTATTTAATACATATCACTGTCTGGTGGGGTAAATTATTGGTGCACTTACTTAGTTTTATTTCTAATTTTATTTTAATTACCACTTGACGTTACTTTATATTAAATTTTGCAAAAATTATCTGACTTACGTTAATAAATTAGGATTTCGTATTTTCGGTAATAAAATACAATGACATAAAATACCAAAATATATTGTGATAGGTCCTCTCTGCATCTTTTTCTGCTATCTGCTTTAAATCCATACATTTATTATCTAACAATAGGTATCTCAAAACCTACCATTATCAAAATAATCGCTATAAAATATACGTTTTTTATTTTTAATTAAAAAATACAAATGTGCGTTTTGGATTTTTAACCTTGAAAATTGAGGTAAATCACAAGTTCCTGACAAGTTCAATTTATGATTATATAACATGCATCAAATTTCCATTAATATTAAATTATGTTATCATAAATTTAAATAGGTTGATTTCATTGTTAAAATCATATAATTGGTATAGACGTGACATTATTAATATTGTGAAAATTGGTTATTGAAAAATGTAGGTGGCCGTATATTAACTAATAAGAACAGCAAGGTGGTCTTCAATTACATTATAGAATGAACAGCAAATAATAAAATTCAATTATCTACAATTAATGGTTATCAAATTGGCATATAAGATCGTTGTGACGCAGACGCATTTTAATTTGTTTATTACGCTTATTGAAATTATAATATAGTAGTAACCGGAAATTTCACAGTAAATTTCAAAGCCAATTATATATAGTTTTTTGTTTGGTTACTAAAATATGTTCGAGGATGGGGATACACAGTACAGTTCTTGGTCATTCGTCAATTATTAATGACTTTCCCATAATAATAAGTTGTAGAATTGTATTCCGTTTCCGTCTGAAGATATGTCCAAGATATGAAATTTTCCTGTATTTCCCCGTGTTCAGTAGTAAAGTAGCTGTGTCAGTATTTTGCCCGGCCGTCCAAATTTTCTGCAGCATTCGGCGGTGCACCACATTTCGAATGCTTCCAGCCGATTGTGGCAGCCTTGACTGTCCAGGTCTGCATTCCATAAAGCCATACTAACCCCACATAAGATCTTACCATTCTCAATCATAGATCGTTGCACAACTTCATTTTTTGGAATGTTCCTGTTCTACACTAAAATCTGGATCTAGATTTTCGGCGATATCACATCCAAGGCATTTAAAGTGAGCCTATATTTCTGCCTAATGTTTCTAGTGATGCGTCCCGATGAGGCTTCCGCCTGAGCACCATGAATTTTGTCTCACTGATGTTACGGTAAATCAATACAGGTGTAAATTGTAAAAAAAAATTATTTAGATTAATATAAAATGTTAAATTAAAATATTAAAGGCCAAAAAGTATCAACAGATTAGTGGTATTGACAGTGATTGTGGTTAGAATGACAATACTTGACAGTTATTGGCACTATGTTTTTAGTTATAAAAAAGAATTCCTAAAAGAAAAATCTTCAGCAATTGTTAAAGAAACATAACAAAAATAAACGGTTTTAAGGATTAAAACCAACTTTTCCGCATTTGTGGCCCTGAAAAATAATCTATCATAAAATTGTTACTTGTATACACTTCGGGGGATGTATCGTGCTAACAAACCGACATTTCTCCGAAAATAACCAATAATGTAGTATATCTGGATTTATAGGACCCGCTGTACTCGCTTTAGTCAACTGAAAATCAATACATCTGTGAGACACCTTGAACAATATTCAATCATAAAATTGATCAATCGTATACTCTCTGGAGGCTGTATCGTGCTAACAAACTGAAAATTCTCCAAAAATGACAAAAATTTGGTACTCCAAGTACCATAGCACCCGTTGTACTGGCTTTAGTGAGCTGAAAATCAACAGGGTTCATCTTTGAGACGCTCTGAATAATATCGAATCATACAATTGGTCACTTGTATTTACTCCGGAAGCTGTATCGTGCTAACAAACTGAAACTTCTCCAAAAATGACAAAAATATCGTAATTAAAGTACTGTAGCACCTCTTGTATTGGCTCTGGTGAGCTGAAAATCAATAACGTTCATCTTTGAGATGTCCTGAATAATATTCAATCATAAAATTGGTGACTTGTTGAACTCCGGAGGCTGTATCGTGCTAACAAACTGAAATTTCTCAAAAAATTACAAAATGTCGTACTTTCAGTACTATAGCACCCGTTGTATTGGCTCTGGTTAGCTCAAAATCAATAGGGTTCATCTGTGACACGTCCTTAACAATATTCAATCATAAAATTGGTGACTTATTGCACTCCGGAGGCTGTATCGTGCTAACAAGACATGTAAGGAAAAGTAGCCGACGACGACATACACAAAGGATTTTTTTTCGAAAAACCGTTTTTTCGTGTTGTTGGAAAATGTGCATATGTGATGGTAAGTTCCTATGAACAAATGTAATTTTGATAGAGAGATTAATACAATTAGACAAATAGCAACATCTAACGGTTATCCATTAGATATGATAAATAAGCTAATTAGTAAAAAAGAAGAAAAAGTGGCATTACAACTAATATATCTTAAACAAGCTGATGAAATTAAAACTTATAAAACCATCACATATGCAGGAAATATTTCTAATAATATTTCAAAGATAATATCTTCAGCAACGAATACAACAATTTCTTTTAAAACAGAAAGTAACTTTAGTATAAAATTATTAAATGTAAAAACAAAAATACCACTATTAAAGAAGTCAGGTATATATAAACTCAAATGTCCAGAATATAATGCTGTCTATTTGGGTCAGACCCTTAGGAATTTTGAAATACGATAACAGTGAGCACTTACGAGCATACAGATTAAAACAACCAGATAAATCCCACTACGCAAAACATCTACTTGGCACCAATCATTCATTGACACCTAACACAGAAATAGAAGTGCTGCATATTTGTGAAAAGAAACAAGAACTGGATTTCCTTGAAGAACTGGAAATTAGAAGACATTTAAGAAACCCACAATATGAAGTTGTCAATGAACAGTTAAATCTAGGGAGTTCTCCACTAATAAACTGTCTTCTTAAGTGATAATTGTAAAGATCAGCAGATATAGTTTTCCTGGTTTTCTATATCATTGCACAGTTATACTGATCTTAATTGGAAAAATGATATCCAGGATATCATCATAGGGCTAATAATATCTAAGCTTCAATATTTGTAATATCACATCTTCTTCTTTTTTCTATAAACATATATTAAGCCAATCACAAGTTAGGTTACTTCTTGGTCTAGCCAAAAATAACTGCTAAACATCAGGTAGGCATAAAATGAAATGTAACTTCTGTCAATCTGACGATGATATTGATTTATCGAAACAATTGTCAATTTTTTAGAATTTTAAATAACTTTTATTATATTGTGGAATTAACTAGAGACCGTGAGTTTGATTTAAAAACACTAATTCTTCAAGTGATATAATTCCATTGACAATAATGATAATTTTTAATTAACGTTACGTACGTCTATTGTAGATAACATGGATAAATATAAAGCTAATACGGCTGATGAAACTGGGATAAATACAAAGACTCAAAATACAATTAATCAATGTTTAAGGGAAAACCATAGTAAACTGAGTTGAATGTGATGTTTTAAATGATAAAAAATTAAATAGTATTATAAACGATGTAATTTATTGTGATATTATTAATGAACTAAAGCTTGATAATATAATAATAGTCCTGAATAAATTTACATAAAGTAGCATGGACGAAGTAATATGTGAATCAGAGGATAATTAGTAAAACACTTGAAATAGACGATAATCTAGTAGTTGAAACTAAAAACGGTACTTGCAATTAAGAAGATAGTTTAGTAGGAAGTAGATATCATAGTTATGTTAGAAGCAGGGAGTTTAGATGTAATTGATAATAACATAAATGGTAAATCTCAATGTAGTGATGTACTTGATTTATTTCTAACGCATCGTAAAAATAGTTTAAAAAATTAAAAGATTTTTTACCACAACCATCAACACTAAACGCAAAGGTAAAAATTTTACTGAGCGAAAATCATTTGTAATTTCTTTGGTAAAAGATGAAGAAAAAACAGTTTAAATAACTAAAATTTGAAGATCCAAAAAACAGCAAGCTTAAGAAAAGAATAAACTGGTGAAAAAACTAGAGGAACAAAAAAAACAGGAAATATACCAAAAAATGTATCAAAAAAATGGAACGATCAAGAAAATAATGATGGCAATGACAAAAATAGAAAATAAACATTTGAAACTTTAAAAATCAATCAATCAGGATTTTTTACTTTTCCGCCCAACCTAACTAATATGCGAGAAAAGTATTGGTTTACCCCCAAAAAAGTTGAAATTTTGAGTTATTTTTACATTTTTCATGAAGAACAACCTGAAAAAACGGTTTTTAGAAAAAAATCCTGTGTGTGTCGTCTTAGTCGTCGGCCACTTTTCGTTACATGTCTTGTTAGCACGATATAGCCTCCGGAGTGCAACAAATCACCAATTTTATGATTGAATATTGTTAAAGACGTCTCACAGATGTGCTCTATTGATTTTCAGTTCACCATAGCCAGTACAACGGGTGCTATGGTACTTGAAGTACATTTTTGTAATTTTTCGAGAAAGTTCAGTTTGTTAGCACGATACAGCCTCCGGAGTGCAATAAGTGACCAATTTTATGATTGAATATTACTCAGAACATCTCACAGATGAACCCTATAGATTTTCAGCTCACCAGAGCCAGTAGTGCTATATATAGTGCTTTAACTACGTCATTTTTGGAGAAATTTCAGTTTGTTAACACGATACAGCCTCCGGAGTATATACAAGTGACCAATTTTATAATTGGATATTATTCATGGCATCTCAAATATGAACCCTATTGATATTCAGCTAACTGAAGCCAGTACAACGAGTGCTATAGTACCAAATTTTTGTAATTTTTGGACAATTTTTAGTTTGTTAGCACGATACAGCCTCCAGAGTGTATACAAGTGACCAATTTTATGATTGGATATTGTTCAGGGCGTCTTGTAGATGAACCTTATTGATTTTTAGCTCACCAGAGCTAGTACAACGGGTGCTATGGTACCTGAAGTGCCACATTTTTGGTCTTTTTTGGAGAAATTTTATAATTAGATATTTTCTAAAGTGTCTCATTCAAGGTGCCTCACAGATGTACCCTATTGATTTTCAGCTGACTAGATCGAGTACAGCGGGTCCTATAAATCCAGATATACTACATTTTTAGTTACTTTTGGAGAAATTTCGGTTTGTTAGCACGATACATCCCCCGAAGTGTATACAAGTGACAGTTTTATGATAGAATATTGTTCAGGGCATCTCACAGATGCGGAAAAGTTAGTTTTAATCTTTAAAACCGTTTATTTATTATTATATTTATGTATGCTTTTATAAATACTTTGATAAAGTAGGTAATTTTGATGGATGTTTGTTAATGTTAATTTTTGTGTGGTCTGATTACAATAACTATCGTTTCTGATGAATTGGCTATATCTATTTTTCAAGAAACTTTTAATTCTCATATATTTATTTTATGTGAGGTTTATTTAAATTTTCTTCAGAAGTACCTGCCAGTTTAATTAGAAGAAGCTCCACTCAATATTCGGTGATAAATGTGGTAATTGTATGATGGTGCGGCTGTTCATAATACTGCGCCTATACGAGATCATCTCAATACCGAACTATAAAACAGATGGATCGGAAGAGGGGACCCAACTGATTGGCCAACTAGGTCTTCCGATTTCACAAAAGTGGATTTATCTTTTTGGGGATTTATAAAAAATTAGGGTCATAGAACTCCCCCGACTACTAGAGACGACATGACAGAGAGAATCAGAGCGGCATTTCGAACTGTTAACGGTTTTATGCTGAGAAATGTTAGTCAATCATTTGCTGCAGCATTGCATTTATGTTAACGGTGAACACTTTGAACATTTAGTTTAATATTATGGTTAGAATTATACTTTTGATGACTTGTTTTGTTAAGAATAGATAATTTATTGAAATTTATTATTATTTAGGATTCTTTGTTACAATCAACGTTTATTGCTATCACACAATAGGTTAATAATTATGGTTTACAATAGATATTACAAAATAACTTTGTTTTTATAGGGAATACTTAACAAAAATTAAAGTTACATAATCGAACATTTTATTTGCGCTAAAAAATACAGGGTGTTTCATTTGAAAGAAGATAGGAAATGAAAGGTTCGAGTTTCCATCCACCCTGTATACAAAAGGTAAAATAATTAAAATTTAATAGATCACGAAGATATTGCATTATATTACGAAACTCTGTTAAGGAAAGTAAAAAAAAATGTCAGCGTACATTAAGCTACAGAGCGGTGATTTACCTACGATTTTCACATAAACGTGTCCATATCTTTTGAAGGACTCTGTATAACGTAGCAAAACCTTATATCTAAAGCTTCAAAAAAATGTGAGCAATTCGAATTCGGTATAATATACAGGTGTTCTCATTTAAAAAATCGTATGTTTGGTTTGTAACACTCTGTATAGTTCGAGATATTTTCAAAATATGAACTTTAAAGACATCTACTATTTTTGTTGATAACATTTTTTCAAGTCTCTTAAAATAACCCATATACCGAAGTTTGTCGTAAGATTGGTACACCTTATATATATATATATATATATATATATATATATATATATATATATATATATAAAGAATACATTTTTAAAAACAATTGTTTTATTGTAGGGTTCCGTCAAGAATTTCGCTTTCCAAAAGGTCCGTCACCAAGAAAGTTTGAGAACCGCTGACATATACTATACATAATGTGAAGTAAAAATGTCTGCATCGCATTCAAGGAATCATTAAAAATAAGGACAATAGGTAGTCTTCCAGAACCTAAAATTCTTAAAATTGAAGTTCTTTCGTATTCAACTCTAATTGAATTTATATTTTCTTGGCTTCTTCATAGATTCATATTGAAAATTTGTAAAGTTGTCCGTACTGCATCATTGTTGTTTTGTATTAAGTATTACCGTTTCATATAATTTACAACCATCCGACATTTTGGCGCCCTTTTATTCACGTTTATTGATTAAACCAACTATAAAGAATTTGATATGCTTAATCAAATGCTTATCTCGCTTTAATAAACCCGACACAGGCTTGACTTACTCATTCAAAAACATAATGCTTGGTAGTACTTTCATATTACGAGTATATACAATTGGTTAACTTATTGTTAATAGATTACATAATTTGAAATAAATTTAAATAATTACAACGCTACTTTATATTAGAAAATAAAAACAATTCTAATTGGTCTTATCCAAAACTTTGTATCAAGTAATTTCATGGAATATAAATATATAGAGCCTGAAAAAGATTCTATTATGGTTTTAAAACTTAAGGAGAACAAGCGCCGACAAACTGTAACGAGTATTGTGGTAGATGTATTGGACGACTAGGTCCAATGGAATGGCCTTTGGATTTTTTCCTGTGTGAATATCTTGACTTGAAGATTTACAAAATATAAATCTATGTCCGCAGACATATTTGAAAAAAATACGGCAAGAGTTTATCAACGGGAAGTTCCACTGTCTGGAAATAAGTGAAGCTCATACTGTGCAATTTTTATAAGTAGGTACTGAATTTTGAATTGTATTTTAAATCATTTAAAGTTTCCTGATTTAATACACAACAAAAACTGCTATAGATAAAACACTAATTAGGATTGAATATGTTTGACGTCTTCTATGACGATTACTCCACCTATCATCGTTACTAAGCCAGTTCACAACCACAAATGCTTAGTTTCTAAATTTCATTAGCTTGTCACAAGAATCGGGATCATGTTTTTAGACAGGGGATTAGTAGAACATTTTAAACAAACAAATGCTGTGGATATTGTATAATATAATTTACCTCTAAAGTTCTTTATGAATAATCCTCATTCGTTGAACAAGATTTCAAGTATTTTTACTCCAATACAAAATAAGTAAGTTATTTTTTCCTTTTGTTGTTTATATTCCCGTAATTGATGTTCTATGTGGATATTTCAACTTTCAACAAACTTTGAGTATAATGTTGCTACGCTCATTATGTCTACAACAAACACCTGCAAGATTGCTACATAATCATTTTTATAATATTGTATTTATTTTAAGTGGCAGTGTCGGCAGCCTGCAAAACATCAGCTTAATCATTTTTAAAATTAATGTATGTTGAGTATTAAAGAAACAAGATTATTCTTATTCTTTGTCAAACTATCGGGGTAGGTATATACCTTGTTCAATAAAATTAATTTTTTTTTAAATATTTTTCTATAAAGAAAAAGAAAAGTCGCCACCTAAATGCTTTTTTCAGTTTTTAAATAGAACTTGAATGTCAGAAAAGCCATTAGGTACCTGTTAATTGATCTCACTTGAAATTTGAGAGAAAAATGCAACATGTGAGTTATGTTCGCGCTTCTTTAAAAATCGATAGCCCTTTCGTAGTTCATTGTGAAAAGAGCTCTTGTGTTAACCTTATTTATTACCACTCATTGTTGTAGCTAAAAAACACTAGAAAGAATGCGGGCTAAAATAATTAAAGAAAACTACCACAGAAACGATCACCATAGCCAATATTATTAAATAAAGATAAATACAGCTGCACGCCAATTGAGGATTAAATCATTTACCGAAATGAAATCTGATATGTTCTTTGATAGTATTTATGTATCACTTTATCCAGGCTGTCCATATTTTTTCGAGAACAAGGTAGCTATAAGTATACCTGCTCGATTATATTTTACCAATCTCTGATTTGCATTTATTGTACTTTCTTTGCTTCTTTCAAATATGTTTTTACAATTTCTATTTATAAATGATCAATTAGTACTTCAAATCTCTTCTCCAATTTTTTTTTCGAACCGATAATTCACATGGTAAAGACTCAACATTGCAGAAATATAGAAATGGTGCCCGCGGCTTACCACGATCGTTCCCGTCTAGAATCGTGGTGTTCATTATATTAATATAACTTAGATTAATATTATATAATTTGAAAAACGTGTTTTAAAAATAAATAAATACTTGTTACCTACAACGCTTTTTTGAACCTTTAACTGCTAATCCAGCTCACAAAATTCCCATGCATATACAACTTATAAAACTTTATTTTAAACACGAAATAATAGCTAGTTTTAGTACATGCAATGTTGATTATACAAGGTTGGTTTATTTTGTAGTGAACAATTTATTACAAACAGTAGTGGTATTCCACGATTAACCTTTGTATTTTTCTTTTTTCCTCATATATATATATATATATATATATATATATATATATAGACGGGTTACTCTCTTTTACTCAATTCGGAGTTAAGTACTCCATTGGATTAAAAAATGTTAGAAAAACATACTGACAAAACTCCAAACAAACTGTTAAGACAAGTGATCCAAAAAACCCAACTCCATTTTTATAACTTTTAGTCTGCTATAAGGATTCCGGTCCTGGCACTGGGTTTTGAAAAGTGATTTAATATTTGCTCCGTAATAAAGCTGAATATCAGATAAATTACGAGTCAAATAATTGTAAAAGCTATACGAAGTAATATATAAAGAGGTGAAGTGAGTGCACAATTGGAGACATCAAAATCAAAGTAAGATTTTAGCATAATTAAGTCTAATAATAAAAATATTGAGTATAAAATATACAGTAAATAAAAAGTTTCCACTATAAAATATAAAAACTAAACACTACAAAATTCTAATTAGCTGGCAGTAAAACCGGTAATTGCTACACAGGCAGGCCAGTTAAGTGGGATTTAACAGGTTCGGATTTAAATATTTACCAGGTAAAAAGTAATATAAGATTTACATACATAAACGAAATCGGTCAGCTCTGAGTAGGCTAAGGACTGAACTAAGTAGGTTCTCGGTACACAAACTACAAAAGAGACACAGATTTCGTGGATTGTACAAAAGAAAATCAAACAAAATGCCTTTAGAGAGCGGAACAGATACTGAGGAAGAATACAAAAGAAAAAGGAGGGAATTAGATGAAAGTTTTGGCAGAAGTAAAATAACTAAGAGAACACCCAAGAAAGGCGCAGAAGAAAAAGAGAGCTCGGAAGCAACCATGATAAAAATGATGCAAGAATTGATGAACAAAAATGATGAAATGATGGATGAAATAAAGCAATTAAGAAAGGAAAACAGCGAGAACAACAAACAGCTACTAGAAATAAAGCAAGAAAACCAGGAACTCAAGAACGAAATAAAAACACTAAATAACAAAGTGGAATATCTAGAAAAAATAACTAAAAAGAAAAATTTGGTCATCACTGGATTAGAATTGAATACAAAAGATGATAGGATACTAAAGACAACTATGGAAAACTTCATAACTAAAGGACTGCAAATAGATGTCAAAATAAGAAGCGCCCAAAAACTAAGTGAAAAGGTTTGCTTGTATGAAATGGAAAGTTTTGCAGATAAAATGGACATTCTAAGAAGCAAAAGTAGACTGAGAAATTCTCAGGAACATATTTATATTGAGCCGGACCTTACCAAAAAAGAATTAGAGATACAAAAAACAATTAGAAGAAAGGCCAAAGAAGAAAAAGAAAAGGGAAAAAATACAAAAGTAGGATACAAGAAATTGATAGTAAACGGAATAGTTTGGAAATGGAATGAAGATTCAGAGGAATTACAATTGATGACTAGAGAGCAGAACCAAAAAAACTAATAAACAATACACTTAAAGATAGTACACAGGTAATGACTCAAGCTGAGAACAAGGGATATGATAACGGTAAATTAAATAACAAAATACAAAGCAGAAGAATAACAAGTAACAAGCATAACAAATTAAAGGAAGATTATCATCAACAGAGTAATAATAAAAAACACGGACCTCAAAACATGGAAAAATTACAGATGGGCGTAGGTATATGGAATATAAACACATTAACAGGGAAAGAATTGGAATTAACTGAAGAAATGGAAAACAATAATATTCAAATTCTAGGACTAAGTGAAACGAAGAAAAAAGGCAAAGGATGTTCGCAACTAACAACAAAGCACACATTATATTATTCAGGAGTAAAACCAGAACAAAGGGCAAAGGAGGGTGTAGGAATAATTGTTACAGAAGAAATAAAACAAAAGGTAATACAATTTAAGGCAGTCGACTCGAGAATAATAGTTATTAGTATAAAATTAGAAGAAATAATCAATTTTATACAAATATATGGGCCAGTAGAAGGAACGGCAGAGGAAGAAATTTTAGAATTTTATATTCAATTGCAAAGAGTATTAGATGAAGTAAGGGAGGAAAACGAAAAGACAATAATAATGGGAGATTGGAATAGCAGGGTAGGAAATGATTACAATAGAGGAATGGGTTGTATGGGAAAACATGGAGAAGACATAATCAACAGAAATGGACTAAAAATGATAGATTTTTGCAGAAGGAATGATCTAATAATAGGAAATACGATGTGGGAACAACAACTAAATGATAAATATACGTTTGTGGCAGAAGGAAGAAACGCTAAAAGCCTGATAGACTACATAACATATACACAAAACCTAACAGAAGTAATGCAAAAAATTGAAACAAAGAAAGAAGCAGAAATTGGATCTAACCACAGATTAGTAGTGACAACTTGTCTAGTAAAATTACTCAGGAAAGAATTTACTACAGACTACAGTAAACTAGCAACACATAAACTCAAAAATAAAGATATCGAGAAAAAATACCAAAATGAGACGAATAAAGAATTCTATAAACTAGAAAAAGAAAAAACAGACTGGACACTTGAAGAACGATGGGTCGCCTTTGAAGAAACGCTATTAACAGCAACAGAGAAGATATGTGGAAAAATTAAATATAATAAGAATATAAAAAGGACTAACTGGTGGAATAACGAAATTAAAATAGCGGTCAAAGAAAAGAAAACGGCATGGAAAAAATATATCACATCAAAATTACATGTGGACAAAGAAGAATATGACAGGAAGAAAACTATTGTAAAAAGAGCCGTCAAAAAATCAAAACGTGAGTCATGGAAGAAATTCGGAGAAGAAATAACAGATCTACATAAGATGGATAACAAGAAATTTTGGACAAGAATAAAAAGATTGAGAGGAAATAAATATAAAGATATTAGAGCAATAAAAAATCGACAAGGACAAGTACAAACGGAAATGGAAGAAGTATTGAAAACATGGAAGGAATACTATACAGAACAATTCCATACATTAACACCGGAAGAGAGTATAACAACCGCAGAAGAGGAAATTGACCAACTACAAGGAATCCATAAAGAAGAAATAGATCAAGTAATACAAAAAATCAAAATAGGCAAGGCTAACGGAGAAGATGAGATAGCGCCAGAGATGATTAAGTCATTAGGAGAAAGAGGAAAAGAATGGATATGGAATGTATGCAAAGAAGCCTGGGTACAACAAAAAATTCCAAGGGAATGGGAAAATAACTTAATAGTACCCATCTATAAAAAGGGAGAACAGACACAATGTGAGAATTACAGAGCAATATGTTTGGCCCAAACTAGCTATAAAGTGTACACAAAAATAATAGAAAAAAGATTAAGAGAATATGTAGAACCAAAATTAGGAGAAGAACAGGGAGCTTTTAGACCTGAAAGACAAACAAATGACAATATCTATATACTAAGGAATATAATCGAAAGAAAAATAGAAGAGGGAGAAGAAATGTACCTTACATTTATAGATCTAAAAGCAGCCTTTGATACAGTAGATAGAAGAGAAGTATGGAGAACCCTGGAGGAAATGGAAGTACCACCCACCTTAATAAATATAATTAAAAGTGTATACGAGACAGTTAGAGCCAAGGTACAGATTGCAGGCCAAAGGTCTGAAGAATTCAAAATGTGTAAGGGAATAAAACAAGGAGACAGTTTAAGCCCACTACTGTTTATAATAATCATGGATAAGATTGTGAAACGAATCAAAGAAAAGTATGAGCAGCTGAATACTATAATTGGACACAGAAATTTAGAACCAATAAAACTGAGTAGTCTACTATATGCAGATGATGTGGTTTTAGTGGCGAATACAAAGAACAAAATGCAAAGACTAGTGAATATTTGGACTAAAGAAGTAGAGAACATGAATATGGAGGTGAACATAAATAAAACAAAAGTGATGATAATAAATGAAAAACAACCAGGTGATCAAAATAATAGAGATATTAAATGCAAAAACCAGACTCTAGAAAGAGTAACAACATTTGAATATTTAGGAAGTATAGTAACAGCAGATGGAAAAATAGATGCAGAAATAACAAACAGAGCAAATAAATCAACAAAAATATACTACTCTCTAAATAAAACAATTCTTGGACATAAAGATATAGACTTAGAAGTAAAAATGAAAATTCATAATATGATAACAGTTCCTACAATAATATACGCAAGTGAAAATTGGACTGTGCGAAAAAAGGACGAAACTAAAATAAATGCTATAGAAATGAAGCATCTAAGAAGAATTTCAGGGAAAACTAAATGGGATAGGATTAGAAATGACGTTATTAGAGAGACAACTAAGCAGGAAGCGATAATTGGTAAAATAAAAAAGAGACAACTTAGCTGGTATGGTCATATGGTAAGAATGGAACAAAATAGATTAACTAGGAAAATAATGGAGATTGGAAAGCCGATCAAAAAACAAAGGGGTAGGCCTAGAAGGAAATGGTTAGACCAAATACAAGAGATAGGTTTAGAAAGAGGAAAGACCATAGCAGAAATGAAAAATCTAGCAAGAGACAGAAAGGCATGGAAGAAATGGGTACAGGACACGGAATCCACATCCGACGCCTGAAAGGGCAAAAGGATTTAGAAAAGAAGAAGAAGAAGAGTCTGCTATAAGTACAGTTGGATCTCAAAATAGAATTGTATTTTATCATTTGTAACCTTCTAGTTCTACCAAAACAAGACAAAAGTCAGTTAGCTTGTTTTTGCTGAAAAATTTATATATTTTTATCATGCGAAACTAGACATCTGCCAGATATCTGGTTTTCGCTATACTGTTTTCGGCAAAATACACAATTTTCATCACATTCAGTAAAATAATTGGCACTTAGTTTATTTTGGCAGTACAAAATTCGGAAATTCACACGTGATTCTGTATCAGCTGTTCGGATTTGTTTTTGTATAAACTTAAACTAAAAATTTGAGATGTAGCGTGCACTTATTGTCGGAGTGTGAAAAATTTGAGATTTTTTAGTAGTTATATTAATTTAAAAATGTCTTCTCGTAGTTATCGTATCTTGAAAATGGTGTTTGAACCTAATAATGGTAAGTGTATTATTATTAAATGAGATGTTTACATTCAACATTGTTATTTATTTCGTTTGTTAGAAAACAAAATGCCGGTAAATAACTCACATAATAAGCCCAGTACCTCGAAAGAATGCTCTACTAATATAGAGGAAACAGCATTATCCAAACTAGAGCCCGAACAAGAAGGTGTACGTAATGAATTGGCAGCAATTTTAGATGATTCCGATTGCTCGATAAAAGACAAAGATTATGTGCCAGGATCAGACAGTTCTTCAGAAGGAAAATTTTTTTATTATCTAATTTTGTTTTTCAAAATAATATGAAGTAAGTTCGAACTCGTTACCCTTATTTTTGTTTCAGATATTGTAGAGCAAAATGGTAATTTACATAATATTTTGCCGAAAGATCTGACATCTAGAACACGCTGGAAAAAATGTGATCCGAGTAAATGGAAGAAGAATATTAAAAAACGCTATAAATTAGAGACTAAGGCTCGTAAACCCACTGATTGTTCTAACTGTCGCTTCAAATGCACAGATAAGTTAAATCAAGTTACAAGAAATATGATATGTGACAACTATTGGTCAACCGATTTTAATCGGCGGAAGGATTTCATCCTAAGCAAGGTTGAGAACCTGAACGAAGAAGATCAGCTCCAGGAAGCCGCGACTGGATTCTAAACGCTACTTTCTTGAATATGACATTATATATTAGGAACAGAATCTGCAGGGATTCTTTTTATAAAAACTCATTGTATAAGCATTTAAAGGTGAAGGAGGCAATAAAACGAAGGATTCTGATATGGAGATGGTGAAAAATAATATCCAAAGCTGCCCTGTGATGGAATCTCGCTACACGCGGAAATATACGAAGAGGCAATATCTTGATAGCAAGTTAAGTATTGTAAAAATGCATAACTTGTATAAGGAGATGTGCGAGAAAGATAACTGAAGCCGGTATCTCTCATAACATACAGAAGAATATTTTGCACGAATTACAATCTGTCTTTTTTCACCACCAAAAAAGTCCAATGTCAGACTTGTACACGATATGAGACAGCTGATTTAGAAAAAAAGGAACAACTTCAAGAAAACTACGAGAGTCACATTGTGCGGAAAAACGATTGCTACAGAGCCAAATTGGAAGATAAAGAGAGAGCCCAACGAGAAGTTAGTTTCGTCTGCTGCACTTTTGACCTTCAATGCTTACTGCAGTTTCCAAGTAGTGATGTTAGTCCAATGTACTACAGCCGCAAAATTTGCACATATAATTTTACAGTGTACGAATTATCCATACCCAATAATGCATATTGCTTCTCATGGACTGAACTAAATGGAAAAAGGGGTAGCCTCAAAATTGGTACGTGTCTCTTGAAGTATGTAGGTAAACTCCCTTCGGCTGTAACAGAACGCTCTCTCTTCTCTGATACCTACAGCCGGCAGAACCGTAATCAAAATATTAGTGCCTTGTTGTTGTATTTGGTTCAAAGAAATCCCAGCTTATCTGTGACAGAACAGATATTACTAAAGAGTGGACACAGCTATATGAAGGTAGATAGCATGCATAGCGCTATCGAAAAGGCAAAAAAATATATTCCAGTTTACACTATGCATGACTGGCTAAATATTTTCCGTATGGCAAGGACGTCTAGGTCAAATAAAAAGCCGTTCACCGTAGAAGAGCTTAAGTATAAGGACTTCTTCGATTTGGAAGAGCTTTCAAAACTAATAATGAGAAATAAAACCAAAAACACTAATTGGGATAAAGTCAGCTGGCTAAAAATAAAATGCCTGAGATATTTGAAAACCAAACCATGTATTATTCTATACAGGTATGATCATAAATCCGATTATAAAGAGATAAACGTTTTTGGTAAATGCCGCCTCATTAATCTCACTGAGATCGACTAAAAAATGCATACTCTAAACCTCGACCTGTCAGTATTCAGAAGAAGTAGGATTTGCTGAAGCTCTGCAAATCAGGGATCATCCCAGATGAATTTCATCAGTATTATAAGTCGTTACCAACGTCTAAGAACATGGAAGATGGTATTCCCGAACCCGATATTCAGGATAGTAATATGGAGGATGAACAATTTTGTTCTGCCAAAAAAAGACAAGTACTATACACTTTTTTTTACTGAAAAAATTAAATTGTTTTTATGTTTAGGAAATTTTATAAGGAATGTTTCTTTTGTTTAGATACTTACTTTGATTTTTTTCAATTAATAAATCATTTTGAAGCTGTGACGATTTATCATTTCAATTTAAATTTTTAAACGAAGATTTCTCAAAATTTCAAATTATGGAGTTACCTTGTTTTGGCAGTAATCCGACGATATATGGGTTGGATAGTCTTAGCTAATCAGTTAGAAATAAAACTTGAGAATATTGGGAAAAAACGTGTTGTGACGCTGTCTCTTTTAAACGCGAATTATAAAAAAATTCGTTTTTATTTATATAGAGCTAACCTTTTTCCAGTTTAAAAATATGTGGACCACTTTTTTGGAAACTAATGTGTTATTAACGTTAATTGGATTAAATTGTTGCAATTAAACATATATGTAAAAATATGGAAATAACTTCAAAATTATGAAAGCATATCAAATTGGAAAATATAGTATGAATCATAATGTAGCACAAGAAAATTCTATCTTAACCAGAATAATGGTGAATCTTATTAGTAACCCAGTTACTTGCGTGATGTGCCAAATAAGTTGCGTGGCTATACATTATGTTTTAAATTAATTAATTAATTCAGTTCAAAAATTAGATTAAATTTTGCTAATTATGTATATTCTGTTTACACTAGTTCTCGTCAGAAGATTTTACGATCAAAAAAGAGTGTTATCTTGACGTTATGCTGCGTTTACGTGAAGAAATACTAAAAAACACTCAGATTTGTGGTTTCTAGGTACTTATGAAAAGTACTGTTTACCACGATTGAAGAGAAAAAGATTGCGCCTTTTGAAGAGCTCAATGCCTTATTACGAAGCACATATATAATTTGATCTGAAGGGGAAAATAGATATTGATGAAAAAATAAATATAATTCGAGCAAAATAAAAATTACGTCATTTCTTGAAAATATTATGATGTATATTGTACATGATATTCATGGAAAAATGTTTCTGACAATTGATGATTTGAAGAAGACATTGGTGGTCTATTGGTCTGAACAGAAATAATTAAACTCTCAATACACGAACTTTATTCGACATAATTCAAGATAATTAATGACAACGTAGAAAAGTATTATGTCAAGTAAAGAAACATTCGCGACAAATATTAAAACTAAGTATGTGTTCACAAGAACCGTTAAAAACGCTAAACTGTAAATAACCAGCTTACCAAATATACTACATCTAGTGATAATAAAGCAATAATTTTATTAAACACCATAATCTCAAAAAAATATAATATTAAGCAGATGCCATGTTGACGTCATAATCTTGTCGTATAGTGTAGATCTCTTTAAATGGTATTATGATCAAGTCATGTCTGTCGATTTAGTGTGTACTTATAAATCCATATCAATCCTACCCCAAGAAATTATTTTCATTTCGCTGAAACACTAACATCATTGTTCATTGTTTGCGATCCCCCTTCAGTATTAATGACAAAATCTTGTAAATGACTTGGAATACGTCGTTCTCTATTAGATTTTCTCGGCTCAATTACTGGGGCTTCAGTGCTAGTCGTTTTAAAATTTGTAGGTTGTTGCGGCATTTCAGAAGAGTCGGAGGTATTCAGAGACTGTATTATATCATTGGTAGTAGATTCTGGGTAATTGGTGCCACCTTGTGTTTGAGAATCTGCTTCAGTTTGATAGCTATTCGTGACTGTTGGCACTTCTTTTCCTTCGCCACAAGGAGCTAAGTGTTTCAGAGATACTGTCAGTTCTCGGCCATTCTGAAGACAGACAAGGGCATGATTAGAGTCTGCTTCTAATAGATCTACTTCGTCGACGAGTGGTTCGTATTTAGATGACCTCACTTGACGACGCATAGTTACTTTTCCGGGAGTCAACAACCGCGATGGGATCGACTCGCCATTCGGTGACCTCCGGGGATGTTGAAACATGCGTTCATGTGGAGTTTTATTAGTGGCAGTACAAAGAAGTGACCGGACACAATGAAGGACATCTGGAAGAACAATTTCCCATTGAGAGGTCTTTAGCATACGGGACTTGAGTGCCAACATAATAGTCTTCCAGATTGTACCATTATATCTTTCTACTTCGCCATTTCCTTGAGGGTTATAAGGTGCAGTGCGACTGGTTGCCACGTTAAACTTATCTAAGTATCTTTTAACTTCATCAGATATAAAAGAGGAGCCTCTATCAGAATGGATGTAGGATGGTATTCCGAATACAGTAAAAAGATTATGTAAATTCTGTATTACCGTCGCTGCTGACACATCAGAACATGGGAAGGCAAAAGGAAATCGTGAATATTCGTCAATGATCACTAATAAATATCGATTCTGTGATGTCCCTTAAAATCGATATTAAGCCTCTCAAACGGTGCTGTCGCTTATCAATTTTCCTGATAACTTGACGAATCTGGTTTCAATTCGCAGCATATCGGACACATATTTGTTATTTTTCTTATTTCATTTATTGAAAATGCCAAATTTTTACTTCTAACGTAATGGTATAAACGAGTAACTCCAGGATGACAGAGAGTAGTGTGTAATTGTTCCAATGTTTGTCCGTTAGTTGCTAGATTACAGTGAATTCTAGTGAATGCGTCTGCCACAGAATTAAATTTGCCAGGTCTATATATTATGTCATATTTATATTCGGATAATTCTAATCTTCATCGCAGAATTTTCTCGTTTTTGATTTTGCTACTTTGTTTTGAATTGAACATAAACGAAACTGATTGTTGATCAGTAATCAACTTAAATTGTCTATTCAGTAAGAAATGTCGCCATTTCCTTAGTGATTCAATTATTGCGTAAACTTCCTTCTCGATGGCAGAGTAATTTCTTTCCAACGGAGACAAAGTTCGGGAGAAAAATGCCACTGGGCGTTCTTGTTGCGAAAGAGTCGCACCTATTGCGTTTTCGGATACATCAGTTTCTACTACAAATTCCAATGATTCGTCGATGCATTTGACAGCCGAAACTGCAATCGATGTTTTAAGATCTTTAAATGCCTCTTTAGCTTTGTCGTTTAATGGAAACGTCATGCAGTGAGCTAACGGTGCAAACCGTTCTAAAAATCGGGGCACCCATTTCGAATAATGCGCAAACATCCCAAGTACTCGTTTCATGGCATTAAGATTAGTGGGGAGAGGATAATGCAGACGAGCTTCTAGTCGAGACGGATCAGGTCGAATAGTGTTGTTTTCAATAACATATCCCAGTAGTTTGATGCGCGTTATTGAGAATTTGCTTTTTTTAGTATTTAAGGTTAGTTTATATTGCTTTTTAAACTGAAGAAAATGTTCTAAATTTCGATCGTGATCTGCTTGATCGATTCCACAAATGGTTACGTCATCAAGATAGGAATAAGTACCATGTAACTTTTCAGTTTCGATTATCCTGTCGATAGCTCTTTGAAATTCAGAAACGCCATTCGTAACACCAAATGGGATCCGCCGGAATTGATAGTTTGCCATTCGCTTCAAACGCAGTATAAATTTTGTCACTGTTCTGTATGGGAATATGATGGTAGGCTGATTGTAAGTCGATAGTACTAAACACCGTATATTGGGCTACTTTATTCACTAAATCCTCGTTCCTTGGTTGAGGATACGCATCTAATAAAGTGAATTTATTTATTGTTTGTGAATAGTCAAGGCACATTCTCTTATTTTTATTCTCTCCGGATACGACAACAACTTACGCCCGCCAAGGTGAGTTGCTCCGCTCTATAATACCTTTATATATCATTCGTTGGATTTCATTTTCGATAAAGTCACGATCTTGATATGAAAATCTACGGGGTTTTATCGCTATAGGTTTCATATCAGGCGGTAAGTGTCTAAACAGTGATGAAACGGGTACTTCAAGCAGCCGCTAGGTTACAAATAGTAAGAGTCGGTCTAGATCCTCCAAAATTCACATATAGAGCTTCATGTTGCTTCAAAATATCATGTCCAATGATGACACTCTTTTGGTAATATTGACATTTTAATATTCCTGTAGATATTCCCAAAACATCTTTAGGTCAACTTCACAGCTATTACGTATTTGGCATGTCAAAGAACTAGATGCCATCAAAATGTTTCCATATTCAGAGATTAAATCTGTTTTCAAAACTTTGGCAAACGTTTCATTTAAAAAACTCAGAGAAGAGCCACTGTCGACCAAGGCTGTTGCAGGTTGAGAATTGATAGTTACTTCAATTAAAGTCTTATCTAAGCAAGTAGGCCCTGTAGCGGCTAAGTAATACTTCTTCCAAGTATATGTCAATGTTTCTTCTTCAACAGGTAAACTGCTAGCAGTTACTCTTTTTTTATACGAGCGACAGACATTACGGAAGTGCCCCTTTTTGTTACAATTTCTGCAAAGTGCTTCACGTTCGGGACAAATATTACGAGGATGTTCAGACTTTCCGCAAAAATAACACTTACTAGTTGAAGCCGCCGAATTAACTTGAGGTTGAGGTTCGATAGCGTTCTTAGGAAGACCATTTTCGGATATCACATTCAAGTTTATAGGTGACGTGCCATGAGTGAATGAATTCGACTGAAGAACTGCCATTTTAACGCTCTTGCCTGAGAATAAGCTTGATCAAGAGTTGTATTCTCCAAAAGTCTTTGTCGAATTTTCAGATCGCTTAGCCCTCTTATAAAAGAGTCCCGTATATACGCATCCATATTCTCGGATGCAGTTACATGTTTAAAGTCGCATTCTTTAGCCAATGAGTTTAATGCACACAGATATTGATCAACTGATTCATTTAGTGTTTGAGAACGCGTTGCAAGTTTGTGCCAGGAATAAATTTCGTCAACCTTCTTGACAAATATAGCTTTAAGAGTACTGATTGCTGTGTCATAATCGGTAGATTCGCTTATGTAGGAGTATACTGACGATGAAACATGGTTAACAAGTAAATCCAATTTTATCTCTGGAGTGATCTAATTTACCGTTCCAATAAAGTTTTTAAACGTTCTCAGCCAATAAATCCATTCCTTGGCAGCAGTTGGAGTCGAATTTCTCCGGTCAAAGAAATCGATCCATAGTTGAAAATTATGTCGAGTTAACTGATATGAACCTTAGAGTAATAATAAACATAGAGAGAGCTATTTATTCATAAACACGTTCATTTTTGCGGCCAACAATTCTAAACGCCAGTAGTGAAATAATTACAAAAAGTGAGGATGGTATTGTAGACACATGGCCTTGGTAATTTTGGCTGGTTTTCTAATAAACTTGGCACCGACGAACCATGAGAATCAAAAAACGTTAAATTAATTAACTTAAAAGTTTATTTTGTCACTTAAGTCTTGAAAAACGCGTCAAAACGAAAGAACTAAACGTTTATGGTAATTAAACAAGGACAAACTACTAAATATATATTACTATTGACACATTAAACAGGTACTGAAGTTTTGAGCAATGTTGCCACTTTTAGTTATAACCATAAAGGTATCTAAAGATACAATGAATACTTGTTTAAAATTTATATAAGAATATGCCTTTATAAAATAAAATTCAAGTATTATCAATTAATTTTAAAAGCAGCAACTCAAATGCATAAATTAGTATGACTTTTTTTTATTTGCATAACTGTTTAACAAATTTTCAATTAAACGTCTAATTTATTTTCTCCCGCAACTAAAGAGGATTTGTAAATATGGCAAAGCAGTGGAAGTGTCCGCAAGTGAGCTTAGAATATGACTCAATGTTTGGGGCAGGAAAAAGTCAAAACAAACATATCTATTTTATTTGTTAATCTGAGATCTGAACAGAATGAATATAATTTCATAAAATACGAGGTGTCTATATGGAACATAAATTTCGATTTTCTACTACACCTGTTTTAGTCGAAATTTCAATAATTTCGACGTATTGGCCTGACCGTTCTTCGAAGGGAAAAACAACTACATTCCTGGCTAATACCACGCAGAATATTGAATTACATCCCCTTCGAAAACCGTGACGTCGATCGGCCATTTTGCCGATACGGACATCTGTGGTGATTCGCAGCTGATAGCGGAAGGGCATAGTACACTGACGCGTTTCGACCTTCTTGGGTCTCTTCAAGAGTGCCGTAATGCCTTCCAGTTCAGAGTCTCTAATCCGAACTGAAGATTACGTCCTCCGTCAAATTCTACTTGGCTCGTGTAGTTACACAAGCGAGAAGTAGTCAGCTGGCGCCATCTTCACTTTCAGTTGCGAACCAACACCTCAGATAAATGCGACCGTATTAGTCGTATGAAATAAAATGAATATAATTTCATAAAATACGAGGTATATATATGAAACATAAATTTCGATTTTCTACTACACCTGTTTTAGTCAAAATTTCAATAATTTCGACGTATTAGCCTGACCGTTCTTCGGAGGGAAAAACAACTACATTCATGAACAGAAATAATTAAACTCTCAATACACGAACTTTATTCGACATAATTCAAGATAATATGACAACGTAGAAAATTATTATGTCAAGTAAAGAAACATTCGCGACAAATATTAAAACTAAGTATGTGTTCACAAGAACCGTTAAAAACGCTAAACTGTAAATAACCAGCTTATCAAATATAGTACATCTAGTGATGATAAAGCAATAATTTTATTAAACACCATAATCTCAAAAAATTATAATATTATGCAGATGCCATGCTGACGTCATAATCTTGTCGTATAGTGTAGATCTTTTTAAATGGTATTACGATTAAGTCACGTCTGTCGATTTAGTGTGTACTTATAAATCCATAATTAATCCTCCCCCAAGAAATTATTTTCATTTAGCTGAAACACTAATATCATTCTTCATTGTTTGCGATCCATTTTGGAAGCTATATATGCAAACCCAATTTTTTAACCGATTTTATTACAAAATTTTAATTCTAAAATCAATTTGAACTTGTTATTGTTCCGAGGTTTCAAAGAAAATTTATTACAATAACTATGAAGATTTTAATAATTCCATAAATTTCAGAAATATACACACATACCATATATCAAATAACGTTAACATATTTTCACTTCGTAAATACAATGTTGTTTAGTCGAAATAAAGCTGTCAGCTGTAGCTTTAAAACGAATTCTATATATAGAGTAAATACGACCCAAGCAAGAAGTCGCTGAAACATCGCAGTTTGAACCAAATTTTCCAAGATCATTAATAATCACTTCTAGTAATAAACAAAAAGAAGAATAACAAGTAGTAGCAAAGCGTGTAAGTGTTGTAAATAGTTAAATTGCTTGTAAGTTTAATTGCATTTTAAGTATTTCAAGAGTTTATTCTCTGGGATCAATAACACTAATTTTATACTGAAATAAAACGAATGAATAAAAATATGGAAACATTAAGAAAATGATAGAAATGACAGAAAAGGGAAAAATAGGCGTAGATACATTATCAAATAAAAAACCTTTCTTTAGTTACTAACCAAAATCGAAAGCCACAAGGTTTCTGATATCAATTTCGGAACGGAAGCGATTTGATAAAATATAGTTTCATTAACTCGTTCAATCTTTATATTCTACGACTTTTTGGCCTTCAATTTATGTTCAAATTCAAAATTTATTTAGTCAAGTTTGTGTTATATTTCCCTTCTAACTCAACATGTCATGTAATCGATTTTTCCAAGACATGTTATACCAACATTTTTTACTTAGACTCAGTTAAATTTTTTACTGACGGATGTGGAGGTCAAAACAAAAACGTAACGATGATTGGAATGCTTTCTAAATGGCTGAAATTAGAATCGCCAAATAACATTAAAGAGGTAATAGTAGTATTCCCAGTACCTGGACATTCCTATATTCCCCCTGATAGGGTTTTTGGCCGAATAGAAAAGAGGGTGAGAAAATTGGATACTATAATCAAACCAGATTTTTGGTGAATTTGGGACAGTGTTCAATTTAGGAAGAACTGTTGAAGTTATGGAATGGAAAGAAGCAATAGCTGATGTCATAAACCTGGTCAATGGCTTTTCAAATTTGCCCCTTTCAAAGGTATTTCAATAAAAAAATCGCCACAGGGAAACATATTGGTAAGAGGTGAGGTCGCTTACAATAGCGACAGTGGCGCATCTAAATCCATACTGAAAAGAGGAAAAAGCTTGAATAGCATAAATCCTGAGGTAATTCCCATTGGTCACGCCGTAAATGTGAAAAAACTAAAAGACTGCGATAATCTTTTAAAAAAACATTTTGGTGAAAACTGCGACAAATTCAAGACCTGAAACTTTATTTAAAAGCAATAGACACGCCTCTTAATGAAGAAGACGCAGAAGCAGAACAGAATGAAGAAGTTTTTGAAGATGATGATATTTATATCAGAATATAATGCAATAAAAAGTGTGAAAAAGAATACTATTTTAGTTCAGTTTTACATGATGATTGTTTTTACCAGAAAATAAATAAATAAGTTCAATAACAACAATAATTTTGAGTTTTGAAACCTTATTTACTTCCAAACCCAGTCTTATCCACAATGTTTTTCCAAAACTAGTCTTTTCCAAAATAAAAAATTTTTTTTGAATAAGTTTTAGACGAAATTATTTTTTATTATCATCCCAGCTTCCTATGTGTAACCGATTGTAAATGATAACATTTGTAACAGACCATTTTTTCAGATTTCTGACGTATCAGACATTATGGATTAGGCGGGCTATGGAAATACACTCCTCAAGTATAGTATTGAACTTGTGAGAAATAACCATTTCTACCCGAATAAAATACTCCACTCGCCTTCGGCTCGTGTCGCAAATTGTATTCTCATGGAAATGGCCAACTTTCTCACTTGTTAAATAATAGTTAGGATAGGAAACTGGGTCACTCGTTTTAGATCTTGAAGTTTATAGAGAAGACATTTTTTGTTAAAAAACAACAGCACAAAAGCACACGAATAAACAAATAATATTTATTCTTGTGACAAAACGTTGTAATTTCGATACAACAGAGAGAAGTTATCAAAGAGAAAAAAGAATTTTCGAACAAATATGTGATATTTTCTTCCTTTTCGGGGTCGTTAGGCTGATTGTTAATTACAACTAATACATGCCTAGTACGTGGAAGTATTCAAGCCATTGTTTGAAAATATCAGATTCTTTCAACAACAAGTCCATCTTACTAATTTATGCAAGTTTCGAGTGTCCGACCCAAAACAATGAAATTATTTGGAATAAAATTAAAGTGATGCACACTTCTTGAAAACACAAAGTTTATTTTGTCAATCGACACAATTTTGGCGCCATGGATTTTCTATATTAGAAGAAAGCTCATAACGAATTGAATATTATATAGTCAATATTGAATTTGAAGTATAATTATACAAATGAAAGAATGCATGTTGAAGAATAAATATCACAATTTCGATTACATGGAAAAAAATAGCTCAACCATTTTGTATTTCTCAACCCCTCATGTAAAACAAAATTATAGTTGAAGTGATGAAGTACCAGGGCAAATACGATTGTTCAGGGTCGGACTCAGGGCATTTATAATGGTAAATTGTTCTCATTGCAATCAACAAGTAAAGGAGGGTGACGAGGAATTTGTACAATGTGACAGTTGCAGAATTGTCATCCACGTCACTAAAAAATGTTGCATCATGAGCTCTACTGAGGCAAGGGTTTCACTCTCCAAAAACGCATACTGATTTTTTTTCTGTGGTGAATGTAAAGTCTCATTTAAACAAGTTCCACAATTACTTCGGAAAATTAGTGTACTTGCAGATGAAATTAAATCCTTGAAAGATGAAGTAAAATTACTGAAGTCCAATTCTGGTAATGTGTATACAATGAAATCCATGAAAGATCAAAAAAATCAAGAAATATTTTTATTCATAACCTCCAAAATGTAATCACCCAGATCATAAAAATAGAATTGCTCACGATGTCGAAAAAGCTGCTGAGATTACAAACCTGTTTGAAGTGAATACTGCTGTGGATATGAAAGTATAACGATTGGGACGTCCAGGAAATAAGCCCAGGCTTTTAAAAGTTAAACTCTGTAGCGAAGAATATGCATTATCATGTTTAAGAAACAAACGTAAAATTGCCACTTCTCACCCAAACATTAGTAGTAGTGCTCATTTGACATTTATGCAAAGGGGTCATATCAAACAACTACACAAAGAGTTGGATGACAGAAAAAGTAAGGGTGCAACTAATATTAGTATTCGCTATATTAATGAATTACACTAACAGATCGAATGGCATAAATCAAAAAAACGTCTAAACTCCTCTCTTAGTGTTTACTGTCAAAATGTTGGTGGAATTCGAACTAAACTTGATTTCTTAATGCATAGCGTCAATAGCTATGACATCATTATTCTTGTTGAAACTTGACTTAACCAAGAAATTGTTGATGCTGAACTTCAGTTCACAGACTTCACTATACAGGGTGTCCCATATTATTTTATCCAGGCTATATCTCTTAAACGAATAGAGATTTTCGAATGAGGCAAAAACTGATCTATCCCATTTCTAATACACTTTAATATGGCGTAAAAAACCATCCCCTAAATATTCATCCCTTAGTCAACCCCTAACATTAAATTTTTTAATAGCACTCCACACATTTTTTTATAATTTTAGATGTGGTCTTCCATCGCCTATTCAACAAATTTTTCAAAAATAAAATCGATTCGTAAGTAATCAAGAAAATATCAGTTTATTTTTGTTAAATTAATTAAAAAAGCCTTAAAGCTTAAAGGAACTGTAAACATAAAAAATGTAATAAAAATTTAATGAAAAATAGTTATTTATTATACAAGGGAAAAAAGTATTAGATTTTAGCTCGAGGTTATGTTGACAGACAACAAACCGATAGCTAAAATCTAATATTTTTCCCGTGTATAATACACTATTTTTTTCTGTGACAGGAAAAACGACGATTCAATAGTGAAAGAACATATTATTACAATATATTAAAGTCAGAATGTTATCGATATGAAATTTGAATTTTTAAACTAATAAGCTGTTGTAGTTATAGCGACAATTAGACCTGCGTTGCTAAGGAAAACTTTAAAGTAATCAAATATATGTCAATTTAATTCTGTGATTTGATTCAAAAATGGCGAACTCAGTGATTGTTTAGTAACTATTTTGGAAAATATAAAGTTAAAAAATGTCTGATTCCGAGTTTTCTCTGACTCTTGATATTAAGGAAATGTAACTTATGTTCAATAAAATATTCTAAAATCAAATATCTTCCTTTATCTATATGTATATATATCCGGGAAAAAAGTACTCACTTTTCGTGAAAAGTTGTATTTTGTTACCTGTCAACAGAGATGAAATGTCAATTTTTTTTCTTGTCACAGAAAAAAATAAATAAAAATAACAATTAACTGATTAATATTATTTACATTAGATGTTCGAATTGTTGTCCACCTTCTGCAACAAACATTTCGAATCGTGCTAGAAGATTTCTTGTACATGTGGCTTGAATCATTGCAGGAGTAATTTGTCGAATTGCTTGTCTTATGTTTTCTTTTAATTCGTCTACATTTTGCGGTTTTGATTGATAAACAATATATTTTTTCACTCCCCAAAAGAAAAAGTCAAGAGGTGACAAATCAGGTGAACGTGCCGCCCACATAATTTCTGTAGAGTTGTTTGCTATCCAGTGGTTATCGAAACGGTTTTATAGGTAGTCGCTAACGATTCTCGCATTGTGTGGAGGAGCTCCGTCTTGTTGCCACACATTTCTTGACGTTCATTAAGAGGAATATCTTCTAGCAAATCGGGAATTATGTTTTCTAAGAAATCTAAATATCGAACACCTGTTAGAGTGCCGTTAAAAAAGTAAGGACCTATAACACGGCCATTAAATAAACCGCACCACACATTTATACCCCAAATATTTTGAAATCTTGTGTCCATCATCCAATGTGGGTTCACGGGAGACCAATAATTTGAATTGTGACGGTTGACTACACCATCATTGTGAAATCTAGCCTCATCGCTCCACAATATTTTTGATAAAAAACAATGTTGCAATGATATCAAGACGTCTTTGGTAATCACCAGGTTGTAATCATTGTACTAAGTGCACTTTAAAAGGATGGTAATTAAATTCTTTTAAAATTCTATGAACTGAACTTCTTGAAATACCACTTTCATTGGGGAGGGTTCTAATAGACACCTTGGGATTAAAATGTAAATATGCTATTACATTAATAAGATTTTGATCACATCTTACTCCGCGTTCAATTGTAGCTCGTTTATTATTTGGAAAATGTCCCTGTCTAAGTGAGCGTTCCAAATTCTTAAATGTTGCTTGGAAACCTTCTCTCTTATTTTTCAGGCATTCTCTATAAATCAGTATCATATCAACGTATTCTTCAGGTGAAAATAAATATAGCATATTGAAATGTTATACACAATTACAACACGTATGATTATTACTGGTCTAATACTTTTATTCAAATCGTCAATAATAATAATTGTTGATCTAACAGGTCGAATCATGGCAACCTGGATTCGAGACTTAAAATAACCGCAAAAGTTTTTCAAATATTGTGACTTTATGATAAGAGATTTTGTTGTGAATTTTTGCACACGCATTTCAAATATAATAATGTATTCCTCTACGAAGCCAAAATTATGAAAGACAAAAGATAGTGTTTTAAAAAATTAAATACCAAAAAATGCACAAAACGGAGTTCGTGGAGGCACGTATAATAGTCTAATAGAAACATTTTTGTAATTGAAGTTTTTTCTTCAATGGATCCATTTTTGTGAAAATGTGAAAAATCAAAAAATGACAAATCGAGAATGATCAAACTACATACCAGAAATCTTCTGACACGAGTCGATATGTGTGTTGCAGCAGGTGGACTACAATTCGAAAATCTAATGTAAATAATATCAATTAATTAATTTTATTTTATTTTTTTCATTAAATTTTTATTTCATTTATTTTTAGTTCCTTTAAGCTTTAAGGCTTTTTGATTAATTTAACAAAAATAAACTGATATTTTCTTGATTACTTACGAACCGATTTTATTTTTGAAAAATTTGTTGAATAGACGATGGAAGACCACATCTAAAATTATAAAAAAATGTACAGGGTGCTATTAAAAAAATTAAAGTTAGGGGTTGTAACTAAGGGATGATTATTTAGGAGATGATTTTTTTACGCCATATTAAAGTATATTAGAAATGGAATAGATCAGTTTTTGTCCCATTCGAAAATCTCTATTCCTTTAAGAGATATAGCCTGGATAAATTAGTCTGGGACACCCTGTATACAAACAAGATCGCTCTTCAAGCACCAGTAATAAAACTAGTAGGGTAGGAGTACTTATTGCTACACGTAAATGTTTGTCTACTAAGTTAGTTAAAACCTTTGTAGAAAATATTGAACAGTTGTTTGTTAGTCTTAAGCATGGTCGGGATCAATATATAATTGGTGGATATATCCCCCCTAAGTCAAATTTGGAAATTTATCAAGGTCATGTTGAGAGTATGTTTGAATCGTTTAGTACAAATCTTGATCATGAATTATTAATTTTTGGAGATTATAATATTCCTGACTTAATTTGGATTGCGGGTAACGATGGTTTGGAAGGTGTATGCCCAGACTCATCAGTTGGAAAATTTGTTGTCGATAATTTTAGTGCTGTTGGATTAAATCAATTGAACAATTTACCCAATAATAATGGTGTGTTTTTAGATCTTGTTTTCTTCCATTCAACAACAACTGATTTGGCAGCAGCCGTTGATTTTCTTGATAATGTGAATTATCATCATAATGCCTACCACCCTTGTAATAACTATCGCTGATGCTGATAAATCATTACAATTTGATAACTATTATTATGATTTCAGAAATATGAATATAACTGGTATAAATGATTATTTTGCATTAGTGGACTGTAGTTTTATGTATACACTGAATGTTGTTAATTTTGCAGTTCAATTTTTTTATGAGATATTATATCATGGTATTCATCTTTTTGTTCTTATTAAGCGTTTGAAAACGTCTAATTTCCCTATTTGGTTTTCTCATGAGTTGAAATCTATAGTTTTCAAAAAGAAATACTACATAAAGAATTTAAAGGAAAAATGATCAACGCACTTATAATGAATTTTGTCAATTACGTTCTCAATGTAAAGAACGTAGTACTTTGTGTTATCGACGATATTTGGAAAAAATAGAATTTGACATTCAACAAAGTCCTAATTCTTTTTGGAAACACATTTCAAACCTGCGTAGATCATCGTCATATCCTCAAACAATGTATTTGGATGATATCTCTAGCTCTAATCGTAGTGAATCAGTAAACTTATTCGCACAGCATTTTTCCAAAGTTTATACTCGCGCTGACTGTAGAATACCTAAATACCGTCGACGTTAATAAAATCAATGTTGGATTAACTGATGTATTCAATTGCATTCAGAACTTGAAACTAAAGTACTCGAGTAGTCCAGATGGCCTACTACCAGTATTATTAAAAAACTGCGTTTGTACTTTAACGTGATCAATTCCTTTTCTGTTCAGTTTATCCCTCAATTGTGTTTATCCTTACTACTGGAAAAATAGTTATATTACCCCTATATTTAAGTCTGGTGATAGGGAAAATGTTTCAAATTACAGAGGAATAAGCATTCAATCTACAATACCTAAATTAATGTGTACATTAGTTACCTGTGAGCTTATATGGACATGCAGAAATTTAATAGTCCCTTAAAACATGGTTTTAGGAAAATCAACTTCTACAAATTTACTCTCCTACAAGCAATATTTGTTAGATGCTTTGGAGAGTCGCACCCGGCGCCAACATCTAGGAGCGCCAAATCAAGAGATAGTTAATAAAAAACTGGCAAGAACTAAAAGTGTATAATATAAAAAACTATAAATAATAAACTAGAGCACAAGAAAATGTGTAAAATTCTTTATTATCCAGTATCAATTAAGTGCATAATATATCAATCAGTTTATTTGCTTATGATGTATTGTGCCTTACCGAGCGTGAACAGACGGGCGGTATTATTATTATTGGGGAATGAAAGGCGCCGCCAGTCGCCATCGCACCACCTGCAGGTAATAAATATTTTTTGTTTTGTCTAGCTGGTATCAGGGTAGTGTTTTCAAATTCAAAAAGAAATAATTAGTTGCTACCTACTGTGTGTTACAGCAGTGTTAATCTGACTATGTTGAGCATAGAATTTGATCAAATGATGAATATTAATATTGACAATATTCTTAAGGATTTTTCGCAAACTAAAGCCAGAAAAGTTAATTTTAATTAAAGTTAGTTTGTATTTAGTAGAATAATATAATTTTTATGCTGTTTTGAAAATATTTTTATTGTGTTTATTTTTATATAATATAATATTTTAGATGTTTATGTCATTATTAGTTTTTTTAATATTTAATAAATAATTTTCTTCTGTTCTTTTGTATTTTAATTTACACACGATTCACGGTTATGAAAGTGAATATAGTAACGTATTAGTTTTTCTTTGAGTATTTTTATTTTAACTTTGTAAATTGATTCCACATAACAGTTATTGCAAACTTACAAAATGTTAAAAATATGTGTTTCATCAAATCGAGGGGTGAGGGGGCGGAAAATTTGCCTTTCGCACGGGCGTTAAACTAGCCTTTCGCCGGCCCTGTATCCAGATTGGTACTGTCTATACGGATTTCTCCAAAGCATTTGATAGAGTTAACCATTTGTTACTTATAGAAAAACTGAAAGCATTAGGCTTTCGGACTTACATTTTGAATTGGATTGAGAGTTTTCTTACTCAGCGTTATCAATGTGTCAGAAGAAACAATTATATTTCAAACACTATTCATGTTGCCTCTGGTGCTCCACAGGGCTCACATCGTGGTCCATTGGTATTCAACCTGTTTGTGAATGATATAGGTGACCATCTTCATCATGCTAAATTTTTAATGTTTGCTGATGATCTTAAATTATTTCTTCCAATTACTGATATATTGGATAGTCAGGTTCTCCAGAATGATTTGGATTCATTATTTGATTGGTCCATAACAAACAATTTACAACTCAATATGCCAAGAGAGAGAAATGCCAGTTTCTCGAGATCAAAACATCTTATCTATGACTATAACATCAATGGTATGGTTCTCGATAGAGTCAAGGAAATAAAAGACCTTGGGGTTACAATTGACCAGCAATTAAGATTCAAAAGACACATGAATAATGTCTGCTAGGAGTAGTAAAATGTTGGGGTTTCTGATGAGAAACGGCAAGCAACTTTCTTGTAATTCTCTCAAAACACTGTACTGTTCTTTGGTAAGACCTCATTTATAGTACGTCTCTGTAGTGTGGTCTCCTTATTATAAATGTGACATTTTAAAAATTGAAAATGTTGAAATCAGATTTCTGAAATATATTTCATTTAAAATGGGTATGTATCGGCAATTCGATTACCATAATACTTTAAACACTCTAAACCTAACTGATATCACAACACGTCGTTTTCATTCAGATTTGATATTCGTTTATAAAATCTTATCTGTGGGAGTTGATTGTCCGTTTAATAGAACTAGGAATCCTCCATTATTTTCAATAAAAAATCGTAACACAAATTACGGTTACAACTCACCTGTTTCTAGAGGTTTAAGATGGTTTAATAAATATAATATTGATCCTTTTGTTAACTCTTTAAGTATGTTTAAGAACTCAATTAGAAATGTACGAGTAGATTCTTAGATTAGTTCACTGTAATGTAATGTTATATTGTAGTTACTTGTAAATGGTGAATCCGTTAATAAATAAATAGATAAATAAAATTACTGATATTCGACTGAAGCGAAGGAAAGATTCAAAAACTATTTTTATCTGTAATAGTCAAAGTACTTGAAGATGTTTGGTATGTAAATAAATCAATTAGAAAATTATTTGCTGATGTTTAAAATTTCTAAAGCTGCCAATGAGTTTTGAGTAATATAATTTCTCTGTGCCGTAAAATTCTATTGTACTACAAGTTTAAATAGCCATAATATTTTCTTTGTCGGTTTCTGAATGCAAACAAAGAGTGTAAATGTAAATATTTATTTGTAAATAAGCTTATAATGGGTATACACCTGAGAAAGAATTCGAAAGTGTTTCGATGAATAAATAACCCGTCTAAGGAGAGGAACGCCATAATTGATCAGATGAACGTAATGCATTCAATTAATTATCACGTGTTTAAAAAACATTACACTTGAATGAGTAAGCAGAAAGTTATTTAGTAAAGGAAGAATAACTAGTGGGAAATATCTCACATATTAAGTAACCTGATCACAGATTATCCACCACCCACCCCAAATTGTTGGAAATTCTGTTTATTCTCAAAATGAATAGGGAATGATTAACGCTTCTATCTCAAGGTTATTTGTTTTCTCTATATATTCAATCAGATTCTGTCAACATCAGAATTATCCTGTTGCTTCTTATCGGTTGTTTTGGGGCATTTAGCTGATTGTTCAATAAGTTTGACCATTTCTTAATTCCATACATTTACAATCTTGGTCCATAGTTTTCATTAGAACATATTTCATGATGTCTGGATAAGTAATTAGAACGAATTCTTTAGGAAACTTTAGTCTTGCGAGATTTGTTGAAAAATAAGGTGATTTCTCAGGCTATGTATATTCGATTATTCTTATTTTGTTATGAACAGCGGTGTAATCCTGCTTTAGTCAACGTAGTTGCCGGATATTGACTCCTGTGATTTTTTCCGGCTTCCAAAACAGGAGACGCATGGAAGGACAGCGTTTTTCTACCTCTGAGTAAATAAAGTATGGTTCAAGAGTTCACGGTGGTACTAAAAAGCAAATGATTCGATGATTGGAAAAAATGCTGACACATGTATTATATCTAAGTAGTGCCAGAAGCAGTTATTTTCAACGTTTTGAACAAAGACTTTGATAAACGTAGATATTCAAATTTCAACACTTCACCCAATGGAGTAATATATATTTTTGGATCGCCATCAGAAGTTTTGAATATCTATCCGTGTAACACTTCAAGATGAAGCTCACTTGTATACGATTCTAACCTACCCTATTTTCTGCAATTATTTTCTATTTCGCTGCTATAAACTTGACAATATCATCTCTCCAGTGACATAGTGGTATTTTCCTCTTTTCTTATCTTTCGGTCCGTATGTAATCACTTCTTATGGCAAGGTGCCAGTTTCATTTCAACTGTAACGCGAAAAATCAATCTATTCGCTGACGCACTCTATCAGATCATTAAAGCACTTCTCGGTTCGTTTACGCTGGCTAATTCTGGAAGAGCAATCAGGGCAAGTCCTAACCGTGAACCCTTCTTTCTTACATCTAATGCAAAATTTGTTACTACTACAACACACTACGGCCCGATGACCTGGCTGCTTACAACGGAAACAAACGATTTTATGACCTCTAGGAATAGATGACGAAGTAGAGAGGGGTAGAGTTCCAACCTCAGACACAGGTTCCATATGCGATGACACATAAGCTAGGTCTGGCTCCATACAATTTAGTTCCCTCGATTGTACACTGTAATTCTCGATAGCCGATTTCCTAGCCTTTTTTATTCTATAAATAACATCAGTAACTTTGGTTTACTCTCTTATCCATGAGTTTTGCTTTCTATCTTCACGGTGAATCCTAACATACCTCTCCAAGCCTCTCTGGACAACTAGAGGGTTTTGCACAGTTTCTGAAGCATAAGTTAATGCAGGCAAAATACAATGATCTGAAACTTTTCTTTTCAAGCAAATTGGGAGGTGACTTTTGAATCTGTAGTGTTATTTCTTCCGAATGTTCTACAGGCAAGTTTAACTCTATTGTTAATTTCCGATGCTTCATTTCATCGTAATGACTTGTCCGAGGTAAGTAAAACTGTACACCGTTTCTAATTCAATCATATCAATGATGACCGTAGGTGGTGAAATAGGGTAATTTGACGTAATTCTCGTTTTACTGAGGTCCCACAAGATCAATCTTTTATTTAATTTCATACAATTCTTCAAATGAGGAAGCAGGCGGATAATAGATCAACAGATAAATGAGATTTATTAATCTATAAAACAATGTAGTATTGATATTGTGGATGTCGGTTTTCTTTTTTGATGTCACATAACATTTGGAATTTTGATGAATAAAATTGTTTTTGTCAGAAAAATAACAACTGCATGACGTTCAATCAGAACACGAAACATAAACAAATCATTAATATCAACAAATTGTTTTTAACAATGATAAAACTAAATACCCAAAGATAAGATAAAAACAAATGACTCAAAAATTTCTAGGAGAAATTATGGATAAGTTCGGGTCTATGACTCCCGATAATTCAATTCATTAAAATGATTAAATTCTATTTATAAATATGTATATATAATAACCATAAAAATCGATGGGAAATTATTCTATTATATTTTATGTTTGCCGAAGCGTAACGGTGCTAGCATGCGCCTTATCTTTGGCGGTTTATTAACGTATTATATTGGTAATATGTGAGAAAAAAAATTAACCAGTAGCTATTTGTCATCATACGTCTTTAAAATTAATATGAATCATTTTACATATAAAGAAGGCTACATGCCCTATAACCGAAGTTGCGCCGCATGAAGGTCCAAAAATGTCGGATTTTTCTTCGATAGCTCAAGAAGATACTAACCCTTTCGAGTTTTAACGACTTTGTCAACTGATTGTCTGATTTTCGGATCTGATTATGATTTTCAGCAATGGCATAAGGTTTCATACTTTATATTTATTTGACTTTAAATCTGAAGGTACCAAAAATTTTTCATGTAAAACATAGATGTAACAATTTCTCCGTTTTATCTAGTGAGATTGGAATTGAAAGCGTTTAAATTGTAATTTTTGGGTATTTCAAGTACGAGTGCGGTTTGACGGAAGAGTGACTTTTCAGAGCTTGGCAACACTTTCGCTATGGTGATTATATTGTTAGTTTTCACCGTGTTTCTGATGTCATCTGTCAAAATTATACAAAAATCTAACAAATAGATTAACTTTTATACTCATTTAAAGAAAACTGTTTTCGTTGTTGGATAAATATGGAGAAAAAATAATTTCGAGTGTTAATTAAACATTATTTTTACGTGTAAAACAATTAAAGAAACCGAGGAAATGTTACGTAAATATTATCTTGAAAGTGCTCCGTCCCATGGAATAATTTGTAAGTGGTTCTCTACTTTTAAAAGTGACCATATGAACACAGATGACGCTGAACGTCCAGGACCGTCATTTACTGTAACTACTCCAGAAATGGTTAATAAAATACGTGCCCTTGTACTTATACCCTGGTCAATTTAGACATTTAAAATAACAAAAATTCCCGGAAAGCCAAATATTGGGGGAGAGTTGGGTTTCACCATTACAAATAAAGTTTCGAAAATTTCCATCGATCCTATGTGTGTTACAAAAGTTATTCGGGGTCAAAGTTCAAAATTTGAGGTTTTTTGGATTTTTCTCGAAAACGGTAAGTTTTATCAAAAAAAAACATTAAACCAAAGTTGTAGAACTTAAAATTTTCTACAAAAATGGTCGTTATGATTTTTTCCCTAAGAGTTACCATTATACCACATTATACATGATATGCACATATAAGCCACGTATATACATTAAGACTTGTATAAATACCTATTTGTGTCTGTTATATATATATATATATATATATATATATATATATATATATATATATATATATATAATAAGCAACGAATAGATTAGTGGGTATTGCACGCAAATAGAAGAAGGGGCTACTGAAAAGAGTGGTAACCGCAGACATGCATGTTTCTAGCTCATTAGCCGTCATCGGTACGGTACAACCAAGAAAAGATGTGAAACATGAGAGCAAAGGTGTTGAATGAAACATGAGAAAATATAACAGAATTCAGCAGGATAGTCAAACACAACATTTGTGTCAGTAATATTAGAAGTTCTCGAATATTCGAGACAACAACCAACATAGACACGGAGGTGCATATAACACTCCCATCTTGTTATATATATATATATATATATATATATATATATATATATATATATATATATATATATTATCCTATTCTGAAAACATTTATTCAAAAAATAGTCACAGGCTAGGGACACTGCAGACCGTGCCATCTATAGAGCCTGTCGAGTAACTAAAATCAGTAATTTCAAAAAACTTTAAAAAAATTAAAGAAAATTGTAACGTCGTTAGTAATCAAGTTTTATTGATTTTTATTAACGCATATGCGCGATGTCATATTGCTCGTCCCCACGTTATCGTTTCTTAGTTCAAGTGTTGAGGTTATTATAAGATTTCGGTATTTTGGTGTATTTTCTAATTACTATAGTGTAATATTTATCTGTTGCTTCGTTGCTTTATTGTTATTAATTGAAAAGACAATGTCAAAGTATATTCTGGAAGAGTCTAAGAAGTGGTGTACTCGGTAAGTTTTATTAAATAAGTTTGAGCATTTTTCTTTCTCAATTAACAACCATTACTTTATTTTTATAAAATACAGAATTTTTACTAATTTAATCCTTGAGATTAACAAAAATAAATATGCAGGTAATCTTCTTAACGACCAAATAGATATCAATCACTCTCCTTTATTAAACCTTTTTACCTAGAAGATAGCTTAGGAATGTTTGTAGTTAATGAATTTCCAGGTAATTTCTTTCAATACCTTTGTTAACATTAGTAAATAGTATTCTGTATTTATGCACTGTATATATTAAAACATTTTTATATTATACCTTCATTCGTTTTAACAAAGCTACAGTGTTAGTGAAACGCGTCAACCAGTTTAAATTGAACATTAGTTCGAATAAATGAAGTTTTAAACAAATTATATTGTTTTATTTCATTGTAACACTATTCTTTGATCTTAAAACTTTACTGTTTAGTTTCAAATAAGAGTAAATATTGTATTTTTTAAACATATTTAATGAGTAGAACTATCTTAATATATAACCTTTGGAACAGTCGGTTGTTTTGGCATCAGGGAACATCAAATCAAAAACTGCATTGAAATCGCGTCACGTTACTCTCTACAATAGCCCTATTTCATTCCGAAATAAGCCTAATAAATAACGTTGATACAGACCTGGCATCTTTTTGATCCCGTCAAACTTTTGTAATCTAACAATTACACTGCCATGGCTAACACTGACAAATATTTTCGGATTCAAGCTAGATTCTGAATGATGAAAAGGTAGCGAGACACTTTGCGATTTAAACAGTAATAGTGGCAAGAAAGGGACCAATCAACATGGCCGATGTGTCAAAATGACCACGCTTCTGAAGTTACGGGTTAAAGGCATATTCTGGGACTGAAACATCTCAAACAGTAACCAACACAGAATATACACATACGCAAAAGTCTAGGGATATTTTTGTAAAGTCCTAAAACCAATGAAAGACATTTTCGTGTTCATATAAACTTACTTCGACTGTGACAGTTAGTCTAAATACTTAGTTTTTTATATAAAAAAATTGCAAAACAGATAATAATAGGTTTTTTACAACGGACGAAAAAACTGACATTTTAATGTTTTGTTTCATTCCGATTTTTAGTCATTTCATACTGTTCTTGCTTAGTAGGTGTGTTAAAGATAGTGTGTTTTTACCATGGAACGACAACATTTAACGTTGGATGAGATAAATAGGGCGGTGGGCCCACTTCAAGCTGGTGTGCGACAAACCCAAATAGCCGAACAGTTGGGAATCCCGCTAAGCGTCATAAGTCGATTATGGCGTCGGTATACAGACACTGGGAGTCCAGCCGAGCAACATCCAGAACGTGGTCGTTCTACAACCGCCGCTCAAGACCGGTATTTAGTTTTAACCTCTAGAAGGCAACCGACAATCACAGCACCCGAGTTGGTTAATGAATTACAGCGTGCATATAATGTGACAATTGGCAGTAATACGGTGATGAATCGTCTCCATGAAGCAAATCTTCGTAATCGGCGACCACTGAGATGTCCACCTCTGTCTAGAGGCAATCGCGCTTCACGATTAACCTGGTGTCAAGAGTTTCTGAATTAGGCTGACAATGACTGGGCTACAGTTTTATTCAACGATGAGTATAGATTTGGATTTCATCCAGATTCTCGTCGGACGAGAGTACCGAGACAGCCCGGAAATTTGGAACGCTTGCGACATGTGCAGGAAGTGTACACATACAGAGGTGGCACATTATTGGTATAGGGCGGAATTATTATTGACGGAAGAACTGAGCTCATTTTTCTACGCGGCTTTCTCACAAGTCAGTAGTATTGGGATACTATTCTCTAACATGTCATTCGTCCATTGCTGGTGCTGTTGGAGATAACTTTCACTTAATGCATGATAACGCTCGACCACATGTTGCCCGTCTTGTAGTAAACTGGTTGGATAACGAGGGTATTGATGTATTGCCATGGCCAGCATAGTCACCGGACGTGAACCCCATTGAGCACGTATGGAACATGCTCCAACGACGAACTACTCCTCTTGTGGGCAACATTCACAATGAGTTTCAATTTCGAGAGCTTCTGAGAGTACAATGGATACAAATACCTCAAGCAGACATTAACAATGTAATTTTGAGCATGAATGCTAGATGTAGGGCTGTGATAAATCAACGTGGTGGCCATACTTTATTTTAAGTTTAATTTTTGTATTTTTTTGACATTTGAGGAAACAGTTGTTTTTAGAATATTTTTTTGTTCAGTTTTTTGTCACTTTTTGCAAAAAAGTTAATGTTTTTGATATATTAAACAACACTCTAAACTATAAATTTTGTATTACTTTTTTAAGATGATTACAGGTTAAAACACGACTACTTATAAAAATATCCCTAGACTTTTGCGTTGTGTGCATATCAGCATTATTAATCGTATAATAACATACAGCAGCGAGGTCTAGCATATTAAAGAAAAAAACAGACAGAATAGGGAATAAAACAATTAAAGAAATTATTCAGGTAGGGCATGGGATTACAAAATACATAAGATTTAATCAGCTAAGGTGTTTATGAACATGTCGAACGAATGGCAGAAGATCGAAAAAAGAGTAAGACCAAGATAAAGTTGGAGAGAGGGTATCGATAAGGATATTAGAGAAGGATAAAACAGGATGACATACATTCTCTCTTTACTAGTTTGACGATGACGTAATTATCGTGTTACTTGAAAAACATGGCATTATTTAATACAGAACACAATTAATTCATTACAAAATTTAAAAAAATTAAGATCAAATTAATTGAAGTAAATCAGTTGATACTGTCTTCACTAATAAGAGAATTGGGCAACAAACCTTATGTCAAGCATCTTAGAAAAAATTAAGTGAGAAAAAAATTGAAGTAAATGCGGTTATGTTAATATATTTACTGATAATTATCTCCAAGGTAAAAGGCAAATTGCTGTTAATTATTCAGGTACCATCTGAGACGTGGCTATCATAAATAATAAATTTTACGAGCAATAAAACTAGGTTAATTTGATGATAATTTTTAATTGTAAAATTGTTTCGGTTGGTAAATCACGATTGTAACAAATAAGTATTTATTAAAAACTAAAGTAAACACAATAGTTATTTATGCACAAGTGCAAAAAGTGAGTGTTTTTTGCACGCGACGTGAAATTGTCCAACGAGGCCTTTAGGCCGAGTTGGACAACACGTCGAGTCCAAAAAACCCGTTTTGCACGAGTTGCATACAATATTTTTTCTACATTCATGCAAAAACTGGAAAATTAGAATATAATATGTTACTCAGAATGTATTTTAACCGTTCTTCTTTTTTTTGTATCTTTATGGCCTCCACCTTGTCAGTACTTAATCATAGCTGGTTTTCGCTTTGACCATTTAAATTTTAAATAATCAAAGATTTTTGCAATAATTGCGACTCGTTGAGACTAAGTAGTAAAATATACATATATTATTGCTGTATTAGAGAAGGATCAGACACTTGCTCTAGATTTTTATTTTATTTAAATGTTTATGTTTGTCATAAATCATCACAAAACTGACAAGAATGACAGATGAGTGCAACAAAAAATTTGTTGCACTAGTGCAAAAAAGAACCACTTTTTCTATTAAATGTGTTTCACAAAAGTGTTGTTTTTTGCATGAATGTAGAAAAAGTCATTTTTTAACTGTCTATACATTTACTTTTATGATATTAGTGTTAAAAGTGATACTTTATTTTGTGAGTACAGAAGTTTCCGAAAAGAGCGCAGCGAGTGTAGCAAATCCACGAACAAAATAAAGTAACTTTTAACACAAATATCATACACTAATTTTTGTACACCTTTCCTATTTCGGTAACAAAATAAAAGTGGAAATCGGATACTTTTGACATATATTGACAACTAATTTTTTAACAAGCATCGCGTATGTTGTGGGTTATGGTAACCATCGTAATTAATAAATAACTGAAACAGTTCATAAACAGTTTTATGTACAAGAAAAATCAAAAATATGAAACTCGTCAACTTTGTGGAGTAAACTTTCAATGATAAATTCAAGCCTGCTAGTTAGAGGTGTTGATGTAAGCAAGTATCATAAGATAATTGCATTCTTAAAACGCAAAAATGAAATATATCGTCGGAAGAAGTCCAAAACTGTAACCCACGAACAATTTGAGAGGTTTATACGGGAAACTACAGATGATAAATATGTAATTAGCAATTAAAGTGACAAATATTTTTGGTCTCTTATAATCTTGCCGGCGAGAAGAGATTGAAATGAACAATAATTCATTTGTCATTCAAATCCCATATACCAAAACAACAATTCATAGCTCATTCTATATTGTTGACTACTACCGTAGGTACGTACGCTGCATTATGCCCGTTGGCCATAATCGCTTCTTTTTGCAATACCATAACAACAAATGTTCTGTCCAGCCAATAGGTATAAATACATTTGAAAAAATGCCCTCTACCATTGCTACGTTTTTAGGACTACCAGATCAAAACCAATTTACAGGGCATTGCTTCAGAAGATTATCCGTTTCTTTGCTATCATGGGCAAATATTACGCAAATCAAAAAGCATGGCAGATGGAAGTTTACTACAGTCGCTAAAGGTTATGTCGACGCGACGAGTCCATTAATAAAAAAAATGATATTGCTCAAATAATTCTCCCAGCTACAAGCTCCATCGCTACAGCAGATTTCGAAATCCCATCCACTTTCCGGCAAGCAATAAATGGCCACAATGAAATTTCCAGATCTAGCTCATTTTCGTTAGAAACCTCTTCTGCGTTGTAAGGTATAAATACGAGGTTTGTTTTTTTTCAACCTCCGATAGGCTATAATGAAAAGACGGGTGATACAAAAAAGATTTTATTATCAGAATGTACAATGCAGGTTATTTCTCACATAATCACCTTGACGATTGAGTCAGTTATCATATCTGTGATCAAGTTTGCAATACCCTCCTCCCTACCTCCCTTCCCTAAAATGTTGCCGCTAATAATTGGACGTGAGTTGTGACGGTGTCTATGAGTTCCACGTCATTTTGGAAGCGCTGGCCCCCAAGCCACTGCTTCAGTTCAGGAAAAAGATGAAAGTCACTCGGCGCTAGGTCGGGACTTTATGGTAGGTGTTCATCATGCACATCAGTTCGGCCATTTTCAAACTTTTGACACCATTCGCGAACAACACCATCACTCATAAAGCTGTCTCCATACACTCGACTCATTCTTCGATGAATTTCCGCTGCTTGCAAGAAACGAATAACACTTCGCAATTCACACTTGGCGGGATAATCAATAGCGCAGCCATGTTTAACTGACTGCAGCTCAGCAGAAAATGGCGTGTTGGACTCTAGGGATGGTAAAGTCGAGGGGGTAACCACAGGGAGATACGAGGAGATTCAAGGAGATCCGAGGAGATTTAAGTCAATTTGAGTATCATTTTTGCATACGCAAACTGTCTGATGTTAATTTATACCTAAGCGAAGCGAGATTTCATAGATCTCTTAAACACATGTACACATCCCTAGAAGGATATAGCTACATCCTCGTTACCGATTTTTCGTTATTTCTCCCGTATTAACATTCAACCATCTTGTTCGATTCTGTTACTCAGTAAGGAGGATTCATCGGACAAATCTCAGCTTCGCCAACGCTACTTTTATACTTATTGTTTATCGAAGGATTTTCGTTTTTACTTAGTGAATTTGTTCATTTGTATTTTTTGTTTGTTCCTGAGATCGATTGTATTATTTTATTACAGGTTAGTTTAAAAAAAAAACACCATTTTCAAATATGAAAAAAAACTTATTTTGAAAAAAATACGTTAATACCCTGTATTTTTTTTCGTCTGAACTGCCATACGAGAACACAAGCTGTTCATTATTCAGGTGTTTGTATGATTTTCGTACTTAATTTTGAGGGTATAAAATAAACCATGATAATTTTCTCCTATGTCTGAGCGAAATCATCAAATCAATATAATATACATTATCATCGAGAAATCAACACGAAAATTTTGGGAATAATGTTAAATTATGCATACTAGCAGTATAAATCCATATGTTCATATCTAAAAATTCCGGTATCTAAATCTGAAAAAAAAGAGTCAGAAATTTCATTTGAAGATTCTTCTGATGAATGTGAAAGTACAGAAAATTTAAAGGATGAAAAAGAACCAAAAATTGAAATGGAAAAATAATATGCTGTTATGTACGATACAGGGTGGTACATAGGTAAGACCATCAATGAAAAAAAGAAAATAAACTTAAAATAAAACTTAAATTTCTGAAAGAAGGGTTGGAAGATTTTGTATGGCTTAAGCAGGACGATATGCAAGAAGGTGAAGAAGATCAAATTTTTTATGGTCCAATTCAAATTCTTGGATGTGAACCATTAAAACTGTCAAGATAAGACCGACTAAAGATAGTGAGTCTATACAAATCTTCAAGAAAAGAGTTCAACATGAGATCTTAAGACCGTTTTCCTTTATACTTTTTTATTTAAACAACTGTCAATAATTTTTAGTATTTTTTGTATTTCTATTACGGATGGGTTTCGTTGAGATTTTTCGAGAATAAATATTTTTTGTTTATTATTTTTATGTTTTTTTCCTTGAACTACTTGGCAACAACCTGTGTTGGATTGTTTCACCATTAAAAATTAGCATCATCCACAATATTGGTTAACACTGTATCTGCTACATTACACATATCACTTATCATAGAATAATAATACTCCAAATATGCTACCCTGCTATACATCAAACTATTTCATGCGTCAACTTGAAGAGACATGAAAGTTTTTAGGGCATCCTGTCGCAATATCTGAAAGAAACTTAAATACTTGAATTAAAAAATGTTCTTTAATGAAAATGATTCTACGTAAATTTGTACATCAATTTGTTAGGAGCAATTTGGGTAAAAAATGTTGCCAACAATAAATAAACAAAACGTGAAATTAAGGAGTTGTTGATCTTTTCGGAGTCTACATCAGACTCCTTCATCGGACAAAATTTAATTATCCTCAGAATCGCTGTTTTTCTTCCAAAATCTGTCAAATTTTCATTGGGAAACACACTAAGAGGTCAATTCACTGTAAGTTGAAATTTCCCAATGCCAATTCCGTTTTCAATAGAGATATCTAAATGTCTACTCCTTTCTAACAAAATACAGGTACATTTTATCTGGAAGACGATGAACATATTCTGTTCTAATTTCAGTGTAGCTTGTTTAGTATTTATATACCATGACCGAAAATTAATTTAATCAAACATCCATCGTTTCAACATAATATCAACATACAACTCTGAATTTTCATAAATTGCTCCTGAACAAATTGTTGCAAATATTTATGCAGGAGAATTTTCATTATTAAAAATTTCTAATTCAATTATTGGAGATTGTTTCAGGTATTGGAAGAGAAAGCCCTAAAAAGTTTTCAATATGTAAAATCCTCCCACAATATATTTCAATGGATATCTTGAAAAGGAACATTTGCCATCTATAGTTATCTTGGCACACTGCCAACGATCATATAAATAAGGAACTAGTAATTTTAATACATATTTCATACAATTCCACAAGTTTCAATATTTTTCAATCAAATAATATCGATTATAACCGAATAATGCTTTAAGAAGACCCCGTAACTATATTAAGAGTTCCGAGGAGATTCAAGGAAATCCGGGGAGATCCGAGGAAATCCGGGTAGATCCAAGGAAATCCTGAGGAGATCCAAGGAAATCCGAGGAGATCCAAGGAAATCCGAGGAGATCCAAGGAAATCCGAGGAGATCCTGAGGGGAGGCAATCTTTTACCATAAAAAATCTCCAGTGGTTACCCCCTCGGGTAAAGTCGACTCTGACTTTGGTCAAAAATCTATTTTTTCTGAAAAAATCGACTTTTTTAGAATCGAGTCACAAACACTTCAAGTCGATTAGAATCGATTCTTACTTGATGACTTCGACTTTTTTTAACAACCTTTATTGATGGTAAAGTACTATTCACAGTTAATGCGCCATATCAGTTCAAATGTAATGCTTCCTTGTTTATAACATTTATCACACTTCACACTTGGCGTAAAAATCATGTCAAAGTCATATGTTAATTGGCAGAATGACATCACGGCACGGAAAATTAAAGGTTAAAATGTCAATGTAATGTAATGTTCAGTAGTTTGTATCATAGATAAATGATCACTTTCTCTATGCTTTGTATATTATGTTTGATGGTTATACAGTTTGTAAAGTTTTCATCAATCGACCGATCTTTTTTTTTAAATGTACACAAAACACCAACCAAAGTGCATTCTCCACACTAATCCCTTTCTGATTGGACTATAAATATTATCGCTGGTATCTTTGGTAACAACCGACTGAGACTGAAATATCTATAGTCATTCTCAAGCAGACACAGACGAAGCAGGTGGATTGCCAATACAGTTGCGTCAGTATTTAACTCGTCCAGCTGTTCAACGACAGCAACATTCTAATCCACTCGTTGTTCGGGAATCGATGAAATATGAATATCCCCATTTATGGACAGTAGCAAAGAAGTTTTTATCTATCGTAGCAACCTCAGTACCCTGTGAAAGATTATTTTCACATGCTGGTCTCATTGCTAACCAATTAAGGAGCCGCTTATCGCCGCAGCACTTAAATGAATTTATATTTTTACGATCACTTGATCAAGATGGGCGGTATTCGTAATTACCATTTTAATATTTTATTTTAATTCTTAATTTAAATATTTTGTACTGATCGTTGATGTCATATTCCGTGCAATTACTGTGTAGAATATCTTTTAAAAAGTTAAAAATAATGCTTCTGTGCGTATTGCTTAAATAAAATTTGCAAATAATAAATAAATCGCCTATTATAAATAAATAAATATATTAATTTAATGTTTACTAAATTTCTCCTAACCTCAAGTAATAGGTTTTAAAAAAGTCGATTTGGAAAGTGGAACATTCGATTTTTTGTAACGATTAATCGACTTTAAGAATCAAGAAAGTCCAAGTCGATTCTAGAATCGAAAATCGACTTTTCGCGCGCCTTTTTCATCCCTATTGGACTCGTCAGTGACAGAATGTATGGAAGAGGAGATGCGCAGCCGCCTAGTACGCACATTAGCCACATCGCGCATGCCTGGCCTTCGTACTATGCGATCGGAGATTGAAAAATAAACAACCCTGGTATTAGCAATTGTTCCAGCTGCACTATTAATATTTCATATTAATTTTTATGTAATAATTTAATTTTTATGTAATAATTATTGTTTATCGTTGATAATAAAAATGTATTCATAATTTTGCTTTCGAGTTAAAAGATAAATTTAACACCGGCTATAAAAATGTTCGTTTATAAAGATTTTCCTTTATTACTTGATGAACAGATATCAAATAACCACATTTAACAATTCAGCATCGGATCCGGAATTAACAATATTGGTGTTCCACAAGGTAGTGTTCCTGGGCCCCTACTTTCCATATTATATATATATATATATATATATATATATATATATATATTTTTATATAACGACTGAAAAATGCTATATAGGTGGGGATAACGGGGATTTCAGTCCAAAGAATCAACGCCAAGATCTTTTATTTACAAAATGCCGCCAAGCTTTCGTGTCCTTTTGACACTTCTTCAGGGCACTATAATACATATACAAATATAAATATGATTTAAAAATAGAGAAATAAATATAAGTACTTACATGTAAAATATTTTAAGTAAATTCCATATAAATAATCATTAAAAAATTTGTAAATGTAAAAATAAATATAATTATAATATACTTGATGTCATATTTCACATAAGACAAATCGATACATAATTTGTTTGTTCGTTACTTAGTTATTTTAATTTTTTTAGGTTACTTTATAATTATTTAATGAAGTTTGAATTTGAGGTTAGATTATAACCTTATAAAATGACTTTGACAGATAATTTGTTTTTGACGTTAATAGAAAAGGAAATAAGGTTAGATTATAACCTGTGAAAATGACTTTGACAAATAATTTCTTATATTTTGACCTTAATAGAAGTGAATTTAATTTTTATGAAATAATCATATAAATAATGAAAAATTATCTATTTTGTTCAATATTGAATATTGAACAAAATAGATAATTTTTCAATATATGTACATCATTCGTATTATATATATATATACACACAACAAAATATGTTCATCATTCGTATTATATATATATATATATATATATATATATATATATATAAATGACTTGGGCAATGTACTAGAGAAATGTTAAATCCATCTTTTTGCGGATGACACCCTGATTTACTATTACGGGGATAATTTTGTTGAAGTAGTACAGTCAATTCAGAATTGAAAAAATATCTGACATATTTAAGATCAATAAACTAAAAGTAAATGAATCCAAATCTAAATTTATGTTCATTGGTGGTCCAGTTTTGCGTGCTAAATTTTTAAACCTTGATTTGAGTGTTAAGATAGATGATCAGGTCCTAGAGAGTGTACATGAAATAAAATATTTAGGTTTTATGATGGATCATGAACTAAAATTTAATAGTCACATAGATTACATATGTAGAAAGATTGGGAAAAAAATTGGTTTTTTGAGAAGAATTTCACCATTTCTGTCAATGCATACTAAGCTTATGGTTTACAATACATTAATTCTACCACATTTTTATTACTGTTGTTCACTACTTTATACAGGTTGTTCTAGAGCTAGTTATGAACGATTACAAATTATTCAAAACAAGGCGATGAGAGTAATTCTGGGATGCAATAGGTATACTAGTATGGAATTGATGAGTAACTGTTTAAATTTGTTAAAAGTTTCTGTATGTACAATGATTTTCATCTTCAAAATTATCAATAATCTCTTACCGCAATATTTACATAGTAAGCTAATTCCAATTTCACAAATACATTATAAAAACACAAGATCAGCAAATTCAATTAATTTTTATGTGAAAACAACCATTAAAGGAAGTTCGATGAAGAATTTATTCCACAAAGGTGTACAATTTAATGATCTACCGCAGTACATAAAAGTTAGTCAAAGCGTAAAAATGTTTAAGAAAATTATTGATTATATACATTAAAAGTAATCCTACTAAAATCTAGTGGTTCATATTCATGTTTATATTCAAATTTATTTATTGGCATGTATATAATATAGATTTCTTGTAATATTTTATTTTTTTTATCTTTATTTTATATTTTATTGCTTACATAGTACTTTTTATGCTTATATTTTATTTTGTGCATGTTTTATTTTATATTTTATTCGTATTATATATTACTTTATTTCAGGGTTGCTTTATACATGTTTCTGTTTAATTTTGGTACAGCTTGTTTGTTTATTTGCTTATACTATTTTATTGATATTACTAATTGTACATTTCTATTTCTATTTATGTTTTGTGCATACATCCTGTATATTTGTATGCATGTATTTTGTAGCTTGCAGATTGCTCTTTGCGTTGTTATTCGTTTTATCCTTTTGTCTAGTTGTTTTTTGATCATCTGTCTTATTAAGTATGTACTTCATTGTTTTTATTGTTTATTGTTAACATTATCTATGATAAATAAAGCATAATAATTAAAATTATAATTGTGCAAGAAATACCCGAAAGTGGCCGATGGTAGTGTTCTACTCCTTACTAAACACTGCTGGTATCAATACGATGGTAATACATAATTGCAATAGTCGTAATACAACAAGAAGAAGGGAATTTTTACGAAATCTGTCTTTTCAACTTGTCAACAACCATCTACGCCAACGAGCACAACTAACCTGCTTACCAAGACAACAATCATTAAGAATAAGAGAGCTAACTGGTTATGATGAACCTCTACAAACTCCAGCAGCTGTTCCGCGGCGAAGCCGTTGCAGTTACTGTGATCGAAAAAAAAACCACCAAATATTCATATAATGGAAGGTATATGTACATAGAACATTGTATATTTATATGTAGACAAAGTAGTGTCCCTGAAATTGAATAAATAAACATTCTTAGAGATACTGGTTGAAGAAACAATGCGAGGAGATAGAACAACTACAGGAAGTACACAGAAAGATAAAAGAGGCGTCCGGAGTTTACGAGAAAAGACAATTCTCTAATATAGAAAACGATTATGGAGAGATGGTGCAGGATGATCAGCAGCGAAAAATTATTTGGGAGAAATATATTAGCAGCCTTTTCAACGATAACAGACCAAAGAAGAAATCATAAGAGCAATAAATACGTCAAAGGACAGAAAGGCAGTTGGTCCGGACGGTATACCTGTCGAACTACTGAAAATATTAGACGATAAAGGCATTTCCGTCCTGCACAAAATATATAACACGCCAAATGGGTTACATAAAGTTTTATCCCCTTGCCAAAAAAGAACAATGCAACGAAGTGCGAGGATCATAGGCTGATCAGTCTGATGAGCCATACGTTAAAGATATTCCTCAAGCTTATTCACTACAGAATTTCTATAAAGTGCGAAAGAGATGTCGAATCCACACAGTTTGGATTCAGAAGGGGACTAGGTACGAGAGAGGCTATAGTTGCAACTCAAGTATTGGTCCAGAATTGCAATTATGAGAGGAAAGATGTGATGCTATGCTTCATCGACTACGAGAAAGCGTTCGACAAAGTTCAACACCACAAACTCATCCAAATTCTGAGGAGGATAGATATAGACCAGAAGGATATCCGCTGCATAGAAAGCCTTTATTGGAACCAAACAGCCGAAGTCAAGGTTGGCAATGAACACACAGAACCGACAAAGATCCTTAGAGGGGCCAGGCAGGGATGCGTTCTCTCTCCACTCCTTTTCAATCTATACTCTGAAAACATCTTCCAGGAGGCACTCGAGGAACGCAGCCTGGCTATTAGGGTGAACGGAGTGTGGGTCAACAACATACGATACACAGACGACGTAGTCCTAATTGCTGACAATATGAAAGACTTGCAGGACCTTCTTGATGTCGTGGGCGATAGTAGCAAAAGCTCGGGCCTCAATATCAACACCAAGAAGACAAAAGTCATGATAGTTTCTCGCAAGCCGGAAGAACATGAAAATGCAAGCCTAACACACAACAGATGCCCCATTGAAAGAGTATATAAATTTAAATATTTAGGCACGTGGCTATATGAAAGCTGGACGTCCGAAACGGAAATCAAATGCCGAATCGAAATTGCCCGAAGCACATTTATGAAATTCAGGAAGGTTTCGACCTCGACCTAAGAATCAGATTTGTAAAATGTTACGTATGGTCAGTGTTACTGTACGGTATGGAGGGCTGGACGCTAAAAGTAAACGCCATGAATAAACTGGAAGCCTTCGAAATGTGGACCTACAGGTGAATACTGAAAGTCCCATGAACGACCAGGAAAACGAATGAGGGGGTCCTAAGAACGATTTAAAAGAGAACTCGAATTGCTGGAAACCATCAAGTGAGGCAAACAGCATATCTAGGCCACATAATACCAATTCCTACAATTAGTAATCGAGGGAAAGATTGAGGGGAGGAGATGAGACCGCAGGAAGAAGATGTCATGGCTCCGAAACGTAAGACAATGGACAGTAGGAGACATATTCAGCATCATCAGAGATAAAGAAGAGTGGGTACATGTGATCGCAAACATCCATTAATGGATAAGCAGTGGAAGAAGAAGAGATAAGTTTGTCCTCAATAGTTTTTACTTTTTTTGTTAAAAACTAGCATTTTCCACATTGCAGACTCACAGTCTGTGTTGACTTGTTTAACTTTGCAGCGCGTGTAACGGAAGGTTAATTAAATAAAATGAAATAAACTTGCAATAAACCTATTTAGTCATTTTCAGATGTAATCAAAACCCCACGAAGAATAGACCGATTTTACACAAGAATATTGTCTCGGTTATGTCTAAATGCAAACGCGACATTCACAAAAATTGAGGTCAACAACAGATGTTCTTAAGATAATTACAACAATATTAAAGACGGATAGTGCTTTTCAATCTTTCTGTGTTGATGAGAACGGCGATAGAGAAAAGAGAAAGTTTCCGTTTGAAATGTATAGTAAATGTTTTATAATAATTGTGAAATTTTCTTGTGAACCATTTGATTATCACCGTAAACTATCTTGCGGTTTCCGAATTGAAATTAAATTTACCTTTGAAGTTCAAAAATTGGTAAGAAACAATAGGAAAATGAACCAAAATAAATGAAGAAAATCTAGGTAAACGTATTATTCGTATAAAAAAAGATAGGTCGTCAATTATTAACCCACATATTCTGAGGCCAAAAATTTCCTGAGCACAAATGTGTGTGCAACAAAAAGTTACAGCTCTTTGAAGTGACCAAATGCAAATTGAATTTTTCAATTTTCACGTATTATTACGAAAATTGTAACTTTCTTGTAATTAGAGCATATATCAGAATGAAAATAAACGGTTTTAAAGATTAAAACTATTTTTTCCGCATCTGTGAGATGCCCTGAACAATATTCTATCATAAAAATGTCACTTATATAAACTTCGGGGAATATATCGTGCTAGCAATCCAAAATTTCTCCAAAAATAACCAAAAAGTAGTATATCTGGATTTATAGGACCGGCTGTACTCGCTCTAATCAGCTGAAAATCAATATTGTACATCTATGAGACACCTTGAAAAATATCCAATTACAAAATTGGTCACTTGTATACACTCTGGAGGCTGTATCGTGCTAACAACCAGAAGTTTCTCCAAAAAGGACCAAAAATCTGGCACTTCAGGTACCATAGCACCCGTTGTACTAGCTTTGGTGAGCTAAAAGCTAATGAGGTTCATCTATAAGACGCACGGAACAATATTCAATCATAAAATGGGTCACTTGTATACACGCTGGAGGCTGTATCGTGCTAAAAAACTGAAAACTCTTCAAAAATGAAAAAAAATTGGTACTTCAAGTACCATAGCAGTGGTTGTATTCACTTTAGTGAGCTGAATATCAATAGGGTTCATCTTTGAGACGCTTTGAATAATATCCAATCATAAAATTGGCCACTTGTATATACTCCGGAGGCTGTATCGCGCTAACAACCTGAAATTTCTCCAAAAATTATAAAAATGTCATACTTAAAGTACTATAGCACCTGTTGTACTGGCGCTGGTGAGCTGAAAATTAATAGGGTTCATCTGTGGGATATCCTGAATAATATTCAATCATAAAATTGGTGGCTTGTTGCACTCCGGAGGCTGTATGATGCTAACAAACAGAAATTTCTCAAAAAATGGCAAAAATGTCATACTTCAAGTACCATAGCACCCGTTGTACTGGCTCTGGTGAGCTGAAAATCACTAAGGTTCATCTGTGAGGTGTCCTGAACAATATTCAATCATAAAATTGGTGGCCGATGAAGACATACACAGGATTTTTCTTCTTGATGAAAAATGTAAAAATAATTTTTTTTCAAAATTTCTACTTTTTTTGGGGTAAACCAATACTTATTGGAGTTGATATCCCCTAAGCCCCCCAAATTTTTGTGTACTCGTACGTAACAATTTAATTATTATTGCAGCACCAATGATTAGACACATTATTTTTGAAACTTTTTTAGATATACCAGCCAGTTTTTATAGAATTGCGGCCTCTTTTTCATTATACCTAAAAAATTCGAGTAACAAAAAGTATAAATTAACTTTATTTTTCACTTGATCGTTACTGCTTTATAATACCTTGGCAACGGTTGCTATTAACAGACCCATAACGCCCGGGGCGTTATGGAGGGCATTATGGATCATAACGCCCACTAAATGTTTTTTTCTGTAGTCCAATAAATTAATTACTCAGAAAACTTTTATTTATAACTGACTAATTATTATCTCTCAAATAGAAATTACAATTTTCAAATGTTCCTGAAAAATTAGTACCAAGTTTGAAGTTCTGTGAGTTGACCGATTTTGAACTCCTCAATGTGCATTCGGTTTCCATGGCAATTGCATATAAGCTCACTTGTTGCCGACCAGAACGCAGTAAATACTATGAGAAGAAATTTATAAAGTAAACAACGTCGTTTAAGATAATTTTTTCGTGAAAAATAAAATCTTGTATGAAACACGAGCGTTACTAGATCTATATAACGCACTTGGTACATAAATAGCTATTTGGTATGTATTCAAGAAAATTGAGACCATGTCCAACATGTGATATATACTACACTTTTGGCATGGCACTGTGCTCTCCCCAATCCTATCGATACCCTCTCAATACATGGTTTCATGAAAGAGCAGCCATTCCAACTATCCCGAATTTCTAGGTAAAAAAGAAGATACATTTCTATAGGCATTGCTTGGCACCATAAATTACCCAAAAACTCAGATCGCGCAAAGGACATTCGTGATAATGGATGTAAACCTATATATGACAAGTTGAAGACATAAAATTGTGTCCTTTCCTAACTTTCATTAACTTTAAACTTCTTAGTAGAGGTTACGGCCATGCTTTGCATAACTGATGTCGAGCGTTGCCGAAGACCAAATCCTTTCTCGTTTTGTAAACCTATTTTTCAGGAATAATTTAGTCGAGAGTTCTGCGGGAAACAAAAGTATATTAGTGCAACACAATTCTAGGAACGATGAAATAAAACAATATAATTTGTTTAAAACTTTAAACTGGTTGACGCGTTTCACTAACACAGTAGCTTTGTCAAAACGAATGAAGGTATAATATAAAAATGTTTTAATATATACAGTGCATAAATACAGGATACTATTTACTAATGTTAACAAAGGTATTGAAATAAATTACCTGGAAATTCATTCACTACAAACATTCCTAAGCTATCTTCTAGGTAAAAAGGTTTAATAAAGGAGAATGATTGATATATATTTGGTCGTTAAGAAGATTACCTGAATATTTATTTTTGTTAATGTCAAGGGCCTCTAATAAATTTAAACTAAAGGATTTACCGACTACATGGAGAATTTCAAAATTTGGGTCGAAAATGTGTTAATTTTCTTATAAATGATTTGAATAGTTAGAATCTAATTTTTTGTTGTCATAGCTACGTTTGTGTTCCGAAATTCTAGTTTAAAAATTTCTAAAAGTTCTGCCGATATAAATTTTATCACAGTTGTCATTATCACATTTTAATTTATAAACTCCTGATTTGTTTAATTTTGAAGATTTAGATTATATATATATATATTACAGTACTACAGGCCTCAAAGGCCCAAGCCTAAAAAGGAATTACAATTCATTTGAAAAAATTTCTTCCTCTATTATGTTTTACTAGTAGTCTCCATTTTTGTCTGTCATCCGCTATCTCCCTCCATCTTTCCACTCCCTTTTTCTTCAGATCCGTCGTGACTGCCTCTAACCATTTCTTCTTCGGTCTGCCCTTTCGCCGTTTACCCCCTCTCGCTTCGAAAATAACTCTACTGGGATGTCTTTCTCCTGCCATTCTGCTGACATGCCCCAGCCATCTTATTGTCTGTGCCTTTATATGATGACTATGTCCGGATATCCATAAGTTTCCGCCACTTCTTTATTTGTTAGTCTTCTCCAAGTTCCATCTTCTAGCTTTTTGCCTCCAAATATTTTTCTGAGTATTCTTCTTTCCCATATTCCAAGTTTATTTTCATTCTTTTGTGTAAGTATCCAGGATTCGCAACCGTATAGTACTGTTGGCCTAATTATCGTTCTGTATATTCTTATCTTCGCTTTTTTGGAGAGTACTTTTGATTTCAATATATTACTGAGGGCTCCTACTGTTCTGCTTCCTTTGGAAAGCCTCTTATCTATTTCATCTGTCGTTTTTATTATTAATTGTTACCCCTAGGTAATCAAAACTGTCAACTTTCTCGAAGTTATATACCTGGTTGTCTGTTCTGAAGGTTACCTCTTTTATCCCATCAATTTTATGATTTTTCATCTCCATATATTTAGTTTTAGCTGTGTTTATTATTAGGCCATACGTCTTTGCTGTATCTACAAATTTATTCAGTACTACTTGCAGCTCCCTTTTTGATCTAGTTATCAAACTCACATCATCGGCATATGCAATTACCTGATGTCTACAATGGTATATCATTCCTTTAGTATTCAGGCCAGCTTTCCTCAAAATATCTTCTAACATCAGGTTGAACAAAACTGTAGATAATGGATCTCCCTGTTTCAGTCCTTGTCTTGAAGTGAAGCTTTTCGATAAACTTCCTTCTACCAAAACTTTCGATGCTGTTCTATGCAGAGTTAGTCTTATCGAATTTACCAGTTTTTGTAGATTTCCTAAAGATTCATACAATTTTGATCTTATGATGGAGTCATAAGCCTGCTTGAAGTCGATAAAAAGTCTTCCTTGTCTGAAACCTCCTTGGTATTCTCCAATTTCCTTGTTATATATTTCTGTGAGTCTAGTGCGGATAACTCTGGCTAATACCTTATAAGTCACGTGTAATAAAGATATTCCTCTATAATTCTCACAATACGTTTTTTCTCCCTTTTTGAAAATCGGGCAGATAATTCCATTGTTCCAAGCATTCGGTATTTGTTCATTTCTCCGAATTTTTCTTGTTAATTTGCATATCCTCTGCTGTAATATATCTCCACCTGTTTTTAGGACTTCAGCTGTTATTCCATTTTCCTCTCCACCAATCCCAATCCCACCAATCCTTGTTATTTCTATGTGTTGGTTGTCCTACGCTACTTTGCAACGATTTAATGATTGATTTTTCTATCTGTTTCCACTCCATCTCTATATCCTCTGACTCCTTTTTTTGCACATCATTCTTCTTAAGTTCTTTCACATTAAATCTTTTTATCTTCCTATTGTCATAGGTTTTAAACGTAGGTACGTGTTATTCTATTTTTAACATAACTAGGGAATGGTCTGAATCCGCGTCAGCTCCACGATAACTTCTTACAGTTTTTATGGCCCTTGTATGTATTTTTTCAATAAGTACATGATCAATTTGGTTCTGCGTCTTCTTATCAGGCGCTATCCAGGTTATTTTATGGATATCTTCGTGATCAAAGCTTGTACTCTTTATCACCATATTATTCAATTCTGCGAAGTCAATTAAACACTTTCCATTTTGATTAGTTTTCAGGTGTAAACTTTTTCCCCCTGTCACATGTTTATACTCTCCTTCGCAACCGATTTTCGAGTTCATATCACCTATAACTATTTTTACATCAAACTTTGGTATTTTTCCGACCTGAACGTTCATTTCTTCGTAACTCAGTTTTTATAGTTAAGTCTTTATCTTCCGTTGGTGCATGTGCGTTTATTATACTAAGTTTTCTATATTCTCCTTGAAGCCTCAACTTACACAGTCTATCTGATATTGCCTCAAAATCTACAACATATTGTGTTAGGTCTTTACTAACAATGAACCCTGTTCCAAAATACCTGTTGTCATTTCCGCTATTAAAAAAGGTGAATCCCGCTATTTTTATTTTTTCATTGCCCTTGTGTTTTGTCTCTTGTAATGCTAAGATATCGATATTATATCTTCTCACAATCTCCATCAAGTTTTTCAAAGCTCCTTCATGGTAAGTTCCTCTTACATTCCACGTCCCAATTTTCAAAAGTTTTTTATGAATTTTCCTATTCTGCTGCTTTCTTTTTCTAGCTTGTTCCTTGCTCCTTGTCCTGCCTACATTTTTATTTTCAAGATGTATTGCAAAATCATAATACTTTATTTTTGCCGAGTCTTTATCCATCCATCGCCATTCTTACCGTTGTTGGTTTTATTGGCCTGGTTTTCTTTTTACCAGCGATTCTGTGTTTTTATCCCATACCCACTCCTCGTCATCTATGTTCAATTTGCCGAATCTAATCTTAACAGTTTTCCCCTTGCTCTCTTCCTCTTTTGCAACTGTTCGTATTTTGCTCTGTACTTCCCTATCCTCTTTACTCACGTCGTTACTAATATAGATTCTTGCCTCCCTTACATTCTTCAGCTTCCTTTTATTGGCCATAACCAGTTGCTTATCCGTATTATTATTTAATTCTAGCAGACATGTGTTTTCTCCAAGTTTCCTCGCTCCTTTAATTTTTATATCCACCTCAAGTTTGTTTTTCATCAAGGTCTCCATTTAAAAAAAAGATTTAGATTTATTATTTTTATTTTATTTATGATATTGTCAATTAAATTCTAGGCCCGAAACTAGTCCACATGCACACATTTCTGACTTATTGTATAGTGTATGGTTAATAAATTATTGTAAATAAAGACACTGCTATTTGTAAAAAGGATCAAAAAATGATGTCTGATGAATGGTGCCACAATAGTCATTGTAGTGTAGCGCACACGAAATTTTGGGGGATGTCCTTATCATATGTAAGTCATTTGTCAATTTTATTTACAATATTCGAAACAACTATCGAAATTTCGGGAAAAACTTTTGCCCCAAAATATGTGTTTCAATTTGTGAATTACCTTTTCGTTACACCTTTTATTTTTTAGGACAATAATACGTTATTTTAGATTCCTAAATTGTGTACTTCATTATAAATATTTTTGACCCCAAATAAACAAGTTTACAGTTATTTTGTAAACCTTTACCTGGCGATAAATGAAATGAATTTGTTGAAGGATCAAATTGTCATTTTCATACAATTTGCAACAAAAATTAGTCGACTTGTACCATAAACAGAAAAAATAAAAATATTTGCTATTGCAAAACACTTTTGTGTATTTATCAAAACCTTACAATAAGTACATACAATTGCGAAAGAGAAGATGACGCATAATTGAATTTGTGGACACCTGCAGGCTTTCATTATTCCCTCGTGATAAAATATTGAAAGAAAAATCACACGGTAGGCGCAGTGATAAGGTCGAATCTAATGATACAATAAGCATGTACTTAGGAAATCATTTTCTGAAGTAGGCATTGCAAGTAATTACAGGAATTTACATATTTAGATGAAAATTGAGACGAGGTTTTTATAAAATGACAGCGTATACAGATTGGCATTTTAAAAAACTAAATGATAAATATACGTTTGTGCAGAAGAAAGAAGCGCTAAAAGCCTGATAGACTACATAATATATACACAAAACCTAACAGAAGTAATGCAAAAAATTGAAACAAAGAAAGAAGCAGAAATTGGATCTATCAACAAATTAGTAGTGACAATTTGTTTAGTAAAATTAATGAAGAAAGAAGCTACTGCAGACTACAGTAAACTAGCAACACATAAACTTAAAAATAAAGATATCGAGAAAACATACCAAAATACGACGAACAAAGAATTAGATAAACTAGAAAAAGAAAAAACAGATTGGACACTTGAAGAACGATGGGTCGCCTTTAAAGAAACGCTATTAACAGCAACAGAGAAGACATGTGGAAAAATTAAATATAATAAGAATATAAAAAGGACTAACTGGTGTAATAACGAAATTAAAATAGCAGTCAAAGAAAAGAAAACGGCATGGAAAAATATATCACATCAAAATCACATGTTGACAAAGAAGAATATGACAGGAAGAAAACTATTGTAAAAAGAGCCGTCTAAAAATCAAAACGTGACTCATGGAAGAAATTCGGAGAAGAAATAACAGATCTACATAAGATGGATATCAGGATATGTTGGACAAGAATAAAAAGATTGAGAGGAAATAAATATAAAGATATTAGAACAATAAAAAATCGCCAAGGCCAAGTACAAACGGAAATGGAAGAAGTATTGAAAACTTGGAAAGAATAATATATAGAGCAAGAGAATATAACAACAGCAGAAGAGGAAATCACCAACTACAAGGAATCCAAAAAGACGAGATAGATCAAGTAATACAAACAATCAAAATAGGCAAGGCTAACGGAGAAGATGGGATAGCGCCAGAGATGATTAAGTCGTTAGAAGAAAGAGGAAAAGAATGGTTATGGAATGTATGCAAAGAAGCATGGGTACAACAAAAAATTTCAAATGGGAAAATAACTTAATAGTACCCATCTATAAAAAGAGAGAACGGGCACAATGTGAGAATTACAGAGCAATATGTTTGGCCCAAACTAGCTATAAAGTGTACACAAAAATAATAGAAAAAATATTAAGATAATATGTAGAACCAAAATTAGGAGAAGAACAGGGAGCTTTTAGACCTGAAAGACAAACAAATGATAATATCTATATAGTAAGGAATATAATCGAAAGAAAAATAGAAGAGGGAGAAGAAATGTACCTTACATTTATAGATCTAAAAGCAGACTTTGATACAGTAGATAGAAAAGAAGTATGGAGAATCCTGGAGGAAATGGAAGTACCGCCCACATTAATAAATATCATTAAAAGTGTATACGAGACAGTTCGAGCCAAGGTACAGATTGCAGGCCAAAGGTCTGAAGAATTCAAAATGTATAAGAGAATAAAACAAGGAGACAGTTTAAGCCCATTACTGTTTATAATAATCATGGATAGGATTGTAAAATGAACTAAAGAAAAATATGAGCAGCTAAATACTATAATTGGATACAGAAATTTAGAACTGATAAAAATGAGTAGTCTACTATATTCAGATGATGTGGTTTTAGTGGCGAATACAAAGAACAAAATGCAAAAACCAGTGAATATTTGGACTAAAGAAGTAGAGAACATGAATATGGAGGTGAACATAAATAAAACAAAAGTGATGATAATAAATGAAAAACAACCAGGTAATCAAAATAATAAAGAGATTAAATGCAAAAACCAGACGCTAGAAAGAGTAACAACATTTGAATATTTAGGAAGTATAGTATATACATAAATATATAGACAGAAGTAAAAATGAAAAATCATAATATGATAACAGTTCCTACAATAATATATGTAAGTGAAAATTGGACGAAACTAAAATAAATGCCATAGAACTGAAGCATCTAAGAGGAATTGCAAGGAAAACTAAATGGGAAGGGATTAGAAACGACGTCATTAGAGAGACAACTAACCAGGAACCGATGACTGGTAAAATAAAAAAGAGAAAACTTACCTGATATGGTCATATGGTAAGAATGGAACCAAATAGATTAACTAGGAAAATAATGGAGATTGGAAAACCGATCAAAAAACAAAGGGGTGGGCCTAGAAGAAAATGGTTAGACCAAATACAAGAGATAGGTTTAGAAAGAGAAAAGACCGTAGCAGAAATGAAAAATCTAGCAAGAGACAAAAAGCCATGGAAGAAATGGGTACTGGTCACGGAATCCATATCCGGCGCCTGAAAGGGCAAAAGGATTTAGAAAAGAAGAAGAAGAAGAAAAACGTTTAACTAAGATCATGCACGTTCATTTTTTCCTTTAACAGTATTTGAAGAAAAAAGTAATGTGAAACAACAAACACGCACTCTTCTCGCCCAGGGAGCATTCAACATTTGACAAAAATAAGTGTTGAACACAAAGTAAAGGTAATATTCAATTATCCCACTTAAAAATGAATTTGGGCGTTTTTCAAAAAGAGAAAAGTTGGGTAGATGATGCTCATAAAATGTGCAAGGCAAAGTAATAATGGTACATTAAATATAATCAGCCCAAAAACCTCTTGACGAGATAAAAATAGACGACGCAAGTACACCCCTTACAAAAAATGTATTTAAGTATTAAAGGGAATTTTTTTTCGTAAAAAAAATTTGATATAGAGTCAAAAACCGTATAATTTGGATCCAACTTGAAAACACGAAAAAAAAAATGTGGAAAATCCGTGGCTAACTTCACACGGGTAATTTTACCCGTGTGAAGTTGCCACGGATTTTTTTTACCATCCACGAATATTTTTTAATAAAATAAACTGTACTTTTGCAAAAAAATGTTAATATAGGAAACATATAATGACATTGTGGACCACTTAATTTGGCTATAATAACTCTACAAGGGTACACCAAATATTATATAGCATTGGAAAGGTCTTGAATAGAGCTAGAGTGTTTTTTCTCTATCTGAGGTCAAAAACCGTATAAATTGGAAAACACTTTTTTCAGGGATCGTGATATGATGCGATCGTAATAACTTTTTGAGCTCTATCATCCTGCAAAGTTTTATAGAAAGTTGCCACAAATATATATAATGACAAACTACCTAAAACGAGGGTACCTATATCTCAGCTTTGAGTACAGCTAGGATGCTTAAAATTTTTACCGTAGCATCACCTCAGCGCTCCGAGCCAACTGACAAATTCCATCATGAGTGGTGAACATGTTCCTAGTTTTCGGCCCTTTGAAAATTGACATTTTGTATGAAAAAAAATACTCTATATATAGTGACTTTTCAGGGTTTGACATTTGCTTGCAGTAGACAGTTTGTATTGGGCTTTTTCGGTGTGGTGGTTTTTGTGGCGGTGTACTTGCGTCACTCGGCAACTGCCGTTGCCAGTGATTCGTTAAATTACCTTCTATTAGATATTGATATAATGCATTGGACTTATTTATTTTAATGCATTTAAAGAGTATAATTTCAAGATTTTCCATTACTCCACACAGATCACATCCCCCTCGGCAACGCGCTCGAAAGGGACAAACTCTGAATCAAGCGCACCTGGATGTCGAACGCTTTTTTACTTATAATTGTAGTGAATAAAACGTTACATCAATTCAACGTTTAATTTACTAAATCACTAAGCCTCTCTACACTTATCAATAGTATAAATTACATAAAAAATGTATTTTAACCTTATTTCCATCTAAATAATAATAATCCGTTGCGGAGCTGTTGTTGATGAATATGGTAGACACGGCCTAAGCTGCAAATTAAGTGCCGGCCGTTTTTCACGTCATTTTGCAGTAAATGACCTAATCAAACGAGGCCTGTCATCTGCAAAGATTCTCTGTTCGTTGGAACCGTTAGGTAGTTGCCGCGACGAAGGTAAACGTCCAGATTGTATGACCCTTATTCCACGGCAATGCGGCAGACCAGATATATGGGATTTCACTTGCACTGACACTTGGGCTCCGTCCCATGTCCGATCCGCATCTATTTCCGCAGGCGCTGCAGCTTTACAAGTCGAAACTTTTAAAATCAATAAATACTAAAATTTGGAGAACATTTACATTTTTATTCCTGTAGCAATTGAAACCTCTGGTGTTTTCGGTCATGAAGCTTTAAAATTCATTAAAGAAATCGGTAAAAAAATATTAGTAGAAACCAATGATTCAAGAGCAACCTTGTTCTTTATACAACAAATGATTATTGCAATTCAAAGAGGAAACGCTTCATCTTTTCTCGATACGTTTCCCCGTTCTAAGCCTCTAGAAGAACTTTTTATGAAACCTAATCATAAGAAACCTAATTCTTCTACCACTTTCAAACTTTCTCAAATTACAGACCCTAAAACATGTGATCTTTCCTTTTTCCAAATATCTTATTTAACATCTTCATTCTCTTCTTCAGAATGTGTGCCTTCTGATAATTGCGTTGACAATTTAATAAATGATGCCTCCAACAAGCTTTTGGGCCTCAGTGTACTAAAAAATATAGATAACCACCAGCCAGATGATGTCCCATTCATAGGAATACTGAAGAAGATCACTATGCTAGAGAATGATGCGATTCCTATACGCAATAAATTATCTTTGACCAAAACAAAATATAAAACTGTTTTACCCCAAATAGAGAGAGGGAGAGAGTAGAGTCAAATAAAAATGGAAACGACCAAATAGAAGTTATTTATACTAACAGTATGGCATACTCTAACAATACTAATATAGACAATTTGTATGATGCAGGTGATAACGGAAATCACACATCAGTAGCTGATTTGAGTAAACATTTTAATGACAAACTCTCCAGAACAGTAAAAAATGGTACTAACCTCGCCAATAAGACAACTGAGATTAGATCCAAAATATCTGATGTGACCAATAGAGTGAAACTAATAAATACAAAATCTATATCAACAAGAGTTAAAAAAAATCTAGTAATAATTTTTCGGTGACCAAAAAAAATGTCATTGCCTCCAACAAGTGTCAAAATAACCGCGATGTATTGCGGTCAAATTCAAAATTGGAAGAGAATGAAGATCTATAAAAAAATAAAAATAATGGTTTAGAAGTCGATAGGGTCGTAGTAACTGAGGAATCAATAAACATCAATTCCCTTTCTAAAAATAATCCTAGTGTTAACAACTTTTCTTCATACATTTAATTTTCGATTAAAGTTTTTCAGAAAGGGGATGAAACTCAACAAGAACAAAAGGACACGTCTAAACATTATGTAGGTAACAAGGAATATATTAACAAAGTGAGCCAGAGCAATGATCTATCGACATCAACCAAACATTCCAAAACCGCAATATCTATATCCAATTCAAAAGCAAACAACATCAATCCAAATTCCTTATCACGCCGATCAAGTGAGAAAGACAATAATAGAATCCGAGATTATTCGTACAATGATAGTAGTTGCGAAAGAGCTCTTAACAATATCTCCACAAACAGATCCATAAAGAGTAATCCCCAAGTATCTTTGGGTCTCAAAAATATTGGTAACACATGTTTCATGAATAGTATTATCCAATGCCTATCAAACACAAGGTGGCTATTAGAATATCTAAAGAAAGACGCATACATAAGAGATATTAACATAAACATATCAAGCATGAAAGGAACACTAATTAAAGCATTTGCTGAAGTTATTCAATAGCTTTGGTCTGAAGACGGTTCAGACAGAGTGGTTAATACAGTATCATTGAAAAGTCTGAATCAGCGATTTACTTCAAGGTTCATGGATACACTCAACATGATGCACAGGAGTTTCTTCGTTACCTATTAGCAGGACTTCACGAAGATGTCAACAAGGCATATGATAAACCAAAGCCCATATTAACAGAAATTGATAACAAACTTAGTGATATCGAGAAGCACAAGAATCTTGGTTGAGATATCCGAGAATGTGGATAACTTTGTTCGACGATTAAAATCAACAATCAAGTGCACACACTGTGGTCACTGTTCAGTTACCTACGATCCCTTTTGGGATTTATCCCTTTCGATACCCCAACGAACAGGTCAGTTACGACAAACACTCGACGGTGATGTGAAACCAACTTGTTCGAAATGTAAGGAACGAAGACGATGCACTAAATCATTCTCAATTCATAAATATCCGAAAATATTGGTTATTCACCTGAAGCGCTTTTCGCAAACAGAAAGGTTTAGTGGAAAACTTAATTTTTCAATAGATTTTCCAATAGAAGGGCTTGATATGAGCCATTACGCGGCTGATAATGTGGCACCTTGTATGTACAACCTCTACGCTATATCAAATCACTGTGGAACCACTTATAATGGTCACTACACAGCATTTTGACGACATCCCTACACGGGACAGTGGCACGAATATAACGATTCAAGAGTGCTATTAATATCGTGGAAATCTTTAGTCAGTGGAGAAGCATATGTTCTCTTCTATGAACAAGTTGACACAAAGTCCCACCTTTAAGTTTAATAATCTTTTTTATTAGTTTTTAAATTGTATATTTTCATTGTGAACCAATGTCTTATTTGGTTTTTTCTGCAAAATTTATTTATATATTCATATATACATTGTATCCTTTAAATAATAAGTAATAAAGCCTCTACACGTTTATGATCGTCCACATTTTAGTATAAATTTTCTCTGCATTTTGTTACCAGTTGGATACTTTTTTCGCAAATATTGATTAATATCGACAGAAATAATGAAATAACGTGACAGCTGAATTGTACCATTTTCCATTATAATGCATATTAGTAATGATCGAATAATCGTGTAACTAATAGAGCGAAGTAGATGATACAGATAAGATATATTGAATTTATTCGAAATGGAACAATAATAACTCATGTTGATATCAAAGGTAGGGAACCGTTATAAATGAAATTGATTCTAAATAATTTCACAATATAATAAAATGATAAAAATTATAAAAAATCATCATAATTCTCACGATGATATCTTATGATATCGAAACAATTGTAAATTTTTTAGAATTTTTATCATTTTCTCATTATATTGTGGAATTATTTAGAAACAGTTTCATTTATAACGGTAACATGAGAAGATTCCACACAGTAAAGGACGAAACAGTAAATTTAATTGCAGGTAAGGAAAGTTATAAAACGTTTACACCTACTTAACGTAGATTGGTTGTACAGCGTAGTAAACTTTGTTAAATCTATTTATTAAAAAAAAACAAATTCATATCATTCCTAAATAAACGCACTAAAAAATATTTGTTAAATTATCATAACTAGTATGTGGGAGAACTTCACAGGAGTGTATTCAGGATAGTTAATGATCAACATAATGTGTTGAAATAAAAGATTTTTTCAAAGAAGGTTAGCTCTCATAAAAACTGTTCTTATTGTCTATATTATCATCTTTTATTCATTGTTGCTGCAAGTAACTTGTTGATTTAGTTATTCCAAATTTTAAGTGGTCGTGTAGAAAATAGTTTCTCCTGGGTGGGGCAGAGCATCATTCTTATTTTGAAATGCAATACAATAAGCATTAATGCAGATGTACATAATATTCTATGAGCAATATCAAGTACAGTTTATGATCACGTAGATTTAACTTCGACATCAGATAAATAGCGCCGGTTATTGTCAACACACTAACGAATATTGTCCTTAAGGTGATTCAGTGTCTCATTCCGTAAGGTGCCTTATCACTGTAGAAAACAATGATATACCAGAACATGGCGATAAAGAAAGGATTGAAAACCTAAATGCAGCCGATTATACAGACGCCGTAATACGACAGAAAGGTCAATTAAGAAGAGATGCTATATCAAGAATTATTTAAGGCTTTGGAGTCTAAGTACATATCATAAAAGGACGCAAATTATAATATTTTATGGATATAAGTTGAAGAACGATCTTTAATGACTAATAACAAAATAAGTAACAATTTCAAAATGGTAACTTAACAAGGAATATACTCATATAATAACTTAAAAGTAATAATAGTTAAAAGTATTATTTATAAATACTGAAATTAACTGTCTCGACCCTTACTTTGTGGAATATACTCATATTAGTGTTTTAAATGAAACTTACTGTTTCTATATATTGAAAAAATGTTGAATATTCTAAAAAATTGACAATTGTTTCAATATTAAATATCATCGTCAGAATGACAGAAGTTACATTTCATTTGATGCCTACCTGATGTTTAATAGTTATTTTTGGCTAGACCAAGAAGTGATTGTGATTGACTTAATATATGCATTTTTGGCCGCAGCAATGCAACTTCCGGTTTCTAATAGGTGGAAAGTAGGTAGGAATGGTATAAATAATTTTTGAAGGCGAATGTAAAAAACCGCATTCCTATCCGTCCTATCCTAAAAGATTGGCCTTTTTAGTGCTTCATTGCCTCGACTACTAAGAGGAGTACTTGTTCACTACAATATGGAGACGCTACTTCTGAGAGTCCTCTCAGCTTTATGCATATTACCCATTGTCTCAAGAAGAAAATACAATAAGATTTTATAATAATTAAGATTAGTGAAATACTGTATCATAAAATAGTCGCAATCAATTTTTCTAAGGAATAACCCTTCCCTTTTGTAATCTGCATACGGACATCTTCCTCAGACGTGAATATTGCTTAAATATGTGCCAAACATCTTCTTTGGACATATTTACAACATAATCATTTGAGCAATGTTGTAGCCTTGTTTGCAATTTTAAACGTTCCAAACATTCATCATTACGACTTATATTTAAACTCAGCTGACACATTTCGTTTGTGAACAATCGTCCGAAGTTTCGTACGAGTATTCAGCCTCAAACTCATCTTTGAATTGTGAAGGCTTTTTGCCTTTCATAAATAAATATTTATTGACAGGTCGATATCAATTGGGAGAGAAAATGTGAAATTTTAACAGATTAAGACTAAGATCAAGGTCTGAGATTATCCGATATATGGATAGATATGAAATAAAAAACAAGAATGTGCCATGGAAGCCGGGAGGTATGAGCTACGTAAGCGTCCAAAACATTTACGGTGTTTGGAGGTGATCTTTTGCGAAATAAAGTAGCCGGTCACTGTTGCTTTATTTGGTTAGAACCTTTAAAAAAATCACAAATGGATTCAACATATTTGAAATGTATGAGGGGATTTATGATGCGTTTTTATGAGAAAGCCATTTGTCTATTAAGTGCATTTTCCAAACATTAATGAAAATAGTTGTATAAGGTCAAAGCGGGATACAGAAAACGAGACAAATGCCAAACTTTGAATGTCCATAATTCGAAAAATCATTTAAAATTTTTACTTTAGTGACAAACGCATAAAGAGCGAATTTAGAGAGTTGAGAAATAAAATGTTGCAGAGAAATGAGAAGTTGAAATATCTTCAAACAACCTACGTATATCGATTTACAGTAGTTTTGCAAAAAATTACGTAGGAGTTCATTAAAAATTATTAACACGTACTTCCCACGTGGGAAATACTCGTTTTCAACAAATAAGGCTTAATACAAATAAAATTTTGAGCATAATAGTACATAGAAGAGCCATTAACTACTAACAGGTAAACCACCCACTCCTCGTCGTATCAGATCGTATGCAAAGTAATTGGTTTTTCAGAACAGTCTTGTTGGCGACCGAATATGGCGAAAAATATAGAGTTATTGTAAAATTGTACACACCCAACCACTTATAATAAAAATTACGAGAACAAATCTGGACGAAAACGCCGTAAATTTTGTTTTAAATAAGTGCTAATACCTAAATTTAGTACCAAAAAATGATTCTGTAGAATAATGAAACAAAAATTTTAATCCTCATGAGCGGGCCAAAAATGTGAAGAAGTTCAGTTACTAATGGATTTAATTAGAGCAGTGTTCCTAACTCAAAAATACTAAAACATATTTTTCCAGGCATACATTTTTGATAGCAAATAAATCACCTTATTTTTTTTAATCATAATTAACGTGCTCGGCTACTGTGGCCATTTACAAGATTGACAATATAATTTGTATAAGGCTCATTCGATATATATGTACGAAATTGTTCTATAGTTTATGGAAAAGTTGCACATCTTTGAGAAACTGAAGAAGGTAGGTAATTTGTACCGAGTTGTTTAGGACATCTTTGTAGTTCTGGCTAAGCTGAAACTATTTTCTTTGGGTGGCATATTTCCGACAGTCCATCAAGATATGTTTCATGGTTAGGTTGGAGCTGCAGCTGGAGCAAACGGGTCTGGAGGTATTAGACATTAGGTATCCATGGGTAAGTTTTGAATGACCTATTCTAACTCTTCTCACCACAGCTAAATCTTGCCTTGAGAGACCAGCAAAACAACATGGTTGAGGATGACCTATCGAGTGTTGTATTTGGCGTAAGGATGCGCCGGCAGAGTCGCAATTCTGCTGCCATGTTACTTTGGCTTTTGTTTTAAAATGTGATTTTAAATGCTTACAAATTGTGAGATTGTCGGTAACGGTAAATTTAGAAGCAGTTTTTGCATGTTGGTCTGCAAGTTCGTTGCCTACGATGCCAAATTATCGTAACTGCTATTTTCAGGGATGTGATAAGTTGGTATGAGTCATGGATATATTGGACAATAGGTAAATATATTTTGGATGGATGAAATTGAAGCGAGTGAATCTGTGCATATGGCATATCCCCTTATTTGAAAGGGTCTAAAATGAATTGCTTTACACATGAGAATCATATTCACATTCATATACAGAGCAAAAACTACATAAAGAAAAAAATATAACACTTTTAACAATACATGGACATATTAACTCTTGAATCAAATTGTTTGAACATAAATTTAAATGTATTCACGCAAATCTAGCATAATCGGTACTCTTTATTTTCAATTAAACACCTCGTTCATGTGTATATTCTTGGAAGATCCTTAATAACCCGAGTTTAACGAACGATTATAGTTTATTATTAACCAGTGATGGGCGGTGGGTAAATAAAATTTGGGTATATACCCTTATGAAATATTGAGCCTATTATACCGGGTATATTCCAGGTATTTACCATTCGTTCGTCTGCGAATTCCCTTGATACAATTAGGGTACTCCCCTAAAGCGCCGTGGCGTTATGTTCGTGTTATATTGTGGTGGTTAATTTTTGTTTAGTTTCTATGTTGAATGGTACTAATTTGGTGGTTTTCTAATACCGGGTGTCCCACTATAAAGTAACACATTTTGATGGCTTATTACTCGAGAATGGAAAAATATATCGACGTGCAGTTTTCGGTTAACTTCTTATATTTCCTCCAAATTTTTATTGACATAGTTGCCAAATGTATATTTTTTCCCGAAAGCGCCGAAAAAAAAATAACCATTTTTGAAACGAAATTATCGGTTTATTTTAAATACAACACCCTATATTTTTTAATACCATCTGAAAGTCCCTTTCGTCCCCTTTCCAAAAATGTATACATTATCGGTATATACTCAAGTTTTTAGGGAAAGATTTAATTTTTTATGAAACTATGTTAATAACTTCCAAACGTAAATTATCACATTTTAACAGCTTGGAAACGTTATAACTCGAAAATGAGACAAGGGATTAATGAGTGGCTTTCACTGAAATTCTTAGAAATGTTTAAATTTTTTATGACACCGTTTGCAAGTCTCTAAAGTCGTCTAAAATTTTCGTAAGAAATTTATTTTTGTTATTTTTTTACGGAAAGGTGGCTTTGTAACAAATACATATAACTGACATTAACAAACGTCGAAAGGTTATTTATGTAGTATGAAGTTTAACAACGAACACAGTCAAATTTATTAATCGAAAATGCATACTTTGATAGAAAAAGCACGATGCGTCGTATTATATGCCGAGACATAATCGATAACAGTGAACAGAAGGTGATTCAGAGCCATTTGTTACAGAAATCCGCCTACACGAAAATCGATATTAACTTGTGTTCAACAATTTACAGAATCCGGAAAACTAGAAAGGAAAATGAGAACACTTGAAAACTCCCAGGACAATCTGCTCAATGATATTCTGGAAGTAAGGAAAATTCTAGCACTTAACAGTAATAGAATATCTGTTAGAAAAATATCCCAAATCACACATTTTCAAAAAGTAAGGTTCACCGGCTCCTAAAAATTATTAATTAAATTTAAAGCATACAAAATACAAACTTTCCAAAAAATAGAGAATCATTCATTTGAACAAAGATATTTCATGTCAGAAACATTGTTGGATCTGGTAAGACTAATTTGAACCTAATAATGTCAGACGAAGCCACATTTCATATTAATGGAAGAGTTAATAAGCATAACTGGAGGATTTGGGGGATGAGAATCCAAAAGCGTTCGACGAATTTAAAAGAGATGCACCTAGAGTAAATGTCAGGTGTGGTGTATGTAACGTGAATTTCGTTCACCACTCGTAACATCGAATAATATTTCTTGTCGATGGTTGTCGAATTTTAAGTTTAGGAAGAGTTCGTTTTCATTAGGATATTTAAGCCAATGCGAGCTGAGGTTCTGCCTTATTTCTTTAACGAAATATACTTATTGTTGAGTTCTGTCATCCTACCGTATCGAAGGGCATTCATATGAATGGACTTTTTCTTACCGGCCTAAGCCTTCGTACCGACCTAAGCCTTTTCACCGGCTGAAATTCTACCAGTTGAACTCTACCGGCTGGGACCACGGCTGTACTCAAAACCGACTTGACGCAGCTGATTGGTTCCCGATTCCTTTGTACGTCATTACATTCATTGTTGGAAAAGAAAAAAAACAAGGAAAGTACTAACGTCCATAATCGTAAACATTATCGATTATTTCCAACTACAGTTCATGGATTAATCAACTTAATAGTTTTGTACCACTTGTAATTTAATATCTTCTTTGTAAAATTTTTAATTCATGTTAAAAATTTTGGCCCCACGTTGAGCGCCAAAATTGCAACGGCCACTTCGTCGAAGAGCTACTCAGGCGTGGGTTATATACTAGTAGAGACTCAAGGAGTAGGTCTTACCGGTTCTCGGGTAATCCTACTTATTTTTACGTTACGAGACGAAAAGATAAGTGGCCGCCACCCTGAGTCCTACTAGTCTATAAGTTACCTCACATCAACTAAACCCAGTCAATAAAACAAGAAGTTGGAAGGTGCTAAAAAAATGAACAACGTTATTTAATATTTACAAGTAGATTTATTAAATAAAAATTATATGTTGAATGAAAATTGAAATTTAAAAATGTTATTAAATTTTACAACTTGATTTATTATTTAAAAAAAAATTAGAAACTGAAAGGAAATTGAAATTTCAAAATGTTATATAAAAAAAAGTTAGATTCTGAAGGGAAATTAAATTTTAAACATGAATTAACAACGGTACGAAGAAGATATTAAATTACAAGTGGTACAAAACTATTAAGTTAATTAATCCATGAACTGTAGTTGGAAATAACCGATGTTTACGATTATGGACGTTATAACTTTTCTTGTTTTTTTTCTTTTCAAACGATGAATGTGATGACGTACAAAGGAATCGGGAACCAATCAGCTGCGTCAAGTCGGTTTTTAGTAGAGCCGTGGTCCCAGCCGGAGTTCAACTGGTAGAATTTCAGCCGGTGAAAAGGCTTAGGTCGGTACGAACGCTTAGGCCGGTAAAATAATGTTTAGGCCGGCAAGAAAAAGTGCATTCACATGAATGCACTTCGATACGGTAGGATGACAGAACTCAACAATAAGTATATTTCGTTAAAGAAATAAGGCAGATCCTCGGCGCGCATTGGCTTAAATATCCTAATGAAAACGAACTCATCCGAAACTTAAAATTCGACAACCATCGACAAGAAGTATTATTCGATGTTACGAGGGGTAAACCAAATTTACGTTACTCTTTCATCGACGAGAAATATTACGAGTGGTGAACGAAATTCACGTTACACACTAAAACTAAAATCTACGGCCCCTTTTTTTTCATGAAGTAACAGTTAACGGAAACACTTACACCGACATGTTGGAGGAGTTTTCGTATCCCCAATTACAACAAGATGAAATTATAAACATTGTATATTTTCAACAAGACGGCGCGGCCCGCCTCCACATTACTCCTTAGTTGCTCGAAATTCATTATCAGATCATTTTGGCAACAGATGGATAGGTCGAGCTGGTCCCATCGAGTGGGCCTCATATTCCCCGGACTTAACCATATCAGACTTCTTCATATGGGGTTATGTAAAGGTGAGATGCTATAACCCAATCCCTACAAACCTTCAGGAGTCAAGAAATAACATAGTAAATGTTTTTAATACCATAACACCAGATATGCTGCAAAATGAGTTCAGTAATTTTTGGATGAGATTAGGATTATGTAGAGTTGCAGATGAAGGTCACATACAACAACTTATTTATTAAATATTTTTTTTTATTTGATGTGTTTTATGAAGTTATGTTTGGTTCTTTGTTCTTATATGTAAATAAAAATGTTTGTTTTAAATGTTTTCTTTCTTCTAGTTTTCCCGATTCTGTAAATTGTTGTACCCAAGTTAATATCGATTTTCGATTATAGGCGTAATTATGTCAAAAATGGTTCTGAATCTTATCCTGGTCACTTTTATTAGTTAACAAAAGTAAATTTCTTACGAACATTTTAGACGACTTTTGAGACTTGCAAACGGTGCCATAAGAATTCTAAGAATTTCAGTGAAAGCCGCTCATTAATCCCTAGTTTCATTTTCAAGTTATAACGTTTCCAAGCTGTTAAAATGTGATAATTTACGTTTGGAAGTAATTAACATAGTTTCATAGAAAATTAAATCTTTCCCTAAAAATTTGGGTATATGCCGATAATGTATCCATTTTTGGAAAGGGGAAGAAAGGTACTTTCAGATGGTATTAAAAAATATAGGGTGTTGTATTTAAAATAAACCGGTAATTTCGTTTCAAAAATGGTCATTTTTTTTCGCCGTTTTCGGGAAAAAATATACATTTGGCAACTATGTTAATAAAAAGTTGAAGGAAATATAAGAAGTTTAGCGAAAACTGCACGTCGATATCTTTTTCTATTCTCGAGTAATAAGCCGTCAAAATGTGTTACTTTATAGTGGGACACCCTGTATTGTGCCTATTATACCGGGTATATTCCAGGTATTTACCATTCGTTCGTCTGTGAATTCCCTTGATACAATTAGGGTATTCCCCTACAGCGCCGTGGCGTTGTGTCGTGTTATATTAGGCGATGCGTCCCGCTTTGGTTGGTAAGGACTTTGGTTAACCAAATGGTAGTTCCTACGTCACCGGTATGACGTAAAGTACCAATTACAGGCGAAATCGTTTGGTTCTCAATTGGTACAGCTGATTATGAAATTTACATTTACGTTTTGTATTGCGATCGGAAAAATTGTTTATTGAGTTTTACTATATTTTCTTGGAGTTTTGAGTTAAATATATATAGTAAAAATCCAAAAAAGCTTCTTGTCATTTATAATAAAATCAACAGATTCCATTAATACTAGACAAATAAAAGAAAAAGCAGACAAAACGTGAAGAATTCTAGAATATTGACGAAAAATTCAATTCGTTTCAACGACTTTGTTTGTTTACAAATAAAAAGCAAGACAAAAACTACTTTGGACAAGGATAGAAAGCTACCAATTTCAGTAACCGTGCTGCAGATCTCCGTATGTGATTTGACAGACCAAAAAGGGTACTAAAGTAAGACTGACGTCATCGTTTTTCGAAACGAAATCGATTGGTATGTATTTGACAGACCAAAGTGGGGTACCTAAGCAGGACGAAATCGCTAATTGTGGTGGTTAAGTTTTGTTTAGTTTCTATGTTGAATGGTAGTAGGTTGGTGGTTTTCTAATATTTTATCGGTGGAGCTGCTATACATACCACATCATACATCATACATATGGCATGCAAGAGGTAAGTTTTTATTAATGATCTATTACATTTTTGTTGCAAATGATGCAAATACCGGGTACCTTCTGTAGTTAATATAGACCGATGACCGATGTGAATTTCGCATTCCATTCCATTGCAAATTCTTCATAAAATAAAAATGCTTCTAAAAAGTTTTTGGAAAACAAGGTGTTATGAATTTTTTTGTGTTTTGGACACTCCCTTTATTTCGATTTCTATTATTAGATTAGACTTAGCGGAAAATTTATATAAAATTATTATTTCTTCGTTTTTCCTACTTGCGTGCGGGAAGTTGCTACCTACTTTCCGCACGCAAATGAATGCGGAATGTTAGGAAAATTATAGGAAAAGTATAGGTTTTTGAATAAACTTTAGTTAATTTTTATAATTCTAATAATATGGTCTAATTTTAAATAATCATACATGTCTTATTTTATTACACATGTTTTTCTTCGGGGGACATTAGCGATGAAATAAACAACTCTTTTTACACGCCATTGTTCATATAAAACGCTATTTTTTATTATCCCGTATGTCTTATTAACGTTGTATAGTAGTGTTTTTAGATTTTTTAAATTTAGAGATATGTACCCAAAATAAATTTTGTAAGAACAAGCCAATTTTTGGGCAACTAGGAAAAATAAAAATATTGTCAAATTTAATTGACAATATCATAAATAAAAATATACAAAAACAGACTTTAGAACAAGTATTCCCTTCGGATAAAAATAATAATAAACAATTTAAAAGCTTAACATACTTTGGAATACCATCCTTAAAAATTAAATTATTTTTAGAATCTTTAGACATGAATATTTGCTTTAAAACTGATTACAATTTATCCAAACTCATTAAAAATAAATCGAAATCTTCAAAATTAAACAAATCAGGAGTTTATAAATTAAAATGTGGTAATGACAACTGTACTAGAATTTCGGAACACAAACGTAACTATGACAACAAAAAATTATATACTAACTCTTCAAATCATTTATTAGAAAACCAACACATTTTCGACCCAACTTTTGAAATTTTACATGTAGTCGGTAAATCCTTTAGTTTAATTTATTAGAGACTCTTGAGATAAACAAAAATACATATTCAGGTAACCTTCTTAACGACCAAATAGATTTCAATCACTCTCCTTTATTAAACCTTTTTACCTAGAAGATAGCTTAGGAATGTTTGTAGTGAATGCATTTCCAGGTAATTTCTTTCAATACCTTTTTTCACATTAGTATAATAGAATTTTGTATTCATGCACTGTATATATTAAAACATTTTAAATTAGCTGTGTTAGTGAAACGCGTCAACCAGTTTAAATTGAACATTAGTTCAAATAAATAAAGTTTTAAACAAATTAAATTGATTTTATAATATTTATTGGCCGCAATTATTTAAGAATTTGCTTTTTTCATTGCAAATCTAGCTTTGCATTTAAATGGCCCGGAGCAAAAGGCCATTTTCGAATTGCCCCCCTATTGGGCGTGGGACCACGTTGAGAAACACCGAACTAGAGCATATGCAGTAAAATTCCCAAATCGACGGCACCCTGATCCAAAATCTATACAACGCGACGGTTTGAACGAAGATTGCTGGAAACGGGTCCCAATAAGGTAGGACGCCATCGTACGCTCCTTGTATTCGAAAAGGAGTAAATTCTTGATTGTGTTGAAAGACCGGAAGATGTAGTAGCTCGTATTCACGCTGCTATGAGATTTATGGACGAGAACATTCTACAAAGGATTCATGATTCAATGACAAATCGTGCAAATTTGTAGAAGGCGATTTGTTTGAACAACTTTCATAAATAATTTCTTGTTAAATAACAATTATTCGTTTGTAATAAAGTTTGCAGATTGAATTATTTATTAATAACTGAGGAACCATGAAAAAATTTGTATACTTCAATTTGTCACACGCATCAATTTTGAGATGTATATACATGAAAATAACTTGATCCCCTTGTTAATAACAGTTATAAATACAGTAGCAATGATAGATACAGTACATCTCAGCTTTATGTGGATTTTCAATTGAAAACATTTAATTATGTTGTTTACCTGTCCAATTAAAAGTGTCTACTCTTTCAAAAAAATGATTGATTCATGAAAACTTGATCATTCAAATTTCAAGTGGTTCATGTCAAGTTTAGTACGAAACTTCATTCTGTATCTAATTAAATTATTATACATCCATCAGTGACATAATTCAATAGTAATTATACAATGAATAGTATTAAATCCAGAGAAAGTTATTTAAATTGACGATTGTTGAACATGGCGACCAAATAAGGTTTCGTAGACACTTCAGAATCTCAGACAATATTTTAATCGTAGATAGGACGCTCCTAGAAAATGATTCAAGTCGACAGACCGGAAATATACAGCATGTTTAAAATTTTGTAGACAACAGCTTAAATAATGGATGACAAAAAGATATAAAATGTGAGGAGAAATATGAGTAGGATAATTTGTGGAAAAAATATATTTTGTAGAATTGGTAAAAATAAAATTAAAGGTAATCGCTCACAAAATATCTATTATAATAGAGGTTAGTACATACAAGCGATTTCCTCTAAAACTATTAATACCTAGTAAGATCTACAGCAAAACGCCGACTAGATCAAGTAACATGTCTCAAAATTGATCAGTACGTGTCGTTTGTGTGTCGAACGTAATTTTTATGCAGATAACGAACAGTTATCATCCTTTTTCTGCAGTATACGATCTTATAATAACGTTTTTTGTTTTCCTATAACGATATTTCACACTCAATAATACTTCTTCTCAAGGTACCACCTTCCTATTATAGAAGGTTGACCACAACCTCGGCAAATTGTTTCCAGTCGTGTGCAATTCTAAAACGTGTTTGTGATCTTAGGCCAGTCCAATCTGTCACATTCTTCAGACATGCTCATTGATCCTCTTCTGCCCTCGACTTTGTCCTCCATTATTAGGGCTTCTGTATATGTGTTCCAAATAGCTTGGCTTACGTTTTCTGACTGTACCAAGTATTTCCCTATCCACATTTATTTTTTAAGACTGTTTCATGGAAACATGTTCTGTTCATGATATATTGAGCATTCTACGTATTACCCACTAAAAGGCTTCGAATCGCCGCGTCAATCTACTTAACTCAAATAATTATCTCAGTCTCCAACAACAATTTTCAGACACCATTTTGTTTTACTTCAGCGTATTAAGTTCAGTAGAAGACGTTGATGGTGAAGGGTGGAGGCAAATCTTCCACCACATTGTGACAGCTTTTGAATGCACCGTGCTACTCATTTGCAAGTATTTTTTTTATAACGTCAAGGGTCAACGCATCGTAAGCTTTTGAATTTTAAAATTAAAGGTTAGGACATATTTTTAGATCGATATTATGTATGTAAAAAAACTCAATGGAGTAGGGCAAACAAAGTAAAAGTTCTTGTTTTTTCTCTATTTTAGTAAATAATGTGGATTTTATAAAAAAATGTTCTTAAAATTATAAAGAGTCTTTAATAAGAATACAATGTATATATGAATATATAAATAAATTTTGCAGAAAAAACCAAATAAGACATTGGTTCACAATGAAAATATACAATTTAAAAACTAATAAAAAAAATTATTAAACTTAAAGGTGGGACTTTGTGTCAACTTGTTCATAGAAGAGAACATATGCTTCTCCACTGACTAAAGATTTCCAAGATATTAATAGCACCCTTGAATCGTTATATTCGTGCCACTGTCCCGTGTAGGGATGTCTGCAATATGCTGTGTAGTGACCATTATATGTGGTTCCGCAGTGATTTGATATAGCGTAGAGCAGGGGTGTCAAACTCAATTTACATGAGTGCCATTTTTTCTTCGAGGCATGCTTGGGGGGCCGGCTTAAAAAAAGTTTGTTTATATATCATAACGGAAATCTTTATTCAACGAAATATATAAAATAACATAAAATAAAAGAAAAAGTTATATCTATACAATAGATAAATAAAAGTTTAGTATAGTAACTATTTCGATGACCCAGATACTTGACATCGTTTCAGCTTCATTATGTCGTCGATGTTTGGTGTCAAATCAGATGTACTAATTTTCAGAATAGCTTGAAGATGTTCATCTGTCAGTCTCGAACGGTGTTTAGACTGGTTGATTTTCATTATTGAAAACATCGGTTCACATATATATGAACTTCCAAACATACATAAAATACGAGCAGCGTGTTTGCTCATGTTGGGATAGTTACCATGACTTTTAAAATATTTTGAGTAGAATGTCAAAATATCAACTTCCTTGAACTTGTCTTTTAAAACAGTGTCACATTGCAAGTCTATTAGTTCCATTTGCATATTTGTTGGCGCCTTGGCAACTTCAAAGGTGAATGGATTATTAAACAAAGGAAATTCACAGGAGTTCAATTCGCGAAAATCTGCGAAACGACCTTCAAACTCCGTTATAAGATCAAGTAGAAGAGTAGCAAACTCTGTTAGTTTCTCTGCACTGTACGTACCACGTGCTCGAATACTAGGAAAGTGGTGAAGTACTTGATCTCGCAATTGGGACTTCAACAACTTTAATTTTATCTCAAACGCCTGTATATTTGAGTACATTTGCGTGACAATCATGTTTTTGCCTTGAAGTTTAACGTTCAAGTTATTGAAATGCTCCGTCATATCCACCAGAAAAGCACAATCAAGCCACCATTCGTCGCTATGATTAATTGGTTTTCCCTTTTGATCCATAAAATTAACAATATGTTCACGCAATTCGAAAAATCGCTTTAACATTGAACCGCGACTAAGCCAACGAACTTCTGTAAAGTATATAATATCAGAATGTGCTTCATCGAGATCTTTTAAAAATTGTGTGAATTGACGGTGATTTAGGCCTCTGCTCCGAATGAAGTTTATAATTTTAATTATTGGCTTCATGACATGATCCATTTCAAGTATTTTAGATGCCAAGGACTCTTGATGAATCATACAGTGGATCCCCACAAATTCGTGTTCAGGTGTAGCTTCATCTGAAATTTTCTTACGTATTTTCGTTACAACACCAGCATTTTTTCCAACCATGGCTGGTGCACCATCAGTCGTAATACTGCATAATTTTCACCAATCAAGTTCATTATTTTGAATTAATTGTTCAATCGCCTGGTAAATATCTTGAGCTGTAGTAGTATCCTTCAAAGGTACACATTTCAATAGTTCTTCAGTAATGAAAAAGTTTTTATCGATTCCGCGAATAAATACAGCAAGCTGCGCTGTATCTTGGATATCGGTACTTTCATCGACAGCAATGGAATAAAAAATAAATTCTTTCACTTTTTCTCTAAGTTGCTTATGCAAATTATCCGCCAACTCATTTACTCTGCCAGCAATTGTATTTCTGGACAGGGGTATATCTTGAATAGATTGTTTCTGGGATGGGAATGAAATCTCAGCCACATCTAACATACATTCCTTAACAAAATCGCCGTCACTAAAAGGTTTCGATTTCTTTGCAATTTTTAGTGCAATTACATAACTCGCTCTCATAGCATTCTCACTATCAACTTTGGCCTTTGTAAAGAACGATTGCTGTCCCTTCAATTTACTTTTAAAACATTCTAGTTTTTCTAGTCTGATCTCGTCAGAGAATTTGTCAAACTTCTCTTTATGATGGGTTTCATAGTGTCTTTTCAAGTTGAATTCTTTGCAAACAGCAATAGTTTGATTACAAATCAAGCAAAGTGGTTTGCCTTTCCATTCAATCAAAAAATACAATAGTTCCCACTTACTTTGAAAAACTCGACACTCGCTATCAACTTTCCGTCGTTTATTAGAAGACATTGCAACAGACGCAAGGCGCACTCAAATAAATTACACACAACAAGCACAATCAACGCAAAAGAATAAATATTCTTGTGAACAACGTTTGTCTGGCTACTGACTGAGCTGACTGCTGCACTGTTCACAGCACACTCCCCCGCCCTGTTGTTCGTCTCTGGCATTGCATCGGCGACGTTGCCGTAGAGTACAGTAAAATGCTCGGGTTGGCCATGATTGGTTAGACACGTTTGGTTAATACACCCGTGGAGGATGTTCAATTATATCAATTAATTATAATATTTATAGAATATAAATATAAAATTACAAGATTTTAAAACATAATAAGATTAAATTCTAACTATTGTTGGCATATTTTCAACCATTCACAGCAGGCCTATGTGATTGGTTGACTCCAGCAAAGCGGGCCGGATTAGAATGTCTTGAGGGCCGGTCGTGGCCCGAGGGCCGTATCTTTGACACCACTGGCGTAGAGGTTGTACATACAAGGTGCCACATTATCAGCCGCGTAATGGCTCATATCAAGCCCTTCTATTGGAAAATCTATTGCAACATTAAGTTTTCCACTAAAACTTTCTGTTTGCGAAAAGCGCTTCGGGTGAATAACCAACATTTTCGGAAATTTATGAATTGCGAATGATTTAGTGCAACGTCTTCGTTCCTTACATTTCGAACATAATGGTTTCATCAAACTTCATTTTATAGGGATTTTTAAATGGTGAATTCTCCTGCAATATTGGTGGCAGTTCAAGTGAGATCTCCCGATTCATTGTAACCCTTGGATCAAACTATATTTTAAAAATATATCTAAGGACTAAGCTCGGGAATAAGGGTAAACAGTATAGTTCTTGGCCAATGACAATGATTGGCAACATTTGGAAAACTCTATAAGTAAAAAGCAATATTTCACTGATAGAATAATTCTATATTCTTTTCGGAACTAGATTTAACTTGTAATTTTCTCACAGTTTGAAGTTCCATGGGGGTCTTTAGTTGATAAAATATCTATTTACAGCTTCCAAAAATCCAATTAATGACACAATACTACAAAATAATGTACGAAATTTTAGAATTGTCTATTTTAATTAGTCTTATTCACAAACGTAACCTCAAAATTGCATACATTCAACAAGGTTAAAGTGAATAAAATTTCTAACGCTTCTCAGGAACACAAAACACATGTATGCTAACTCGTGTTCTAATAGATTTGTGACTGCCTGAAGCAAAAACTCACCGAATTCACTTAATAAATAAGCGAATGCATTAAAAATGATGGCAATTAACCAATTGACCGACTTTCGAACGGTACGTTGGCCACAACTTATTAGTTATAACGTTTCCTGTATTTATAGTCAGACATATGTTTTATAGTACCTACAAGGTGCTATTGTATGTGAATATACATTATACTAACAACACGTTCAAGTGTCATATTTACAGTAATTGAGGTCACACTCTTGGCTACCTAACATGAATCTAATTATATTCTTGGTATCGGGAAGTTTGGCGTAGTGAAAAATGAAAATTCTTCAAGAGAATAAAAAAAATACAATAAGAATACCAAAAATGAGTGTTGTAGAAAAAACAAAGATTGAGTGAATTTTAAATTTGATAATGGAATCTGATAAAATTGCCAAATGCTTCCAAATATTTATTCTAGTGATGGGATCTATATTTGGGGACATGATATTTTGTATTTCCTTCACCAAATATATACGTGTTGCAATCTGGCAACTGACAGCTCTATCGTAAAGTACTCAGAATGTTTTGACATACGAGCGCTATTTGTGTTGTTTACAGTAACTTAAAAAATTCATCTCGGCCCAAAAATGGAATTAAATCGTGAACATTTTCGTGGGATTATTTTTTAAAACTTTCGACGCGGATTAACTCAGCAACAGTGCATGGATGAACTTAATTCAATTTTTGGCGATTAAGCTCCATCAAGGACCAGTGTTTATCACGTCAGTAAAGCTAGCACCCCCACTTTTTCAAAATTAAAAAAAAACTTATGTGTATTTTAGAACTAATTTAGGACTAATTTGTACCCAGAAATTTAGAATTTGTACCCACTTAGTTTTTTTGAAAAATCACTATTTAAAGTGGGAGTGTTAGCTTGAGCTCAAGCTAGCACCCCCACAAAATCAAATTTTATTGGCATAAATCTAAACTTTTAATTAAGGACTAATTTGTACCCACTCAGTTTTTCTGAAAAACCGTTATTTAAAGTGGGGGTGCTAGTTTAAGCTCAAGCTAGCACCCCCACTTTTACAAAATCAAATTTTAACAGCATACTTTTAAACTTTGAATCTAGGACTAATATGTACCCAAAAGCGTTTTTTCATTATATCATTTTGTTTATAAAAGATGATAGTAAATTAGACCACGTGTTTCATTAATTTCCAAGTGTATCGTTAAAAAATTTGAAATTATCAAAGATAACTAAATATTATTAATTTTCGAATATAGGACTAATTTCTACCCAAAAAATTAAAATTTGAACCCACACAGTTTTCCCTGTAAAAGGAGTTTTAATGTGGGAGTGCTGGCTTGAACACCTCCACCTTTACAAAATCAAATTTCAACAGCTTACCTTTAAACTTGGAATTAAGGACTAATTTGTACCCAAAATCGTTTTTTCATTATTAAGTATATCATTTTGTTTATAAAAGACCACCTGTTTTATTAATTTCCAAGTGAATCGTTAAAAGATTTGAAATTATCAAAAGTAACTGAATATTAATTTTCGAATATAGGACTAATTTGTATACTCATATTTTACCCAGCCAAACTACTTTTTAGAGGTGTTCAAGTCATTATTGAAATTATTTCAAATTCGTAGTTTATCTCATAAACCGCGCATTCCTAGTGGGATGCCCTTTAATTTTAGACATAGAAGTACAGTACTAAAAAGTATGTTGAACGGGAAAGGTATATTGTATAAGAACATAAGTTTTATTTTTTCACTCAATATAATTATGCGATCAAAGACGCATATCATCTAAAAAACAAAAAATATCACCTTTCAGTATTTGCGAGGGTAACAAAAAAATGTTTTAAAATTGTTTAGTCCTTAGAAAGGAAAGTCTGACGTGATATTGCACATCACTAAACCGCCAAGCAGTCAAAAAAAGTGACAACACCATAGTATGTATAATCATTCTTTTAACCGCTTTGAACTATTTAGGCATTATTACGCACGTGCACTAGTGAATTTTTTTGTCTCGTCAAAGGATCGCCACAGTTATCACAAAAGATCTCACTGAAAATAAAAATAAGAGTTATGGTATCTATAACAAATATGGAATTATATAAATATAGTACTTTATTAGAGACAAAACAATATATACCTAATATATGAAAACAAACATTTCTGGGAAGTACCCGGTTAGGTAAGTGCCATGTTTCATACAACACTTAATCTAAGAGTTTGTCTAGTTTTCCGTCCATTTTGAACTTTAATCAGGATGACTGCTGTGAGGTGAAGCACATTAAAAGCCTTTTTTAGGGAAAACAGTGTGGATACAAATACAAATTGGTCCTATATTCGATAATATTTAGTTACTATTGGTAATTTCACATTCCTTAACGATATACTTGGAAATTAATAAAACACGAGGTCCAATTTACTATCATCTTTAATAAACAAAATTATATGATAATGAAAAAACGCTTTTGGTTACAAATTAGTCCTAAATGCAAAGTTTAAAGGCATGCTGTTGAAATTGGATTTTTAAAGGTGGACGTGCTCAAGCCAGCACTCCCACATTAAAACTCCTTTTACAGGGAAAACTGTGTGGGTACAAATTTTAATTTTTGGGGTACAAATAGTCCTATATTCGAAAATTAATAATATTTAGTTATCTTTGATAATTTCAAATCTTTTAACGATTCACTTGGAAATTAATAAAACACGTGGTATAATTTACCATCATCTTTTATAAACAAAATGATATAATAATGAAAAAACGCTTTTGGGTACATATTAGTCCTAAATTCAAAGATTAAAGGTTAAAATTTGATTTTGTAAAAGTGGGGGTGCTAGCTTGAGTTTAAACTAGCACCCCCACTTTAAATAACGGTTTTTCAGAAAAACTGAGTGGGTACAAATTACTATCTTTTGGGTACAAATTAGTCCTTAATTCAAAGTTTAAATTTATGCCAATAAAATTTGATTTTGTCAATGTGGGGGTGTTAGCTTGAGCTCAAGCTAGCCCCCCCACTTTAAATAGTGATTTTTCAGGAGAACTAAGTGGGTACATATTCTAATTTTTTGGGTACAAATTAGTCCTAAATTAGTTCTAAATTACACTTAAGTTTTTTTTTTAATTTGAAAAAGTGGGGGTGCTAGCTTTACTGACGTGTGGTTATCGATAGTATGGTGAATTCAATCGTGGTCGTAGTTTACTTCAAGACGAATTTCGTGAAGGTCGTCCAAAATCAGTTGTTGCTCCGAAAACCATTGTGGCTGTGCGCGAACTGATATTGTAAGATCGTGATGTGACCTATCGTGAGATTGAGACAACCTTAGGCATTAGTGGGACCAGCATACATTCAATATTGCATAAACATTTGACTATCAACAAAATTTGTTCGCGTTGGATCCCACACAATTTGTCAATCGCTCAAAAAAGGCTCGTGTCGATTGGTCGAAAGAAATGTTCAAAAAATACGATCGCGGCGCTTCGAAACACGGCTATGACATCGTGACAGGTGATGAATCGTGAATTTACGCGTATGAGCCCGAAAATAAACAGCAGTCGACTGTATGGGTGTTTCAAGATGAGCCAAATCCAACAAAAGTTGTTCGCGCACGAAGCACTTCCAAGCAAATGGTCGCCTGTTTTTTCGGAAAAACTGGACATGTCGCAACCGTACCACTAGAACAACGCAGAACACTCAATTCTAAGTGGTACACAACCATTTGTTTGCCAGTTGTCTTCCAATAAATCAGGAAAACCAATCGCCGAAGAGGGATCACTCTTCCCCACGACAATGCGAGCTCTCACACATCGGCTCAAACAACTGTATTTTTGAGCACCCAAAACATCGATTTGATGAGTCATCCGCCGTATAGTCCTGACTTGGCACCGAATGACTTCTTTCTATTTCCGTACGTAAAAAACAAACTGAGAGGTCAACGTTTTTCGACACCTGAAAAGCGGTTGCTGCACTCAGAGTGCATGTTTTGGAGATACCTCAATCAGAGTGGCAAAAGTGCTTCGACAATTGGGGGACGACGAACCCGCAAATATTGAGTATGATGATGGAGAAGAAGAGTGGACAATTCAGATTTAGAGCAGGATATATCAGAGGTCGAGCCAGAGCGAATTTCGGAAAATATTCCATTTTTTCTGGGGAAAGATCAAGTCACCAAGTGGAACAAACACCCACCACAAAAAAATATGAGAACAAGAGCTGACATTTTGGTAAAACACCAATCAAGTTCAAAAGCTGACACCATGAATTTGAAAGCCTCTCTGAAAATCTGGATTTTTTTTTACCGATGAAATTTTGAACACTACTGTAGATCGGACAAATGAGCGTATTCAGTCAACAGCAGAGAATTTTTCTCGTGAAAAAGATACAGCACCTACTAATATTTACGAAATTCAAGCTTTATTTGGCTCATTTTATATGACTGGAGTCCTCAAATCAAATAGTTTGCATGTAAGAGAATTATATAGTACTGAGGAAACTGGCGTAGAGTTATTCCGATTGGTTATGTCAATTCAATTCCTTCTGAGGTTCGATGATGCTGCAACGAGAGATGAACGGATAAAAGTGGACAAGTTGGCTCCCATTAGACATGTATCTGATACTTTTGTCAAGAATTGCAAAAATGCGTATACCCCGTTTCATTTCGTCACTATTGATGAAAAATTGGACCGTTTCGGGGTGACCGTTCATTTAGTCATTTAGACAGTGCATACCGAACTAACCCAATAAGTATGGTATAAAGATCCTTTTATAATTCGCGTATAAAAGAGACTTCATTATAACATTGTTTACAGTGTCACAATGAAGCTCTTTGAATACTGTTTTAGTAATTTTTAGTGTACAGTTGGTTATTGTATTTAGTTATATTTTTATTTGACATTTGACTTTAACCTTGAAACAAATTATAAATAAAATGGTCTAGCGTTGTTCTAGCTAGCAAATTATTATATTAAATGTTCTTAAAGATAAATTAGAATGAATTATGTATTAAAAATATTAATGAATAAAGTACATAAAGAACGCTAACGTTTATTTATCAATGATTTGTCAATTGTTTATTTTTATATTGTATAGAATCAATATATAGGTATACATAACGTTCGATTTTTGGGATAAATTATCAGATATCTATGTGAAGATCTAGTACACAAATAATTCTGTTCATGATATAATATAAATAGATCGAAGAATCTATTTTTTAAACAAATAATCATCCTCTGCTTAAATGAAAGTTTGTTTACAATTTACACAATTATTCGGTCATAATATGTCAAAAGTCAGAAGTGCTGAATAAAACCATCTGTGATGTAACCGATCAGGTATCTACAGAATTGCCAACTTAAATTTAAACCACTCCTCCTAGTTTAAAAACAGGGATTATATGTAATTATATTCTATTTAAAAAATTAAATAAATGCGAATTATAAAAAATATTGTGTAAACCTTGTGCCACAATGACTTTCTGTAGTACTCATACTACAAAACGAGTTGTTGGGCGAATCCATGCAAATAGCATCTCGTCGATTCTTATCACTAGAAACCAAGTTCTCTAAGAATCGACGAGATGCTATTTGCATGGATTCGCCCAACTCCGTATAATTGTCTTCAAAGGGTAATCGTACTACAAAACTACCCGAATCATCGCGCTGAAACGTATTTTGAAAATGTTCCTCAACTTGCATCTCTTCGCTTGAATAAATTGCATCCTTGGAATGACATTCCTCGTGAAGCCAAAACCTTTCAATTTGACTTTCGATAATTGAAGTTTTTGATAGATAGCAAAAAATACTGTGTTGTGCTAAAGAAATATTACATGGACCTGCGACTATCCAGCCTAATTGGGTGTTTTGCAGAATCGGTTGATTGTCACCGTAACCTATTTGACCGGCTGACAATAGATTATAGAAGACACCTGCTCCTAAGAGGACGTCGATTTCATTTAATATGTTGAACTTGGGATCTGCCAATCTTATATCTGAAGGACATTTTAAATGATCTCGAAGGACCAAATGTCAAATCTCGTGATGTTTATCGCCTTTGATAAACTATTCACTCGAATAATGCTGGTTCTATTTAATATTATTAATTGAAAATATTATTCGTTTAATTTTTAACTAGTTTTATTTCGAACTTCTTGCAGTGACACTTAAAAATCAATATGACATATGATGACAGACGTCAGATACAAATGTTGCTTGTTGTATTTAGCATGTTTTTGACATATATAAGAAGGTTATCACATGCGACCGATGTAAATGAATAAAATAAAACATTATTCCTAATAGTTAATAATAATTAAAAATAATAGAAATAATAATGAGATTCCACACGAGTCATTGTGACACTTGTTTTACAAATAACTATTGCGTTAGTGGACTCGAAGTGCTATTTTACGTCTAACCTAGAGGTTTACGTCAGGAAGCAGCCCGCTGGTTCTTTTGATGTAAACAATTCTCCATCTGCTGTGGTTCAAACACTTTGTGAAGCAATAAGATTCTGGAAGAAATGTAACTACTGACAACTGGTTTACCAGCCTCGAGTTATTGGAGTCACTTTATTCTAATAAACTAACACTAATAGGCACCATCCGTGAAAATAAAAGGGAGTTACCAGAAGTGAGCACTCGTCCAACGAAGAAACGCCCAGGTCAATTCAGTATGTTTGGTTTTCGTGAACACTCAACTCTTGTATCATACAAACCCAAACAAAATAGGAATGTAATATTGGTATCAAGTTTACATCATGATGACAATCTAGATCATATTACTGGAAAGCCTGAGATCATAATTGACTATAACAGTACGAAAGGTGACGTCAACACCGTAAATAAACTTTGTGCTTTGGCTACCTCTGCACTAGAATATCATTTATTACAAGTATGTGTCGTCTACATACAAAGCAGTTTGTATGACACTGTTCACTGGAAAATCGTGCGTCATAATAGCGTAGGAATGAGGAGATAGCGAGTAGCCTTGAGGTACTCCCAGCACTCTATCCACTGAGTCACCCAGCTCCTTCGAATAGACATGTATATTAACCAGAAATTAGGAAAAAAGGAAAATATAGAGGACGAGTTGTTAAGTTCATATTTATAAACCACTATTTAAAATTTTAAATATTTATTATTCCTAATCTTTGTAAACATGTGTTTGTTGATAATTTTGTATGAGTAATTTTTCTTACAGCTAATGCACTTAATTTTATCAACGTTTTCAAAGGAATTTTATTACTTGGAATAAACTCGACAAATAACATAACTGGTACCAGATGACAACTTTCAGCAAATTCTTTTTATAGTTACAACCGTATAAAACGCTTGGAACGGCCGTCAATGATCCCTCGAAAAGAACTTGTGTACTTTTTGGAAGATGCTGGCGCCATGAATATGAGTAATAATGATCGAAAAATATGAATGATTTAATAACATGTTACAGTTTAACCGTGATTTTATCAGTAAGATGAAATTTTAGATATAGCTTATAAATCAGTAAAACCGTTACATAGTACTATTAGCAATAATGTATTTGTTCAATCAAGACAAACAGTAGAAACTATATTTTAACAACAGTAATGGTAGTTTTCTCATGTTCACTGTTGAGTTTCAGTTCAGAGACTAATAGTAGAGGATCCGAATAGGAAACGTCCTTCACCGATATGTTTAATGTATGAAAATTATTTTAAAACAAATTTAAAATGTTTTCAACAATATGTCGCGAGTGGGTTGATTAAAACATTCCTGCCCAGGTTGTGATTAAGTAAGTCGGTACTACTAATCTTCATTTATAAGCATACAGTGCGATAGAAGAGGACACATTACTGTATGTAGCTCGTAAAAAGTCAAACATTTTTCAAAAAATATAACAAAAAGAACTTAATAAGTACCTTGCGTTAAGTATAAAAATTTTATTATGATAGAATATAAAAAATTATATAATACAAGATTCGTCATCATTTTCTAATTCTGTCAATTCTACTGTATCTTGTATTTTTAAAGCTTCCTACAGACCTGAAGATTACGCCGAACAACAAACAGAACAACGAAACGAACGGCAAACGGGCTGTTTTGATTTCGAAGAACCGAACAACAAACGGAACGTTTGTGTTGTTCCCATAATTGTTTTCAGACAATGGTAGTTAGGTACGGGTAAAGATGGAAAAACGTGTAGCAGCAGCAGCGTACATTTATACTTATTCGTTAACTGCCAAGAAAAAATAGGTCCAAACATCGAAAAACAAGACACTGTACTAAGAAAAGCAATATCAAGTCAAAATAGGTTAGCAGTAACTCTCAGTTTCTTACTAACAGGAGATTCATACCGCAGCCTTCAATACTTATTTAGAATCTCAAATCTTTTTTTTATAATAATCCACTAATGAGAGGAATTTTTGTTCTGTCCTCTCCATTGTGTACAAACAAAACACTGAAAAGACACTGAACAGAGCAACAGAGGCCTTCCAGCAAAGATCTGTTCGTCGTTTGGTTTTGACCCGTTCAAACCTGCAATAACACATTCGCGCTCATTTCCTTTGACGTCGGGAGAATAAACCGACAAGTGATAGGAACGCCGCGAACCGTTTTCCGAATGACCAGGATTTGCGAATCAGTTTGCAAACGCGTTCGTAGACCCATCCAAATTAGTGCTCAGATTGCTGTTCTGTTCGTTGTTTGGCGTAATCACAGCATAACCATCAATCAACATGGATACTCTCCCTGTCAGGTAAAGTTCGCGCATATCTTTCGCGTTGATAGTCCTCCATTTTGTGAGGTGCCAAACTTTCTCATTGTGCCATAGATAACCTTTATATACGGACATTGTGTTATCGTCTTTATTATGTCATAGATAACCTTTATACATATTCGGAGAATACCTGTGATCTGTGTGAATTTATATTTGCTGTATTATAACCTGGATTTTATTGTTTATTTTTTTATACCCACGCATGCAAAAAATTCCTAATATCACGTCTTTTGAAATTATATGGTAGACTAAGTCAAATATATTAAGAGAAATTTCAAATCTCAGAAAAAGGAAGAAGAAAAAACAAACTTACAGTTTGGAGACATGAACAAATATTTGAAAACAAATTATTTGTATTCATAGTATTTCACACAAAACCTAAAGATTTCCTACTCAGTTTTATATTCTAAGTAACGGCTACTTTCAACCCTAAAGTTCTTTAAAATTGGTTTAAAGTAAATGTTTGGTAAGAACTTAGTTGATGTTTCTCAACAATAACAAATATTTATATTGACAAGTTGTGAACTTCTAAAATACCAGAGAAGGAAAACCTCAATTAACAATAGTTATTTGTAAAACAAGTGTCACAATGACTCGTTTTGTAGTATGAGTGAAGTTTTTTACGTAACGAACCGCGAAGCGGTGAGTTGCGCAAATCACGAGTGCTACAGAAAGTCATTGTAGCACAAGTTTTACACAATATTTTTTACAATTCGCATTTATTTAATTTTTCAAATAAAATAGAATTACATATAATCCTGGTTTTTAAACTAGGAGCAGTGGTTTGAATTTAAGTTGGCAATTCTGTAAATTCCTGATTGGTCAGATCACAGATGGTTTTATTCAGCACTTCTGACTTTTGACATATTATGACCGAATAATTGTGTAAATTGTAAACAAACTTTCATTTAAGCAAACAGTGGATGGTTGTTTAAAAAAGAGCTTCTTCCTATATGCTCTTGTGCTCTATTTATATTATATCATGAAAAGAATTATTTCAGTAATACATCTTCACATAGATATCTGGTAATTTATCCCAAAAATCGAACGTTATGTATACCTATATATTGATTCTATACAATATAAAAATAAACAATTGACAGATCATTGATAAATAAACGTTAGCCTACTTTATTCATTAATATTTTTAATATATAATTCATTCTAATTTACCTTTAAGAGCATTTAATATAATAATTTGCTAGCTAGAACAACGTTAGAGCATTTTATTTATAATTTGTTACAAGGTTAAAGTCAAATGTCAAATAAAAATATAACTACATACAATAACCAACTGTACACTAAAAATTACTAAAAAAGTTTTCAAAGAGCTTCATTGTGACACTTTAAACAATATTATAATGAAGTCTCTTTTATACACGAATTATAAAAAATCTATTTCAATATTTTATGGGAAAATTGTTGCTATAAGAATTAATAATGCTAAAGCGAATCAATTTTATATTCAGTAGGTTTACCGAAATTATGTATATGAGTTATTGTTCAATTTGGATATAAAAAATTTTCAGTTCGAATCTGTCCAAAACCATTTCACCAGTCCTGCCCTTTTATTGACACCTCCAAAAATGGTGTCTGGATACTTTTCCACATCAAAGGCGGCATCATCGAGTGTCCATGCTGTTTCATTGTTATGCTGTGGCGTAATGTTCATGTATGTACAAAGCTTAAAAACCAACTGTAGTTTTCAGGTAGTAGCATGCTGTGTTCTCTTCTATCGTCCCGTATAGTTCGCTCGGATCTCTGTTACACCTGTTAATTCACAATAGGGTTTTTAGAAAAAAATCATGTGTGTTGTCGTCAACCACTTTTTCCTGTTAGCATGATACAGCCTCCGGTTGTACACATGTGGCCAATTTTATGACTGAATATTGTTCAGGCCATCTGAACCCTATTGATTTTCAGCTCAGCAGAGCCAGTACAACTTGTGCTATGGTACCTGAAGTACCATATTTTGGTCATTTTTGAAGAAAGTTCCATTTGTTAGCACGATACAGCCTCCAGAGTGCAACAAGTCACCAATTTTATGATTGGATATTGTTCAGGGCGTCTTACAAATGAACTCTATTGATGTTCAGCTCATTATAGCCAGTACAACGAGTCCTATAAATCCAGATATACTACCTTTTTGATCATTTTCGGAGAAATTTCGGATTTTTAGCAAGATACAGCATCTGGAGTTTCTACAAGTAACTAATTTTATGATTGGACATTGTTCAGGGCGTCTCACAGATGAACTCTATTGATGTTCAGCTCATTATAGCCAGTACAACGAGTCCTATAAATCCAGATATACTGCATTTTTGATCATTTTTGGAGAAATTTCGGATTATTAGCACGATACAGCCTCTGGAGTTTATACAAATGACTCATTTTATGATTGGATATTGTTCAGGGCATCTGACAGATGAACCCTATTGATGTTCAGCTCATTATAGCCAATACAACAGGTCCTATAAATCCAGATATACTACATTTTTGATGATTTTTGGAGAAATTTCGCTTTGTTAGCAGAATACAGTCTCTGGAGTTTATACAAGTGACTAATTTTATGATTGGATATTGCTCAAGGCGTCTCACAGATGAACCCTTATGATTTTTAGCTAACAAGAGGGCCAATGGGTCCTATAAATCCAGATATACTACAGTTTTGGTCATTTTTAACGAAATTTCGGTATGTTGCCAAGATACATCCTTTGGAGTGTGGAAAAGTTAGTTTTAATGTTTAAAACAGTTTATCTTTATTTTGCTATAAAGTTTCTTCATCAAACAGATAAGTGAACAGTACTAATTCTGACTTAACTGTGTATACAGAGACTTGCCAAAACAATAATTATGGCAAGTAAAAGTAAACAACCTAATGTTTGCATATTGTATAGGCTTCATCCTTTATATAGGGGGGTAAACCTGGTGCCTAAAAAACCCGATAATAAACCCAAAAACAATACTTAGTTTTAAAAGTATACCATTATTTTTATATTATAGCAAAATTAAATATATAACGGGGGTAACACAATTAAATTTAATGCTAAAAACAGCAGCCGACAGCGTAGAACGTGTTAAAATTTAATAATGACCTCTATAATAGTATTTATATTTCTTAAAGTCTCTCTAAATGCCTAGAGAAAATTTAGTATATCCTCTACAAATTTTTCTGTTAAATCGTCAGCGTATTTTTCTTGCAGAGCTGAGAGCCTTTTTACCAAATCATTAATAACAAACTAATTATTTAACAACAGCTTTTTTCTTTGCGAAAACAGGTTACTAACATAGTGCGCAGGAGTAATACATGTCGATTTGGTAATTGTACACATGTCATTAATAACAATTAATTTTTTGGTTAAATGTTGAGAGATAATTCTATAAATAATTTGAAACATTTGTCGGACAAAATAAATTGTTTGGTCTATGGTGTCCAACAAAAAAATATGTAGCAACTACAGCCGTTGAAATCCAAACTTGATGAAAAGTTATATAATAATATAGCTATATAGTATAAGCTATACATAGTCATATTGTAGTAATCCATACATACATAAATATATATGTGAAATTTATAGTATGTGTTGGTTTGATGAATCACTTGGTACAGATAACGAGCGAAATCTGTTGAATCAGTTCAAAATAGGGTATACTAAAAAATTTTATGACTTAATCAATTAAATATTTTCTACCAAATCCCGTTTTGTTTATTAATAACTGTAGGACACAAAAATCAAATAGGTTAGCATATTCTCTACCTAAATCGATCAATGTCCTACAAACAAATAGGTAGTTATCGCCAGTCCGACAAAAAAATATGTAGCGACTGCAGCCGTTGAAAACCAAATTTGATGAGAAGTTATATAGTAATATAGTACAAGCTTTACATAGTCATATTGTAGTACTCCATACATACATAAATATATATGTGAAATTTATAGTATGTGTTGGTTTGATGAATCACTTGGTACAGATAACCAGCAAAATCTGTTGAATCAGTTCAAAATAGGGTATACTAAAAAAAATTCTGACTTAATCAATTAAATATTGTTTACCAAATCCTGATCATTTTTAGTTGTTACTTAGTACTGAATCGAGCGGAACATGTAAAAGCAAAAATATTATTTTAATTACAAAATTAATATTTTAAGTACATATCATTAATATGAAAAAATGAGAGTTTCAATTCAACAAAGTTAATTTGGTTTAAGTATAGATAACTGGAATTAAATAAAAGCAGTTCGGACCAAACAATACGTTCTATCCAGGTTTTTATGGTTAATTTCCATTTAATGTATATATAATATTGGATATAATTAAAAAATTCGGATTCACTAGGTCAACTTATTTAATATAAGTACATAGGTAATTCAGATTAGATATAGGTAATTGGGATAAAAGGGTATTTGTTCTTATGATGCTTTCGAGGCATTACATAACTTTTGCAAATGAGAAAATTAGATTTTTCACATAGTTTATCACACAGAAAACACTCCATGATCACTTTTACAGTTCTCAAATTCTCAAATAAATAAACAAGTGTCCACAAGCCCAGAACAATATTCTGTTTTAGATACAATGTTACCAGCATGCCCATTCATTGAATGATAACCATTGTAATAGTATACAGTGCTATTCAAAAGTCCCCTCCCCCCCCCTCGTATCTTTTGAACGGCTACACTTACATTAATAAAATCTGGAGGGTGAAAATAAAGTGTTGTAAACTTCTCTACGAATGGTAACAGGTGACGTAATAGTAATAGATGACGTCACAGTGCCACTCTGGCCAATAATTTTAAATAGGACCTTATGGCTAGTGATATCTGGTTTGAGTTGTTGAGTTGTTTGGGCTTAAATTAATTTTGACGGATAAATTAAATAAATACCAAAATTATTGAAATTATTTTTTTAAATTTAATTAATCAAATATCAACAATGGATTCTTATAGCAAGTGTTCGAAATGTGCTCCGTCTACTTCCTGACAGTAATACATCGGCCGGCAGGTCCTATAGAATGGCCACCTCGGTCACCAGATCTGATACCATTAGATTTTTTCTATGGGGTACTTGAAATCCAAGGTTTATACTACGGCAACAGATAGCATTGGCGTTTTGAAAGAAAGAATTACTGAAGAATGCAATGCTATTTCAGCTGACACATTCGAACGAGTACGACAAGAGTTTACTAACAGGATGTATTACTGTCAGGAAGCAGACGGAGCACATTTCGAACACTTGCTACAGGGTGTCCCACGACGTTTTGACAGACGAATTTCTCAAAAAAAACTGTTTATATGACATGTATGAAATTTGGCAGATAAAAACAGTCAAAACTACTGCTTAAATTTATTATAAAATGACTTCTGTTCTTCCTGTCATTTCGGGTCACATGACACCAGCATAATTTTTTTAAATGGGACAACCGGTATAATATTACAATTTTGGATATATCATTCAAAAACAAAGTCAACGATACCACATTTGTCATCATTGTATTATTCAGTAATGATAATAGGGGCAGTTAAAAGGACATATGTATAAATTATTTTATTGAAAAACGTAACATAGGGAATTTCCAAGTAATTGAAAAAATTAAATAAAATGTTTGAATTGATGTCCATGTACATTGACAAAATGTTCAAACTTTGTTAAAAGATTTCTTGTAAGTGCTGCTGTAATTGGTTCGCCTCTTTCATTTCATCCTTTAAATTATCTAAATCAATTGGGGTTGTGGCATAAACTCGACCTTTTAAGTAACCCCAAAGAAAGAAATCTAAGGGTGTAATATCCTGCGATCGGGGTGGCCACATAATTGCACCATTTTGACCAATCTATTTTTCAGGGAACGTGTTTTCAAGATATTCTCTAACTGGCCTAAAAAAGTGTGGAGATGCTCCATCCTGCTACCATCACTTTGTTTGCCTTTCATGTAAGGGAATATCTTGAAGTAATTTTGAGAGTATTTTGAAGCAAATCTGAGTATCTTTGCCCCGTTAATGTTCCTTCATAAAAATAGGGACCAATCCACCGACCGTTTAATATACGGCACCAAACATTGATTACCATATTGTTTGAAAATTGGTTTCGCTTATCTAGTTTGGAGTCTCCTGCGACCAATATTGATAATTATGGCGATTAATAATACCATTGTTATGAAACCTCCATTTATCACTTCATAATATTTTTTCTAAAGGGTTATCATTACTTTGTATGAAGGTTTCAGCAATAAAATTTATTCTCCTTTCAGGATCTGTCTGAGCGGTCTTTTGACGAAGAACTTGATTTTTACCTCTTGTAAAAGAACCAGTTCTTAGCTTTTGTTTGACATAGACAAAAGTATTTTTGCTTGGAGTTACTCTATCCGGACAACAATTTCTGTACAAACCTTTAGCATGAGTTTTGTTTTTTCCACATTTTCCATAAATAAGTAGCATGTCAACAATCGTATTATTATTATTACTACACAATACAATGATGACAAATGTGGTATCATTGAATTTGTGTTTGAATGATATATCCAAAATTGTAATATTATACTGGTTGTCCCATTTAAAAAAATTATGTTGGGGTCACATGACCCGAAATAACAGGAGAAACGGAAGTCATTTTATAAGAAGTATAAGCATCAGTGTCGACTGTTTATATCTGCCAATTTTCGTAAATGTCCTATGAACAGATTTCAAGAAATTGGACTGTCAAAACGTCGTGGGACACCCTGTATAAGAATCCATGGTTGATATTTGATTAATTAAATTTAAAAAAACAATTTCAATAATTTTGATATTTATTTAATTTATCTGTCAAAATTACTTTAAACCCAAACACAATTAATATGGCTATGTAGCCAATGTCAATGCCTTTCAAACGAGATATCACTTGCCATAAGGTCCTATTTAAAATTATTGGCCAGAGTGGCACTGTGACGTCATCTATTACTATTACGTCACCTGTTACCATTCGTAGAGAAGTTTACAACACTTTATTTTCACCCTCCAAATTTTATTAATGTTAGTGTAGCCGTTCAAAAGATACGAGGGGGGGAGGGGACTTTTGAATAGCACTGTATATATATGCCTATGTATATACATATCTATTGATAAGTTATGGGCTATTCTTGGAATTTCTGAGTGTAGGGACTAAGAACACCTACCATTTTATTTGTAGGACAATGTTGCCATTTAATTACAATAATATGTAACAAGCTATAGAAAAAAATTCGGCTGGTTATTACTCAACTTTGCATAATCACCAAATCAACCTCTTTTACTCCTTCTTACTCTATTAAGCTACCACTTTTGCAACTTTTAACAAAATAAAAGTTGGATGTCTTATCAAAACGAAGATGCTCATGAAGATTTAGTAGTAGATGAAAAAAGTATTACTGCAAGATGGACAACTTTAGAGTGTATGACTGGGAAAACCTACTCCTTTATTTGTAGGGCACTGTAACTATTTATTTATACTAATATTTATGGAGTTGCTGTAAAAAAATCAATTGGTTAATCATTTTTCTGACCCGGTAATTGCTATATGTTTGAGGGTGACGGGACACCCTGGACCAAACCATTTATTTTGTAGGACAAATGTTTCAAATTATTTATAAAATTATCTCCACATCTAGCTAATAAAATAATTGTTATTAATGACATTTGCATAATCACCAAAACGACATGTTTTACACCAGCACACTCTATTAGCTACCTGGTTATGCAATTTTCGCAGAGGGAAAAAGCGACTCGGTAAAATGAAGCTGCTCTCAAATAATTAGATAAGGCCCTCGGCTCCCAGTCTATTAGCTTGCTTGTGAAGCTCACAATCACTAAGGGACACTAAATGGTAAGGTTTAAAAAAATGAATTTTAGACACAATATGATATTTTGAAAACTTGGCAGTCTATTACTTTTCCGCCCAACCTATCTATATGCGAGAAAAGTATTGGTTTACCCCAAAAAAAGTTGGAATTTTGAAAATTTTTTTGAGTTAATTTTACGTTTTCCATCAACAACAACATGAAAAAACGGTTTTTAGAAAAATATCCTGTGTGTATATCGTCGTCGTTGTCGTCGGCCACTTTTCCTTACATGTCTTGTTAGCACGATACAGCCTCCGGAGTGCAATAAGTCACCAATTTTATGATTGAATATTGTTATGAACATGTCACAGATGAACCCTATTGATTTTCAGCTCACCAGAGCCAGTACAACGGGTGCTATGGTACTTGAAGTACGACATTTTGTCGTTTTTTGAGAAATCTCAGTTTGTTAGCACGATACAGACTCCGGAGTTCAACAAGTCACCAATTTTATGATTGAATATTATTCAGGACATCTCACTGAAGAACCCTATTGATTTTCAGCTCACCCGAGCCAATACAACAAGTGCTACAGTACTTTAAGTACGATATTTTTGTCATTTTTGGAGAAGTTTCAGTTTGTTAGCATGATACAGCTCCCGGAGTATATACAAGCGACCAATTTTATGATTGGATATTATTCAGAGCGTCTCAAAGATGAACCCTATTGATATTCAGCTCACTAAAGCCAGTACAACAGGTGCTATGGTACTTGAAGTACCAAATTTTTGTCATTTTCGGAGAATTTTCAGTTTGTTAGCACAATTCAGCCTCCAGAGAGTATACGATTGATCAATTTTATGATTGAATATTGTTCAAGGTGTCACATATGTACCCTATTGATTTTCAGTTGACTAGAGCGAGTACAGCGGGTCCTATAAATCCAGATATACTAAATTTTTGGTTATTTTTGGAGAAATTTCGGTTTGTTAGCATGATACATCCCCTGAAGTGTATACAAGTAACAATTTTATGATAGAATATTGTTCAGGGCCACAGATGGGGAAAAAGTTTTAATGCTTAAAACCGTTCATTTTTTAATTGGAAAGAGGTGGTATCCAAAACACTGTACGTAATTTCTTCAGATTTTTTTTCTGATAATTTTGTATCTGCACTCATTTTATAGAAAAAATGTTTGTAACTTTAATTCTTTTTTCTATGAAAGTTGTTTCGCCTTCTTAAGTTTTTGACTGCTCCAAAGCATATGCTTTAATTTCACCATGGTATGAAGGTCCCAAAAGTGTGAATAAGCATTATTGAATAAAGTAGATGCATCAGCAATAATAGTTATTTTACTTTGAAGTACTTTAGAAACATGGTTGAAGCAGTTAAATCATTTTGAAAATAAAACTAAAAGAATCAGTAATTCTTGATTGTATTATAGTTTAGGTATATAATTTTAAAAATTGGTTAAGCTCATCAACTAGCGTTAATGAGGAAAAAGTGAGAAGCAGAAACGGAACGGCGCCTTTGTCGCCTATCCTGCCATGCCGCCTTGAGGCATTGCCCCCCTCCAGGCCCACCCGGTAGCTACGCCACTGTATATAATCTATTACAGGGCTGTGTGCAATCTAAAATTCGTTTTTGAATTTCTAATTAATGATAGCCTGGGGAGATATTATTTAGCCAAACCACAAGTAAATGTTTATGCCAAAATAACACTGTCAATTGTGAGTACTGCCTATTAACAGCGATGTTTTTTTGAAAAATGGTGCAGTTAAAAAGTATCAAAACATACTTCTTAGACTAGCCCAATATCTTTCATTTTAGTAGTTATTGTAACATTATTAATTCCATTTTTATTTTATTTTGCACATGTTTAGTTAATGTAAGCATTTTTGAACATAGAATTAACAATAAAAAAACAGAAGTAGCAATTTATTCCCCTATGACATGTTACAGGAATTCAGGATAAATTGCACACATCTATATCGAGTACAATATTCGCAAAAATATCGCTAGGCTGAACCTCTCTGCAAAATATGTGTGTCTGTCGATTACTGATCTACAATCATCAGTCATCCTGAAATAGGTTTGGAACTATAATATCCAGCTTTAAGTAAGTTGTAAAGCAAAAGTAAATTTGGACTGAAGGCTTTGCTTCCATTATCCCAACTATGGGGTTGCACTAACACAAATTTCGGCACCAAGCTAGTAGATTCACTTTTAGTAGTCTGTATACAATGTAACCTACATTACAATCTTTGGCTAAAACAAGCTATTTTTTCTTTTTCTGGAAGAATATTCATAATTTTTCAAGAAAACAAAATAAGAAAATATATCTGTTATATCTGAATTAATTATCCAAAATGTAGTTTTAATGATTTAGTTTATGTAAGTATAACATTTCAGTTGTTTGTGATTATGTCATGCAATAAATATATTTTTTACTATCATTTAATTCGTTGTGAAATATGTAAGCAAATATTTTTGAAATGGTGTTAATGGTAAAATAAACTTAGAATTTTTCAATATAGGTATACTACTTTGAATAAATTGCTATACAATCTGGCGACACATCCAAACCAATTCAATTATGGTCAGTGATAGAAATGGAAAAGTCTTTTTACAGTTTTATTTGGAACAGTGGCGATATTTTCTATTACTAATTGATAGTACTATTGATTTTTCCAAAAATATGTAAAAAATAAGGAGCATTGCTTCGAGGAGATAATAAAAACGATAATGTATGGCATTAAGATGCATCAAGATACACAGCACGACATACCTATTTTATAATCAAAATGTTTTATTTAAACTACTACTGACTTCACGAGAAATAAAATAGTGACAAGCTTTATTTAAAATTCTTTTTGCACAAACAATAAGTAGGTATTTTCATGTAACGTACGTGCATAATGATTCTAACTTTTAAGTCGAGTATGTATTAAGTAACATAAACATAAATGGGTACGAATGCAGAACCCACAAATACCAAGTTGCAATTTCAAAACAAACCACGTCATACTATTTACAACATCGCGTAAAAAAGTAGGTAGCAGAAAACAGGTATGGCAAAGATATAAGAGAGAGAGGAACCTTTCTTTTAATAACAACATAATGAAATCAAACTGCTTGAAACAACTCACTGTGTAAAATACATATACATCCTAATCCACTGTTCTTCCACTCAAAAAACACTCGTTTTTTTTCGAAAGAGTCTAAATAAATAAAATCACATTCATATAAGCGTCAACGGAATCGGATAACGTCCACAACCACCTTGCACACACCGACTATATACGTTATTCGTTTGTTATTTGAAATTGTGCTATCAGCAAAATCCAGCGAGTCGAACGACCACGATGAAACGGAACGTTAAGTCGATGGTAAAAAAAATGTGGTGGGGATCGGTGCAATGTAGTGTATGCTGGGTAGACGACATCAGTGAAAAGGAGGTAAAGAAGTTCAATCAAAAGCAGAGACGTAATGGGCAATCAACAATAATTTAGATTTTGATATATTACGACTAGGTATATTAATATGTTCGTATCAAATGCACTAAAAGATCATTTTTAAAGAGTATTATGAGAAGCAAATAGAACTATGGATGCATTTAGCAAATATTATGTAGGCCAATTTTATGACGTTGCACTTGCACGTCACCTCGGATATCCGCTATTAGCAATACCCTATTTGTATAAAAGTTTTGGGATACTAACTTTATTTTTCGTATTTTATGAAATAAATTCACTTTTCCTGAAAGCACACACGAGTTCCAAGTGAATTTATTTATTTCAGTTAGTGGGCAACATTACAAGACATTAAAGTCGAAGAAAAACAACATTCTAGCTGAACAAAACCATTAGTAGATTGTCTGTTAATAGTTATTTAATAAACTAGTTGGTTAATGAAGGCGATTAATAAACGAAACTGTTTAAAGCACGAACTAGCGACAGCGAGTGACTGCCTTTAATAGTTGAGTTTATTAATCGCCAATTAACAAATGAGTTGATTACAATATTTTTTCGTTGATCGTTAACTCTTTTTTTGTGACAAAAATTCACTTTTCCACAAAGACTATCAGGAGACAATAATGTCAACTCCATACCAATGACGTAGAATGTCATTGACTCCAGACATTTTCAATTTCACGTAAAAATTACGTTTGCTAAAAATCTCACAGTTATCATTGAAAAATATAAAATGTGAATTATCAAAAAAGTTGTCATTGTGAAAAAGTTATTGTAAATTCGTATATTGAGCAGTTAGGGAGTTAGAAAACCCTTAGTCTAGTCGACAAGTTGAAAATGGTACAAAATAGAGATACTGCTCTTAAAATTATGTGCGATAGCTCATTGGATTCGGAATGACGCCTAGAAAAATATGCTAAAAGCGTGTATTAGCACATAAAAAATTGCAAAAGTTATAAACAATTAAAGATGAAAAAAAATGGCATTTCGTTTTTTGCCAATATTTCATAAACTATTAATATTTAAGAAATAAAGAGGAGGAAATTTCCAATAAAAAACTCCTAACTCCCGGAAGTCTATCTCCATTATTTATAATTTTAATTTAACGCTGAAAATAGGTCTGCGCGCGACATTTTTAGATTGCGAGCGCAGCGTCAAAAGCGAGTACGGCACATTAATTAATTTATTTAAGGTATTGAATATTTTTTTTAATTTGAAAAAATTATGGTGTATTCTAAACACTATAAATAATTTATTCCCGTTGGAAATTTAACTTAAGTTAATTTTTCAACAAATTAAACAATTGTTAACGAACAAAATTTTCTTGAACTTCAGTCTTAATTGTAAGTGAAAAAAATTGTTTAAATAATAGTTGTAAAAAAGTTTCGCTTCGTAGAGCCTTTCTTATCCACATAGTTAACAAGGCCGTGCCATAAAAGTTAAAAAAATATTTATACTTTGTTTATAATAATTAACAACAATAACAACATTACTTGGATTTTTCAGTTTTTGTTAAAAAAAAAATGTTATAAACAAAGTATAAATGTTTTTTTAACTTTTATGGCACGGCCTTGTTAAGTATGTGAGTAAGAAAGGCTCTACGAAGCGAAAATTTGTTACAACCATTATTTAAACATTTTTTTTCACTTACAATTGAAGGGGTGAGTGGATGAAGGAGGTATGTAACATTTGTACAAAAATAGAGATTTGTCGTAGATGAAGGAGGTATGTGTTGGCCTGTTTTGTAAAACTATCACCAGCTCTCTAAGAATATTATTTACAGATATAGCAGTGTCATGAAGGAGTTATGTGACCGCAACAATTTATGTTTGTAGGGCATGAAGGAGGTATGAAACATAACATGAGACATACGTCTTTCTTCCACCAGTGCCTACAACAATTTTTATTTAATGTGTATTGGATGAATGAGGTATGAAACGTAAAATAGCACATACCTCTTTCTTCCACTAGTGCCGTGAATTTACTGTGCAACATACTGCCTTCATGCACTTAACAGCTGTGTGAATCAGTTCACAACGACGGTTGTTTTGAAGAGCACGTGCACATATTGAGTGATTTAAAATATTTATAAAGACAGTTAAAATGACTTCCAGAGGAAAGGTGATATTACGATTAGCTTTGAATGCAGATAGTTCAACTGCGAGCAGTGCGAGCGGAAGTATTGACAAGAATGTCAATGAAAACGTGAATTCTAACCTAGAAAATGTAATATCAACATCGTCAAAAGGTGATGATAATTTTACCGAAATGAATGAATCGTACCAGGATGATGGTAAGATTGTTTGTTATAAAATATTAAACTCATTTGAGCTTACCTTCTCCACAGTCCTTCAAATGCAATTTGATTGTTGTAGTGTCGGAACCACATGCTGCAGTTAGGGCAGCTAACTTCGATGGAATACAAACAACAAGACACACAAATAAAAACACTAACGGAATGTATAGGCAATTACGTAAGTGACAATAAACCTACTATTGTATCTTAGTGCACGTGCATTTGAGATATTGATCCTTATAATACTCGGTGTTGTCGGCCTAATAGTGAAATGGTACATTGAGTACCTATATTAACGCATTTAGTACAATACATACAGTATATCTTTCTTGCAGATGTTGGAGAAGAAAATACTTCCAACAACAGTTGCGATGACTTATTTGGCGACAATTCTAGTGATGAATACGTGCCAGATGAGAAGGATTACGTTGATTCATCGGACGACGGAATTGCAGAAGATCAAAATGACCATAAAATCAAGAAATGCAGTCACAGAGTAATGGAAAAGAAGAGTGCTAGTGAAATGATGGATGTACAAGGTAGTGATGAACCGACTGAAGATCATAATAATATGAAACTGATGGAGGACGACAACATATCGATACGTCAGACAAATAATGAAAGTAGTGTTAAACAAAATAAAGAAGGGAATACTTTGCTTACTGCCGGTGTTAAAAAGAAATATTTTGAACCTAAAATAAAAGTAAGTAGAAAAAGGCAAACAAATCCTTCTGAATGGAAAAAAAATAAAGCTGCACTCTGCAGACAAAGAGGAGAGGCCTACAGAAATTATAAGGGTCAGTTGAAACCTGCTAAAACTAGTGTTACAGGCAACTTATGCCCTGAAAATTGTCGCCGACAGTGTTCGCAGTCATTTACAATTGAAGACAGAAAAATCATAATGTCATCTTTTTACAAACTGGATATAAATGCCAAAAATTCTCTACTGTATAACAGTTTAAAAATAACCCCTACAAAAAGACAGAGAACCGGAGCTTTACAACACAAAACAGCCTCATTCCAATATAGTATAACATATGGGGGAAAACAAACTGCTGTATGTAAAAGAGCTTTTGTTTCAATATACAATATCAGCATGAAAAAGGTTGACTTGATCCAGCAGTCAATAAAGAAAGGTTTAGCTGCCCCCCTACCAGACAAAAGAGGAAAACATAACAATAGACCCAACAAAACTCCCGAAGATGTCACTGCTTACATAATCAAGCATATTTCAAGTTTCCCTTCAGAATCATCGCACTATTCAAGAAATTGTAATATCCATAAGAAGTACCTTTCTCCTCTTCTGTCACTCCCAATTATGCATAAACTTTATATCGAGACATGTAATGCTAACAAAGTCCCTAATCGATTCAAAGTCAAGGAATGCACATACCGTTATATCTTCAACAATGAATTTAATTTGTCATTTGGACATCCCAAAAGTGACACTTGCAGCACCTGCGATTCAGGTACTGGAAATGAGGGACATACCGAAAACTACAAAGCAGCTTTTGCGGCTCAGGTCGTCGATAGAGAACTAGCCAAAAATTCTGATGGGGTCGCATATATAACATTCGATCTCCAACAAACCATGCCTTTGCCCCGACTCAGTACTTCCAAAGCATTTTATCTCCGCCAAATGTGGTTTTATAATATAGGCATTCATATTATAACTAAAGAAGTGGACAAGACAGTTTTTTGCACATGGACCGAAGATTTAGCATGTAGGGGTAGTAGTGAGATTTCCAGTTGTCTTTCAAGAACCATTGAAGTTGAACTGGCACTTAAACAAAAAAATCATTTGATTATTTGGACAGACTCCTGTGCAGGGCAGAACAAAAATTTCCTAATGCTCTGTATTTATCAATATCTTATACAGAAAAATATATTCAAAATAATCGACCACAAGTTTCCTGAAGTAGGTCATTCATACTTGGATTCGGACCGGGATTTTGGTCGAATAGAAAAAATATTGAGAAAACACCAAACTATTTGTACTCCTCAGCAGTATCGAGAAATTATTGCCTCTTCCAATAAAAAAAGCATGGTCATTGACCTGGAACATCATTTCAGAGACACTGAGGACCTACCACAAAAAATGAAACTTATGAATAGAAAAAAAGATGTTCTGAATGAAAAAGTATATTTCAGAGATGGAATTAAATGGATCCGTGTGGATACCTATGGGTCATACCTCTTTAAGGAAAGCTTTGATTATTATACTCCCTTCAAGGAGGTCAATATTCACAAAAATTTGAAAAATCCGTCTTCTCTTCCTGAAAATTTTGATATTCCCAGATCCTTCAGAAAAACTGGCGTATTATCTAAGGAAAAACGTGAAAACTTAAAAGAACAACTTTGCTTCATTCCGGATCAACACAAATGGTTTTATGAACATGTTTTACACGAAGAACATGAAGGAATCTAAGATGAAAAGGTATCTGCTTGGAACAGTTATAGCATACCCGCTCTTATTAAAATACTCAATAGAATCTTGATTTAATTTTAATATACAGAAGAAAATATAATTTTGAATATATATACAAAAGTATTTTGAATTGTATGCACATACCCATTTCGTTCCTTTAGGCCAATGCAAATATGAACAAATTAATGAGGAAGAAGGGGGTATGTACAAAAACATTTTTTTTTTCTAATTTATCCAGCAGATATTCCACCCTTCTCTTCACCTTACCCCAATTTCACCACTAATAGGAATAGTATGGTTTGCATAGCCCTTGAAAAAAATGAATACAAAAAAAGTACCACAATGACAACTTCAAGGTTAAATATCTCAACAATACCCTTTTGTTACATCTTTCATCCACTTACCCCTTCAATTAAGACTGAAGTTCGAGAAAATTTTGTTAGTTAACAATTGTTTAACTTGTTGAAAAATTAACTTTAAATAAAATTTCCAACGGGATTAAATTATTTATAGTGTTCAGAATACACCAAAATTTTCAAATTAAAAAAAAATATTCAATACCTTAAATAAATTAATTAATGTGCCGTACTCGCTTTTGACGCCGCGCTCGCAATCTAAAAATGTCGCGCGCAGACCTATTTTCAGCGTTAAATTAGAATTATAAATAATGGAGATAGAGTTCCGGGAGTTAGGAGTTTTTTATTGGAAATTTCCTCCTCATTATTTTTTAAATATTAATAGTTTATGAAATATTGGTAACAAACGAAATGCCATTTTTTTCATCTTTAATTGTTTATAACTTTTGCAATTTTGTATGTGCTAATACACGCTTTTAGCACATTTTTCTAGGCGTCATTCCGAATCCAATGAGCTATCGCACATAATTTTAAGACCAGTATCTCTATTTTGTACCATGTTCAACTTGTCGACTAGACTACCTGCTGAATTACCTGCTGTAGTGTTGGCGAGTGCAAACTATGCATGTTCGAGTTTGTTACCAGCCGAGACCGAACTATAGAGGCAGCACTTCTGCCGAAAGTAGAGCGCCCTGGTGTTAAATAAGAAAAACATTGTGGTGTAAACAGTGTAATAAAAAACATACAAAATGCAAAAAATGAATAGATCTCTTTATTTTCTATGCCAAGAAAGATTGTTGGTATGTAGGTAAGATGGGTGTAGGGGATTATCTGATTTTTGATTATTGACAAAATGAGCACTGCAAATTCTAGTATTTTTATTTGGTTCCCAATCCTTCCGATGTTTTCTGAAATTTAATTAGAAAACTTGAAGTGATTCGTTTTGTACAAATGTTTACTTTCTTTCTCTTAATATTATTTAATTATTTAAATTTATTATATAATATTAAAGTCAGTAAACGCATAACAAGCTTTTTATTTTATATAATCAATGAAATCGTACAGAAAACGTTTTATTCTCTAGATAATAACTTTTATTTATGGAAAAAAAAATGAACTTTTCTAATAGCTGCCAATTGTAGTATCATATTGATTATACACAAAATAATAGTTAACAAAATTTTTTAATTAGAACATTTTACTTATATATGGTTTTTTACTGCATTTATCCATTTTTTACGTTTTAAGGTTGTCCACGCAGTGTTCAATGAACTTTAGGGGAAACTACAATATTTCAACTGCGTAGTAGTTTTATACGGCATATTTGAACACAGTAAGATACTTTTGATGAAGACATCACAAACATTTAATATCAGTTTAAAAAATGAACATTTAAAAACGCTGATTATACAAAACCATACAAAACTAATTGTGTTTACATCACTTTGTTTGTGTTTTTTCACGGCAGATGGCATAGGCGTCATCTTTCTCGGTCCCTAGTCGAGATCTTTACGAAAAAAGCTATAATGAATTTGATACTGGGTGTACTGAAAAAAAATCATTTTTTTTATTTTTAAGACTATAGCTGGTTGTTTATATCAAAATATCATCAAAATGACTTCAAACAACTTGGAAAATATCGATAATGATCTTGGTACCTATATTGTCTATATCAAAATGTCATCAAAACGTCAAAATCACAAGAAGAATGCGTTAATGAAAAAGATTGCGTTAATGACGTCTATTAACGCATCCGTTTTTAAATAACATATGCGTTAATGAAAAAGATTGCATAAATGAAAAATATTGCGTTAATGACGTCTATTAACGCATCCGTTTTTAAATAAAATAATTAATTAATATCGAAATTAATAAACGATCAACGAAAATAGTTATTTGTAAAACAAGTGTCACAATGATTCGTTTTGTAGTACGAGTGAAGTTGCACTACAGAAAGTCATTGTGACACATGTTTTACACAATATTTTTTATAATTCGCATTTATTTAATATTTTTTAAATAAATAGAATTATACAATCCCTGTTTTTAAAGTAGTAGGAGTGGTTTGAATTTAAGTTACCAATTCTGTAGATTCCTGATTGGTCAGATCACAGATGATTTTATTCAGCACTTTTGACATATTATGATTGGATAATTGTGTGAATTGTAAACAAACTTTCATTTAACCAAACAGAGGATGCTTATTTGTATAAAAAAGAGCTTCTTCGTATATACTATTTATATTATATCGTGAACAGAATTATTTCTATAATACATCTTCACATAGATATCTGATAATTTATCCCAAAAATCGAACGTTATGTATACCTATATATTGATCCTATACAATATAAAAATAGACAATTGATAAATCATTGGTAAATAAACATTAGCATACTTTATATATTATTTTTAATGTATAATTTATTCAAATTTACCTTTAAGACTATTTAATATAATAATTTGCTAGCTATAAAAACGCTAGACCATTTTATAATTTATTTCAATGTTAAAATCAGATGTCAAATAAAAATACATACTACATTCAATAACCTACTGTATGACATTAAAAATTACTAAAAAAGTGTTCAAAGAGACTTCATTGTGAGACTGTAAACAATGTTATAATTAAGTCTTTTTTATACGCGAATTATAAAAAGTTAATTTTGTAGACGTGAATTATAAAAAAGTATTTGCGTGATTATATAACACATATTTAAATAAATTAATGCAATCCGTAATTTTAGCGTAGTTACCGCGTATTGAAAAGGGAATATCCCCTTGACGTTTTGGCGTTTCGCCCCCTGTCAAAATGTTAATATTGTTACGAAATAGCACACTGGTGTAGTCCCTGAATCCGACTCTGTCTAAGCCATGAATGGAAGTTAATATTTTGGCGAATACGCCGGGAATTCTTCGAACTGTTTACCATTATTTTTTGCGACTATTCTTATCTAGACATTTCCAGTGAGGTACAATGTTTTTGTGACCAGTCTTATCTAGACGATTCCAGGCAGGCGATTGTTTTTTCTAGGTTTGGGAATAAAAGGCATTTAATATATAAGAGTGGCCACCTACCCAAAGGAGTTTAGTTTATAATTTTATCTCGTGCGATAAACAGTGAACAAGTTAATATATAAATTAAGTCTAAGTAAATAAGAGTAGTGAAGTGTTTATATAAATTAGTGTAAGTGAATATAGTAAATAGTTTAGTGAATAAATAAATTAAGTGAGTATAATTTTATCCCACCCGTCAGGATAAACTGTTTTAAATAAATAAGAAAAACATTACAATATTTTCACAGTGATGTTTCTTTTACGTACGCCAAAAAAAAATAACAGTAAATTTTAGTGAAGCTTCGTTGAACTTTTCAATACGCAACCCTTTGGTTATTGTTCTAGTGGTGAAATAGATCAAAAAATTTAAAATTTTATAACATAAAATACGACGAAATCACGTAAGTTTGATTGGAAACAGATCACGAAGTCTCGTGACCATCGAAACTAAAAACTGCTGAAATTTAGAATGAAAAACTGGCAGATATATTGAATGATTGGGCATTCAACATGAAACGGCAGACGGTAAAATTACCAAATGTGTGTTCTGGAATTGACGTGGCATGGAAATAAAGCAGCCTTTTGCTTAGTTGACTATTTCAAAAAGGAGTTCGACAACTACAGTCAAAATGGGACAGGTTGTATTGAGTACAATCCCATGTTTTCAAAAACAGCTCAAGGTGGTAAAAAACGCACTACAGAGTTTAAATGGTTGACACCGAGTAAAGATTATGTAGATCAGTGACCATTACGTCTCTTAGAAAAAATATTGAGCCAAATATCGCCATTAATCGTGTATTTTTAACACCTAATATTGATTCGCAGAAAACAGGAAAATAGTACAAACATTTTCCTGTAGGAATAAATCAATTAAGTCAATGGACACGTGCAGCAGTCGAAAGTATTGGAATGGATACAAAAAAACAAAAGATAACTAATCATTCAAATTTTTCCTCCGCTGTGAGTATCTTCGCACACTCAGGATCAAATTTCAAGAAAATACTGAATAGCAGACCACTCATCATCTGAATCACTGAAAGCATATTTAAAACTTACTGAGGAGCACCATAGGAAGATTATTGAAAAAATGAGAAACGTACATCATCCATCCACCTCTATAGTCTATTTCATAAAGGTGTAGAGTAATAAAACCTCATCAGGAATGCAGAGTGACCCAACGAATATTTAAGCCACTTTCATAGTTTGGCATTGATTTCATTGTAAAATTATTTCTCTTTATCAAATGCAGGTAGTACCACCCGGGTTTGGGCGAATTTATGGATTTGCTTATTGTTATCCATTCACAAACATTGAAAATGGTGTGCCAAAGGCGTGCCGGTGGGATACTCATAAAAAGGAAGGAATTTTATTTTAAAGGAATACAAATTAGTCATTATGTACATAATATTAGGTAGACTTATTTTTTATTAAACATTATACAAAAAATAGATCGTACAGAAATTAAATTTAAAAAAATCATAATATTTTTCGTCGTCTGAGGAACTGCCCAATAAACACACAAACGTTTTAAAAACGTTAAATATTTAACATGTAACCTAACGTTTATAAATGGTTTTTAGGCAACTGGTTATATTACCGGAGTAATGTCGCTCGTTTCTACGTAATATAAGTATAACGATTTTTCCAACGTCAAATACAACGTGATTTTCGTAACGTCATTCAAACGTTACCGTTTTAATGTGATTTACCGGTTGCTTTTGAACGCAATATAAACGTTTATAAAACAATCTTCTGAAACGAAATTTAGCACACATCTTACTAACGTCACTTAAACGTTACCTTTTCAATGTGATTTACCCAGTACTTTTATAACGTAATATAATAGTATATTAAGTACCAAGTGTCAAAAAGGTTACTTTAGTCACGAGTTCCTTGTGAAAAGAGTGACTGAAGACGTTTTTAACACGAGGTGCTTACTATACTCTTTCTTCGCCCGCGGGAAGGAAAACATTATATTATATTTGAATTATATTCATTACATGACGGACGATGACTGACAGCGGACTGATAAATCAAATGACGCAGAATAACAAAATTATCAAGGACCATAAAATTTAACATACAAAAGATACGCCTGATTTGACGTTTAAAATACAAAAGATAAACGAGATGTGACTTTTCGCATTTTAAACACTAGTGTTTAAAGAGTCGTTTTGTACATGTCAAACCCGTGTTCAAAGTGCGGTTTTAGTAGCGGAAGTAGAAAAATGTTTTTATAATGCAGTTTATAAACATTTTTGTATAATGATATTTAGCACATACTTTTAACGTAATTTAAACGTTACTTATTTGATGTACCCATTGCGTTTGTAACGTAATATGAACGTTCTTATGCTACTTATAGACGTTATTTTGAAACGAAATTTAGCACCCACCTTACTAACGTAACTTAAACGTTACCTTTTCAATGTGATTTAGCCATTGTTTTTGTAATATAATAGAAACGTTTTTATAATGCAATTTATAAACGTTTTTGTATAATAATAGTCAGCACTTACCTTTAACGTGATTTAAGCATTACATTTAATCGGTTTAAACCTAAATTTTCGTAACGTTATATTCACATTTAAAATTAAAAGTAGAGGGGGGCATATTTGACAAAAACTGTAATCGTATATTAACGTTTGTAAATAAGTAATATTTGATAAATAAAACTTTATCCATATTAATGAAATAACAAATAATATTTATTATACAAGAAATAAAGCATTTATGTATTCTTTACTTGTTATCGTCTTCGGTCCTCGATGGATCCCTTATACTGATGAGCTACGATTACGATTAAAAGGAGCTAGTCTATTCGTACAACGACATCGATGAGCGGGAACCGGAACTCTACGGCGACGTTAATAGGATTACTACCAACTCTTCAGGCGTCTCGTGTTGGCCGTTGTGGTTTGGGGTTGCGAGAATTACGGGCGATTGTTACACGTTATATTTATTTTATTTGATAAATCCACACAAAAATAGTATACAATAAAAAAGAAAATTCTTGTAATTAACATAATAAAATAAAAAATGTTCTTAAAACTATAACATAAAATATATAAGATTTCTAATTTTAATATTTTACAAAACAACGTGTATATATATAACGGGAGTTCAATTAAGTCGTTGTTTTCAAATTTAAAAAAGCGTTGTATATACAACGTGTTAAAAAACATTACTGTATAACCGTTTTTATCACGCGAAATAGTATAAATAATGTTAAAAATACTACGGTAAAATAACGGGAATAGAAAGCGTTTTTGTAAATGCATATGAGTTCAATTAATTCGTTGTTTTCAAATTTGAAAAAGCGTTGTATATACAACGTGGTAAAAACATTGCTTTTTAACTATTTATATCACGCTAAATAGTATGAATAATGTTAAAAATGCTACGTTGAAATATCGGGCATAAAAAGCGTTTTTGTAAATGCATATAAGTTCAATCGAGTCGTTGTTTTCAAATTTAAAAAAGCATTGTGAAAACAACATATTATAAACATTTACTGGATAACATTGTATATCACGGAAAATAGTGTAAATAATGTTGAAAATATAACGTTAAAATAACGGAATTAGAAAGCGTTTGTGTAAACCCATATAGTTCAATTAAGTCGTTGTTTTCAGATTTAAAAAAGCGTTGTATATATAGCATGTTAAAAACATTACGGTATAACCAACCGTCTTTATCACGCGAAATAGTATAAATAATGTGGAAAATACTACGTTAAAATAACGGACATAAAAAGCATTTTTGTAAATACATTTGAGTTCAATTGAGTCGTTGTTTTCAAATTTAAAAAAGCGTTGTATATACAACGTGTTAAAAACATTTCTGTATAGCCGTCTATAACTCGCGAAATGGTATAAATAATGTTAAAAAATACTACGTTAAAATAACGGCCATAAAAACCGTTTTCGAAAATAAATGTGGATTAAGATAAGTCGTTGTTTTCAAATTTGAAAAAACGTTTGGAATCTAACGTTTCGAATTCAACCAATTTTTAACGTTAAAAATTCAACGAGTAACGTTGAAATAACATTAAAACGTTTTAAAAACGTTTTTTTACGTTGGTGTGTATATTGGGTGTCCTCTCCTCTTGACATTATAATTAACGGGTCGTCACGGGTGTCATTTTTTTATTGGCTTGATCAAACAGTTTTCGCGTCTTGCATTTTGATTTTGAATGTCGTGTCATGTCTTGCTACAAATCCTATCAATTGCTCCCATATAAGTTCTATAGGATTTAATTCGCAATGATATGGCGGTGTGTGCAGCACAGTTAGACTACGTTTTTTGCTATATCTTCTACGGCATATTTCATAAAACGATGTTTGTGTAAATTTGCTATAGGTAATAGTTCCTTTTTTATCAAATTATCTTCAAATTCAATACTTTTGGTGGTTAACCAGTCAATAATTTCTTGTTTTCTCCAAGATGAAGTTGGAGTCTTCTCTATGCGTCGAGAATGATAACTTGCGTTATCCATAACTACTACTGAATCAGCCGGAAGATATTTTATCATTTCACCAAAATAGTCTTCAAAAACATTCGAATTCATGTCCTCGTGGTAATCTCCCGTATGGCACGGCTGAAAGGTTAGCAAACCTTCTTTTCAAAATCCCTCTTCGCTTTCAATATAGTCGATTATTAGTCTCTTCCTTTTACCTGAAGGCACCTTCATACCCGTTGACAGGCCTTCCATGAAATCTTTGCGAGTACTGATTATATATTTGTCTTGCCACACTTTCGGTACCATATAACGTTCATTAATCCACGTCTCATCCAGATAAAATATTTTCTTCTGCTCTGGTCGGTACTGCTTCATACATCTTAAGTATTTTCGTCGCTAGCAAACATTTTCATCGCTTTCCAGTAAAAGTGCTTTACGGTTATGCTTTCCCAGGCAAACGGAATACTGTCATCCTGGCCAAGCTCCCTTAAAATCTTATCAAGGGTGGGTATTTCTTTTTTTAAATAAGGGCTAATAATATCTAAGCTTCAATATTTGTAATATCACATCTTCTTCTTTTTTCTATTAACATATATTAAGTCAATCATAAGTTAGGTCACTTCTTGGTCTAGCCAAAAATAACTACTAAACATCAGGTAGGCATCAAATGAAATGTAACTTCTGTCATTCTGACGATGATTTATCGAAACAATTGTCAATTTTTCAGAATTTTCAACAATATTCATTATATTGTGAAATTAGCTAGAAACAGTGAGTTTCATTTAAAACACTAATATGAGTAGATTCCACGAAGTAAGGGTCGAGACAGTTAATTTCATTAAGAAGAGAGAACTTTTCTTCGAATTACACTTTTGGTGTCTTCATCAACGACTTTTACTGGTCTGCCTGGACTTTTCTTGAGAGGTTGACCACTTGACTTGCTGTCTTTCTCGTCCGCAATAATTTAAAAACTAAGGACTTTCCAGCTCCAGTCATTCGGGAACATCGGTCGTCAGTAAAACTTCTTGAAATTTTAATATTACAAACAATACAATTTCAAGACCTACGTCTATGGCAGACACCGAAATTGGGCCAAACTGGACGGAATTTCTCATTTTATTACTCTACACCTTTATGAAATAGATTATAGTTACCAGCAATACCAACACTACAAATTCCCAAAACAACAATACATCAAATATTTACTATAATAATTGTACCTTTAATGTAAATATTAACCAATAAAGGATAAAAAATAGTATTCGTTATATAATCGTAACGAATACCAACTCGAGCATAGATAATATATTTCGATTATAACCCTTCACACGACATATTTTGTGAAACATCACGAGACCGCAGCTCGAGTGATGTTTCGCATAATACCTCTCGTGTCTCGGAAGTATAATCGAATATTGCCTAAGCTCTTGTGATATTATAACTAATATATTGATTTAAGTCCTAACAGTGTTTTATGGCGTGTTTTATGACTTAAAAAACGCTTAAGATTTATATAATGTAACTTTTCAGCCATGTAAACGTTTAAAACTATTGAAAACAAGTAGTTTGTTTATAGATTGGATAGTTATAACAAATATTAACTACGAAAAGGCTTTTAATTGTGTTCACATGACAGCAGTAACTTAGTGTCTACAAACAGAGGAATACGCAAACAAATTGTCGCACACTCCCATATTTTGATTCCTCAAAATATTATTATACCGTTTTAATATATATAGGGTGAGTCACCTGTATTTAAACGGTCTCTAGTGGGCAAACGGTGATATTTTTCAATAAAAATTTGGAAGAAAATAACTATCCAGAATCGTTTTATGAGAAGATAATAAAAATATAAATTCTGATAAGCATATCTTGACAATACACACATTTACTATCAGAAATGATTAATAATACTTTAAAAAAAAAGACGTAGTAGTTGCTCATAAATTAGAAAATACAAACAATAACCTCTTCAGTAAATTAAAACTTAAAATTCCCAAACTGAACAAACACATACTGTATATGAAAAAGGGTGTAAAGATTGTAATGGTGTATATATCGGGCAAACTTAGCAATATCTACATAAAAGAATACAAGCCCATAGCAACTCAAAAACTGATGTTACCGCGTTGACTAAACACCAACTGGAACTAAATCACAAATTTAATTATGATAATATAAAAATCATAGATAAAGAAACAAACACAAAGGAACGTACATATTTAGAAACGATCTGGATAAAACAAAATAAAAACGCAATTGATTATAGAAGTGACATCAATAAGTCGTATATAACGGTTTAATTAAAAATAACAAATATTACAATAAAAATAACTGTTGCATCTTGACAAATATGTCCAACCTGTATAAAACATGGAATGAATTAACGTACATTCATATAGTATAAACTATTAAAACTTGTTTAAAAAATTATAACATAAAAAAACTTTAAGAAAACATAACATCCATTAAATTGAAACACGATCATTTATTTTATATACAAATTTTGAAATCATTTTTAAAATGTTATGTAGTCTGTAAAGTCACAGATTTTATGTAGGTAAGTATTTTATCACCTGTTAAAATAGTGGCAAAACTATAAATATTTATGTAATTTTAGCAATATGGTTCAGAGGATGACACGAATGATGTCGAAACGTCAATAAAATTATAATTGAAGTAAAATAGACCTGTTATTCCAAGAATAGTTAACATAAAAATTATATATGGTAGGTCAAGAAATAAAAATATTTTACAATTAATATGGCAATATTTTTTTGGGTCTTCCTCGTTTCCTGTTAATGCTTTCTGCAGTGAAAAGGATTTACTGGTGCATCTACGGTCTAATTTATCTGTATTATCTTCAAAAACAGAAGAGAGCGGTGCAGAAAACTAGAGGGATTTAAAATTTAAGGTAGGTATAATGTTTCTTGATTTTGGTAGAATATAGAGATACAAATAGCCAAACACATAATCTATCATCAAATTGGCAGTAAGCGGAATCAACAAAGTAAAATACTATGATTTCTAAGAGGGGAATAAGGATGAACAGTAGGAAAAACTGTGGTAAAGAAATTTGCATAGCAAAGTGAGGTTAAAAGAACTTGTTATTTTGAATCTGTTAGTATATTTTTCTTCTCATTTGAAATCTTTTTAGAAAATTATTCCATATCTAACGAGTCAGAATCATTTTCAAAATATTATGAGCATTAATATGAACATATCTATCATAATGTATCGAAAATCTAACATAAAATTGAATCGTAGTTTATTACGTTATATTCTGGCGTTGAGTCCATCTCTGAATTTCAACATAAACTCTCAGACTTAACGTCCTTATAAAGAACGAATCGGCTGTATTCTGTCGTCTGCTATTGTATGAATCTTGATTATTTGTTGTTTCTTCCCTCTTCAATGGCTTCAAGGAGCCATTTATTCCATTGAAAACGTTTTCCAACATGAATTCAATGCCCAACAAGATTTTTTATATGATACTCAGAAAAATTCTTGGAGATAGAAAGAATACTAGTAGAAAACTTTAGGTAAAAATTGAAAAAGACATTATGTTACATCTAATTATTATTCAAAACCTTTACTGAACGGCCAACTAAAACTTCAGTATTTCAAAAGGATTTACATAATGATCCTCGCCCTTATTTTTTCCTGTCTAACCCTCTAACCGATGGAGTACAATAGGTGTGATAATTTTATCTATTTAAATTTACTTCTTACATGTAAAACTCAGTTCTCTTCAATATTTTCCTTAAACAACTAACTTACAGAGAGTATCAACCAAAAAATTCTTCCTCCAGAAATCCAGTATATATACTTGGTTCCCTACCTTCCAACAATAAGAAATTCCCAAAATAAGGATTTTATAGAATCAAATGGATGATTTCGATTACTTCCGAGCAACCATAGCAATAGTGAAGCAACTTGCTTATACTCACCTGGAGTTTCTTCACCTTCAAAAGCTACACAACCTTCGCAGTGTCAGGACTTAACCAACCGTTGTCACACAATAGCCTTCCGTACGCACTTTTTACTGTACGCAATTTACCAACTATTTTAATTTGGACATGCTGACTACATTGTCGAATAAGATTGTAGATGTGTAGTAGCTACTGAATGAAATACAATCGGCCGTATGAATAAAAAGAAAGCAAATGCTCATGAGTATGAGCAAACGCTCCAAGCAAGAGCTTAGAGTAACAGGTCGTAGTATAAGCATCTACTCGAGTGGATATGAATAATGATTTGCTTATACTCAAGAGCTTTTGCTTCAATAAAATGAGCATTTGTGCCTGGACTGCCTGGTCAATACATAATTTGACCATGTTTTGATTGTAAGTGTAATTAAAATGTCTTCAGGCGAGGGGAATTACGAAGAAAAATGTATCAATCTGATAGTAGCAATGCAATTGCAAGAAAGACCTGAAATCCTCACCAAATCGCAAATTTCAAATATAAAAAATAAAAAAAACGAGGCCTTAAAACATGCAGCCACAGAACTGGAACGAAAAATAGGCAAGCCATTAACCGTTTCGCAACTAATGAAGAAAGTAAACAACATGAAAACGAGACTAAGAAATAAGGTTGACAAGAACAAAACTGGCAATAAAAAAATTGTTTTAAAGCAGTGGGAATTTTTTTTACATGGATTAATGGATGGAGAGGAGAATCCGACCATAGGTAAAATACAAGGTAAGATTTTATTTCCTGATTGAAGAAAAGTTTGCATCACATAAATAAATGTGATATGGATGTATGTAATACAAAAGTGCCGCGACCATGTCAAAAAAACTCCACTTTCTTTTATTGCACAACACACATCTAAAAAACGGGATATAATTAGAAAATACGCTTTTTTATATCTTTAAACAGAGCTTTTTTTGTAATATTGATTGGAAATGTCGTTTTTAGAACAGTTTTGCGTCAATAAAGTAGCCCTTTTTGCATACATACATAAAGAATTTTTCGAAAAACATTTAATTACAATCTTCATATATTATTCCATTCTAGGAGCCAAAAGTGTTGGACTTTCTTCAGCTGTGAGGAATGTAGACGACGAAGAATCGTCTCACTCTTCCTTATCTTTCCAGTCCGACAAAGAAAAGGAAGACTGGCCTATACCACGGCCACAAAAAGCGTTAAAGCAGCAAACAAACAAGAACTCTCAGTTATTTGAAACAGAAAAAACTTCCAAACTGACAACACAGGAATTACAACGCCTTGTTTTTATCGAACAATTAAAGGCTACTCGTATCCAGAGGCAGTTTTATGAACAAGCAATATGGAAAGCAGCGCAACCAAATGCCAGTCATGATGATAATCCTTATATAATAACACAATTGAACTAAATACATACATATATTTTTTTAAATATTTTTTGTATATCTTTGTATTTGTATATTGTTCAGTTGTACTTAATTCTAAATAAAATATAAATATTTTCTTTATGCGAAAGTAGAAAGTATGAATAAAATGGTAAATTAAAAATTTCATTGCGGCTTTCAAAAATATATTAATTATGGCCACTGGCCACCACCTACGATTTACAAAAAAAACGCCTTTCTTATAGATAAATATTTATTTTGTTTACTTCTAATTTAACCATTTTTATCTAAGATCTTGACCAATAATAACATTTCCTATTTCAAACCGTCTCTCTCGTGCAGGCTGTAGGAGCCCATCTTCTACTTCATAGTCACCACCGTTATGATAAGTTTCGTCTGGTTCTGCATTATATTCAAAATCAGCATCTCCCACGTATTTGGCAATATTGTGAAGCACGATACAACAAATAATGACGGATGGAACTTTTTTTAATTTAACTCGGCACATGTATTTCAAAACTGGAAACCTGCGCTTAAGTTGGCCAAATCATCTTTCAATTATAGCCCTTTCTTTCTTAAAAAGTCTGTTGTAAGCTCTTTCCAATGCGTTATTAGGGTTTCTAAAGGGAGTCATTAGCCACGGTTCTAAGCCATAATCATTATCACCCAGTAGTACTGCACCAGGAAACTGTTGAATAGTTACACGTATATCGCAGTTCCTCTAAATTCTTGCGTCCTGTAAAGCACCCGGCCAACTAATATCAGCATTAGTAAACATTTCCACTGAGTTACATGTTACCTGCACATTTAAAGTCGCCAATCCCTTTCTGTTGATGTATTCATTACCGTGTTGATTCGGTTTCAAAATCTGAACGTGCGTGCAATCAATCACTCCAATAGCACTTGGAAACTGATATTTTTCTTGCCACGCTTGCTGTGCTTCGTTTATTTTGGATTGGGTTGACGAAAATTTGATCCATAAATGGGACTTTTCAACTATTTTGTTCATTACAAACGAAATTGTTTTTGAAACAGTCGACTGAGTGATTCCCAATTCTTCTGCTACACCCATCTGAAATCCAGGATTGGCCATATATCGCAAGAAAACCTTCATTTTATGATTTGAAGAAAGAGCGCCTCCTATTCTTTCAAGATTTTCTCCCAAAAAGTACGTTACCCTCCAATTAATATTTTCTTCTTGCACTTTGTATTGCTTCTGTGCCCGTATATTCACGAATTCTGCCATTTTATGACCAGCTTATTGCAAGGTGCATCCCCTACTAACGAGATGCAAAAATTTTGGAGCAAATACTGAACTAAGTAAGCAAAGCATATTTTTCTATTCATAACAAGATGAGCAAATACGTGAGTAAGTTTTGCAAGTAGAAGGTTGTAGTTTAATCCCTTTCATTTCCACACTTGAAATATCTGCCCTTTCAACCAAAAATTGTCGACAATAATTTTCAGTAGATTCCTGGAGTCTGCTTTTATGAACGAGACTTTTATTTTCATTCGAAGAATGCGATTAACAACATATAACCCTTAAACAACATTTATGACATCGGGTAACACAATGTCTATTTTCTCACGAATTGTTTCAAATATTTTCTATTCTTTGCTATAATATTTGCTTCGTTCCCCTTTCTTCCGTTCCTACTCATTCTTCCTACTATCGCCTTGTCCCATATTTGATTTGATCTTCTCTTTCATTTACCCTTTATTGTTTTTGCTTCTCTTATTCTTCTTGTTTTTCTCGCGTTTTCCATTTGCAATACACGTCCTTATCATTCCACCTGTCGTTATTCTGCATATTCTGAGACTGTTGTATTTTAATTTCTTTTCTTACGTTTACGTCCTTTATTTTATCTATCATTGTGACTCCAAATACTCTTCTTAGGTACGTAATCTCCATTGCTTGTATCTTACTTTGTGGTCTTCTGTTTAATATCCAAGATTTACAGTTGACACCCAAATGTTAAGATTGATCTGAATATAGTTTTAAATACTTTTTTCTACTATTAGCTATGACGTTGACAATTATTGCGTCTTCTGGGCTTCTAGCCAACTGAGAATTTGAATTTCTGTTAGTGGTCAATAATTTTTTCTATTGTTAACCTAGGTCAATAATGGATAGATTCAAATGTTTTGAGAATCCAGCGATAGTGGTTTTAACGAAAACTTGTGCAACATTATTTGTATACTCAGGAGATTGTATTTAACGTATTTGCTGCTTGAAATTACCTAACACGATAAAATTATTTGAATAAAAATGCCATTAGTTTAAAATTTGCGCTCAACTAATAATGACTGACGACCTTCCGTAACTACAGCATGGCAATAATTACAAACGTTGAGTGCGTTCAGAAAACACAACCGTTGGATGAATATTTTGTGAACGCAGTTTGATCAGTGAGCGAAACTCAAAATGTTTGATGAACGGACGCCTTTTTTATGAGCGGTTTTCAAGTGTACTCGCTGAACACAACACGTTGCAGATTGTGATGTTTTCATATTAGTGCAATAAGTACATAAGTAATACATACAATACATAACATTATACGCCGGAATAATTTCTTCATAATAATTCCTGTTCTTTACACGAATACCGCCTCATCTCAGGTTATAATCATGTGGTAATAGTTCCTGCAAATCTTCTATTGGATAGGCTATAATATTTCAGTTCATATCAATTATATCACTATCATCTAATAACGCCAGAATTAGATTGTATCCAGCCGTAATATTAATTTTTAAATATTTATACTTTCCAAAAAATGATGGTTCAGGAGGCATACGTCAATAATTCGTTGCTCAGTGAGCGCTCACTCAACGGTTGAGTTATAAGTTACGTTTTCTGAACGCACCAGTTGTATGAAAATAAGTGTAATAGTTCCTGCAAATATATCTGTTTACATCAGCTATATTGCCATCATCTAATAACGCAAACACTGGAACAGCAAACAACATTTTCCCACATGGAGTTGGATTTATACTGCACAAACAAATTGAAACGTGTGTTACCAACTTTGTGCCAACATCAGAGAGGATAGCTCTTCTACAAATTAATGCCCGTGAATGTTAATCTCATCCAAATTTATGCTCCTACTACAGACTACAGCAACGAGGACGTAGACCAGTTCTACAAGCAAATATCAGATATAATCAAAACCTTGCCACAGCATGATTAAACATCATTATGGGTGATTTCAATGCCAAGCTTGGGAAAGGTAGAACTGGGGAACACATTGGAGACTTTGGACTAGGCGAAAGAAACGAACGTGGCGACACTCTAAGTGCATTCGTAGTGGAACATAATCTGATTGTTACCAATACATTGTACACGTGGAAATCGAATGATGGGAAAACTAGGAATCAGATAGACTTTGTACTCATTAATAAGAGATTTAGAAACAGCATCAAAAACATAAAAACCTATACAGGAGCAGATGTACAGTCGGCTCATAACCCGCTGATTGGAAGGATGGGAATCAGGTTGAAGAAGGTAGAGACAAAATGTGTAGGGAGATACGACTACAGAAAAATGAAAGACACAGCCACAAGCAATTTGGTAAAAAGCGAACACTTGACAGAGACGGAAAAACAGGAAAATGATGGAGATGTAGAAAAATACCTTAAGATGCTTCAAGAAAGTGTACATAAAGTCAAAGAAAAGTACTTAAAGCCTAACAAACAGATGAAGAAATCTTGGATGACGGATAAGATCTTAGAGCTGATGGAAAAGAGTAGATTGAATAAAAATAATAAAAGAGAATATATAAACATACAAACAGAAATAAGGGCGAAAATAAGAACAGCCAAAGAAGAAGAGAAATTGGAAAAATGTATGGAAATCGAAGAATGTCAAGCTAAATGTCTTCTTCTTCTTCTTATTCGTATTTAAGATCTTGCGATCTGTTAGTTTTGAAGGTTCCTCTTTATCGTTTCCTGGGAGGTGGACTGCCAACTGTCCTTCCATCTCTTAGGTGGTCTACCGGGTGCTCTTTTCCCTGTTGGTTTCCCTTCAAGTGCGATGCGTGGCAGTCTGCTCTCCTCCATTCTTCTCACATGAGCGTACCAATGTCTTCTTCTTTGTCTCCCCCATCTTACGATGTCTTGTACTCCACATTGTTCCCTGATGTCATTGTTTCTAACTCGGTCCCTTCTTGTTTTTCCCACTATAGTCCTGAGCGTTTTCATTTCGGCTACTCTAAGCATGCTTTTCGTTTTGTTGGTTTCTTCTCTGGTTTATATTCCGTATGCTAAATGTGATAACATTAATATGCACAAGACCGTAAAGGAAATGGCGGGAACGGTGAAGAGAAGAACCGTTAATGTACTTAAGGATAACCAAGGCCGAGTTATAGTAGAGAAGTCGGAAATTAAGCAAACCTTGGAAGAATACATTAAACAACTTTTTGATGACGTGAGAACGGTGCGACCCAATATCTAAGAAACAGATGGTCCCCGAATCTTAGAGATAGAAGGGCAGGCAGCCTTGAAAAACGCAAAAGATCAAAAGGCCTTGGGCCCCGACGGGATTCCTGCTGAAATATTAAAGCTGATCGAAGGGAAGAATCTAAAATGACTTACAAAAGTGTTCAATGTGATCTATGATACGGGCGTCATACCCACGGAATGGCTGAGGTCTGAATTCATTACTCTCCCCAAGAAGCCTAATGCTAGGAAATGTAGCGAGTTTCGAACAATAAACTCGAGTCATCTGCTAAAGATTTTCCTGAAGATAATCACAATAGGATATTTAAACTGTGTGAGGAACAGATGTCTGAGACTCAATTCGGCTTTAGAAGTGCTGTGGGGACTATAGAAGCTATATTTTCGGTGCAGGTGCTGTTTCAGCGATGCAGGGATGTCAACTTCGATGTCTACGCTGTTTTATAGACTATAGGAAGGTGTTTGATCAAGTACGGCACTCGAAAATAATGGAAGTTCTGCAAAAAGCTGGACTAGACGGGAAGGACCTCAAAATCATCAGAAATCTCTATTGGAATCAGAGGGCTTATGTCAGGGTAGACAAAGAGACAACAGAAGAGATGCAAATATTACGTGGTGTAATAGAGGAATGCATACTATACTGCTAAACGGAGAACGACTGAATAATATAATGTATGCAGATGATACCGTTATTTTTGCGAACAACCTAGCTTCCTTACAACTCCTAATGGAGAGTGTTACAACATACAGCCGACAATATGGTTTGGAAGTAAACACCAACAAGGCAAAGTTGATGATAATCAGTAAGAACCAAAACACCCGCGGTATTTTGTTAGTGGACGAAACTCCTGTAGAAAGAGTCAACAATTACGCATACTTGGGCACCAACATAAATGATGACTGGGACCACTCTGTGGATATCAGAACGCGTATTGAAAAAGCCAGAATAGCATTCATCAGGATGAAGAAAGTCTTGACCAGTCACGACTTACAGCTGTCAACGAAAATTCGCCTACTGCGATGTTACGCGTTTTCGATCCTTTTCTATGAGGTCGAATCATGGACGCTTACGGAAGCCTCCTGAAAAAAACTTGAGGCATTTGAAATGTGGCTGTACCGAAGAATCCAACGAATACCTTGGACAGAGAAAATCAGTGGCGGCTCCTACATTAGGTCATTGGGTCAATGACCTCCCATTAAAAAATAATTTAAAAAAATATTTAAATAGATAGATAAAAAAATAAAATATACCTACTATACATATAGTATAGTATTAAATACTAATACTAAGTATTTCTCTTAAATAAAAAATAAAATTTACCTAAAATGTTTCAAGGCCCCGTGTAAAAGTTTGTCAAGACAACCGTGTAAACGTTATTTCGACCTACATCTCTGCGAAATTCAAAATAGCAAAACGGGCTGGTGTCCATCGATGACCTCAATGCGTTAAATAGGGACGGATCTGCTGAACGTTGACAATCTTCTTAACGTGAAAGAAACACGGCCGAAGTTTACATCTCTTGGGTCAAAAGCCCGGGTTAATATGGATGATGAATCGACTTACGTCGTTCGATTATTACACGCTTAGAAAAGAGATGAGTAGAGGGGTTGGCAGGCTGCGCTATATTTTGATTTAAAGGAGATCATTTTGAAGTCAAATAAGATTTGTGTTTTGATGTAATAAGTTGTTATTGTTATTATTTTGATTTTTGATTCGTTTTTTGAGGGCTTGTGTTTTAATTATTTGGTGTTATTTTATTCTACGCCTTTTATCATGTCTGTGGTGCAAATGGTTCAAAATTTGAGAACGAAAAGTGAATTAAATTTTGAAAAACTATTAAAACTAATGGAAGGTGGTCGTCCTCTTCCAGATTTGAAAATTAAACAGACTAGCAAGGATGAAAACAAAGAAGTTCATCGCAATTTTCGCAGGCCTATGTATGATTTGTCTGATTGGATTTTCGGATGTGAAGTAAGTGATGCATTTCACTGTTTCGTTTGTCTGCTTTTTTCGAATAATTCTTTATAGTGTAAAAACGGTGTCCAAGATTTAAAACATTTAAAAGAGAAAATAAAAAAGCATAGTTTATCGGCAGACCATATGAAATGTGCCATGAGTTTTGCTACAATCGGTACTGTGGATATTCGTTCTCAATTAGACAATGCTTATAGACATTTGGTAAGAGTTTTTAATGAAAATGTGTCGAAAAACAGATATATTATAAATAAAATAATTGACTGTGTGAACTTTTGTGGGGCGTTTGAACTTGCTTTGCGAGGGCACGACGAGACAGAATCTTCTGTAAACCCGGGAATATTTCGTGGACTTATAAATTTTGTTTCAGAGCTGGATCCAATATTCAAAGAATACTTGGATAAGGCTACGGATTTTAAGAGTACTTCTAAATCTGTACAAAATGAATTACTTGATTAAATGTTATCGGTGGCTCAAGAACAACTTAAATTGGAGATTCAGTCAGCCGAATATATCGCAGTCCAGGTGCATGAAACTACTGATAGCTCGAACAGAACTCAAATTACTTTTATTATACGGTACATTTTATCCGGTGTCGTTAACGAAAGGTATATAAAATTTGTAAATCCTACCGGCACCACAGCCGAACATTTATCGGAGATAATTTTTAAAGAATTAGAGGTACTAGAAATTAAAAAAACAGCGGAAAAGTTAATTGGACACAGTTATGATGGAGCTTCTACTTTGAGTGGTCGATTAGGTGGAGTACAAAAAAATTAAAGAACGATATCCTCAAGCAAATTTTATTCATTGTTATGCTCACCAATTAAATTTAATTCTGCAAAAAGCAGCAAGTCAGAATAAAAATGTCAACATTTTTTTTGCCAATTTACAGGGATTTTCCACATTTTTTAGTCGATCTCCAAAACGTACAGCGATTCTCGATGAATTTGTTAAACTACGTTTACCTAGAGCGGCACCAACAAGTTATACGCGTTGTGTGGAAACCGTATTTTTGTATCAAGCTGTTATTTTGGCTTCAATAGAAAAGATAATTGAGGTTGAAGAAGACTCAAATACAATTAATCAAGCAATAGGATTAAAAACTTTTTTGCAAAACGTGGATTTCCTTTATTGGCTAAATTTTTTCCATTTAATAATGCCTAATTGTGAAGTTCTTTTTAATCAACTTCAAAAACATGGTATTGACGTGATATTGTTGAAAAAAATATAGACTCATTTAAAATGTCAATTCAAAAAGTCAGAGACCATATTTTATTAAATGAAATATTTCCCGAAGCACCTTCATCTTCTTCAACACTTGGTGCAAAAAGACCAAGAAAAAATGAAGACTCAAAGCGCCAAGTTGCTTTGGAGGTTTGCGACATAATAATTTCTGAGATTAACCACCGCTTTAGTTTCAGTGATCATTTAGTGATTGCCCAGTTATTTTACAGCGACCAGTTCGAACAATATAAAATTAATTTTCCAGATCGTATTCTTAAGTCAATAAGAGAAAACTATTCTAGTATTAATTACTTAAAACTAAAAACTGAACTTCAAGTTATTTATGAACGCGACGATTTTAATAAGAGTTCAGGAGCTGTGCCAATGGTGCAATTGTTTATTAATAACAATCTCTCGGAAACTTTTTCGGAAACTGTAAAATTGTTGACTATTTTATGTACATTACCAATGACAACTGTGGAAAGGGAAAGATGTTTTTCTACATTAAAGAGAATCAAGACATTTTTGCGTAATACTATGGGACAGGAGAGATTGTCGGCGTTAGCTATGTTAAGCATATAAAAGCAATTTGTGAATAGTATTCATACTTTTAATGAAAGGGTTATTGATCACTTTGCAAATACAAAAGATCGAAGGCTTCACTTAAATTTTAAAAAGATTTAGATTAATTATCATTTAATTTAAGTTTGTCATATTTAATATGTATAGAAAAGAATAAAATGTGGTTGTTTTTTAAGAGAGCATTATTTTTATATAAAACAAGCGTGGCCCAAAAATTTTTTTGCCTCTCTAGCTTTGGTAAAGAACTCCACAAATTTTGCGTTTTTAGCGATTTTAACGACTTCTAGGCAGAAATTGGGCATGGTTTTTCGAAAAATTTCCGCCCACGGCGAATAGGCCTCCGGGGGACTGGAGTGACGTTCGGTATTTTAAGATTTTGGTCACATCACCTATGACACCCCTATAAAATTAACCACGAACCGCCACTGGAGAAAATAAGCAACGTGGAAGTAATGAGAAGGATGGGAAAGGAAAAAGAAGTCCTAAACACGGTGAAGACCCGAAAGCTACAATATCTTGGACATATAATGCGTAATGAGAGCCGATATACCCTTTTACAGAAGATTCTCCAAGGCAAGGTATGGGGAGCTGGAGGAGTGGGAAGAGGGAGAATATCTTGGTTGAAAAATTTAAGAACGTGGTTCCACAAATCAACCACTCAACTATTCCGAGCTGCTGTTAACAAAGTTCGAATAGCCAACATCCGGAGCGGATAGACACTTTAAGAAGAAGAATAACGCAAAATTCTATTGTACTAGCCATAATGGTAATTTTTCAATATTTATATTTTCCAAAAAAGTATCGTTCAGAAGACACACGTCATACCAACTATCCGTTGCTCAGTAAGCGTCCACTCAACGGTGAGCTATAAGTTATGTTTTCTGAACACTTCCTTTGTTTGAAACTAAGTTTTACTAGTGGAAGTGTCAATATGCATGCATGCAACTACCTGTTTTTTGTTTTATTAGTGGAAAGGCGAATTTGCATTCTTGTGCTACTTGATTTTTACAAAAAAAAAATTATTTATAATTTGGCTAGTAGTGGAAAAAATTGTATATACACCACGGTGGTAAAGACATTTATAGGCCTCGCACCTCGCATCACAATCTTGATGCTCGGTCAATAATAACAGCCTTCACCACCTTGGTGTATATGTTACGGTTAATACAAGAAAATAGTTAATTCGCGAATTAACCGGCTAAAACGCGAATTATCCAATACAGCCGGTTATTACGGAAGAAATAACAATAATTGAAAAATATTCGCAAATTATTCGGTTAAAACGCGATTTAGACAATATGATCGGTTATATCCGATAACACTTGGCTCTTTCGCGAATTAGCCGGGTAATAAGTTCAGTAAGCAATTATTAATGTCGCATTCATTCATTCATAGACGTGCGTATAGGTACTGAGCTGTGATTTTTATTACATAAGTAATACAGAATAATAAAATACGTTCCCTAAAATTATAATAATAAAAAAGAAATAGTTATATTCTCTATAAAAAACAAACAAAAGGCTAATAGGTTAAAGTTTAATACCTATGGATCAAAACTTATAGGTACCTACTTTTACTACATATTACTTATTGGAACAGGATAGGCTTGAATGGCACTTAGAATTACATAACAGATTTTTCGACTTATGTCTACATTTTTTGGTGAAACATTTGCTTTTACAGTTACATTTTTGAAATCCCTGTCCTCCGGAAATTGACTGTTTTTTGGCAATTTCTCTTAATGATTTTTTTTCACTTGACACACACTCTAATGGAATTAACTTTCGTTTCCAAACAGCAAATTCATTTCTAGAGTATTTTTCACGAATAGTACCGTTTTCGTTACCTAATTCATAATATCCTTTGTCATTATCAGCGTGTACAATCGCCAGCAATGCATTATTGAAGTCACAACGCCCTCTATCTAAATCTGGAATAGGGACTCTGACAGTATCCCCTACGCAACAAGATGGAAATTTTTCTTTCGATATTGTTGGATTTGGTGTTAAATTAAGTTGTTGAATAAACAAATAACGTGAACCAGGTTTTATTCTTTTGAACTTTTATTTTACTAACGTATAAACTAATACAACCACGTTTTTCTTTCTTACTTGACAACTAACAACAATTCTTCTTCTTTTACACATAACATGACATTTTTCATGGCCTCTTTCCTAAGAATAAATAGTTTTATTGTCAGTTTCCAACACCCCCTTTCAATAAAATTATTTTATTCTTCTTACACTTATTAATAACAAGTTTAATTTTAATGTTAAATGGCAAAGCAAATAACGCGGTAATAATACAACGAAAACAAGACTATTTAGGTAGCAATCCTAAATCTTTTCTAAATTTTTCGAACTTAATTCTAGCTAATGGTTTGGTAAACATATCAGCCAATTGGTCTTCACTCTTAATGTGAACAATATTCACCAAGCCATTATCTATCTTCTCTTTGATAAAATAAAAACGCACATCAACATGTTTCAATCTCTTATTATTTTCAGGATTAGTTGCCACTTTAATTGCTGACTGATTATCTTCATACATTATAATGGGTTCATCTAAATCAAATAAACAAAAATCTTTTAAAACTTTTGCTAACCAACAAGCTTCACTAACTGCTAAACTTAGGGCTATATACTCTGATTCTGTCGATGATATTGAAACACATTGCTGTTTTCTACTTGCCCATAGAATTGTACAATTTAGTAACTTAAAAACATAACCAGATGTTGATTTTCTATCATAAATGTCCCCTCCCCAATCAGAGTCTACAAATCCACATAAATTATTCATATTATCTGGTTTAAATATTAACTTAAGATCTAGAGACCCTTTTACATATCTCAATACTCTTTTCAAAGCCTTTAACAGATTATTGTTTGCCTTATCTTGATATCTACTTAACAGACTAACACATTCACATAAATCTGGTCTGCAACCTTGAACTGCATACATTAGGCTTCCAATAATTTGTCTGCAAAGCTTTTGTAAGTCTGGATCATTTTCTGTATTCTTAAAATTATAATCAGTATTTACATCAATCGGGGTATTAATAGGTTTACAATCCTGCATGCCGAATTTCTGTAAAATTTTCTTTAAATAATTTTCCTGACTTAATTCAGTATATCCCTGATCCAAATTTTGTCTAACAGTTATACCTAAATACTGAGAGATAATTCCTAAATCTTTCATACAAAAATTGTTACTCAACAAAACTTTTAAATTGTTGACTTCTTGTCTGTTTGCTCCCAAAATTAATAAGTCATCAACATAAATCAAGATATATAATCTACTATCATTTGTACATTTTGAGTATAAACAATGATCATTTTCTGATCTAACATAACCCTCACTTTTCATTAAATTATCAAAAGTAGTATTCCAACATTTAGGACTTTTCTTTAAACCATAAATCGACTTATTAAGTTTGCAAACAGTTTTACTATTTTCTCTATTTTTACTTGGCAAAGTCATAAATACCTCCTCATTTATATCTCCATAAAGAAATGCGCTTCGTACATCCATTTGATGAATAGGTTTACATAACTTAATTGCAACTACAAGAAGGATTCTAAAGGTTGTTAATTTTGCCACTGGGGCATAAATATCATACAAATCATCACTGCTTTCTTGTTGAAAACCACGAGCCACTAAGCGCGCTTTAAAATCATTTTCATTTTTTATTTTAAAAACCCATTTACTTTCTATAACCTTTTTATTAACCGGCCACGGCACTTCACTCCACGTATTATTTTCGCGAAGCATGGTCAGCTCTTTTTCCATAGCCTTTTTCCACTGCACACTATTTTTACCGGACACTGCCTCTTCGAGAGTAACTGGCTCTTCTTCATTCGAGTAAAAGCACATATCAGCTTCACTAATATCATAATCTTGCATCCATGCTGGTTTGTTAATTTCACGTTTTCCACTTCTCACTGTCACTTCTCCAGAAATTTCTTCTTCCGATGAAGTATCTTCTTCTGGTTCCTCCGAATTTCTTAATATTTCAATTTCAGGATCAAGAATAACATTATGATCATCATTTTCGGTTACGTCTTCATCCTCATTTTCAGAATCTAATAATACAATTTTGTTATCATCCCTTATATGTGTCCCTTTTTCTTCTATCTCGGGAATAAAGACCACATCTCTGTGTATTTGTACCTTATTTTTGTTTGGGAAGTATACTCGATAACCTTTAACTTCTTCTGAGTATCCCACAAAAATTCCAATTTCATTTTTAGCATCTAGCTTTCTACGTTTTTGTTTCGGAATGTGTACACTAACTTTTGATCCAAATTCTTTGAAAACTTCAACATTACAATTCTTTTTGTACCATGCCTGAAACGGTGTTTGATCCTTCTGTGGGATTTTTCCTGCACGATTTATTGAAAATATTGCAGTATTTGCTGCCTCAGCCCAAAAAGATTTACTCAGGCCAGAACTCTGTAATAATGTTCTTACAGATTCTACTATTGTCCTATTTTCTCTTTCTGCTCTACCATTCTGTTCAGGGGTATATATGCAAATTTTTTGGTGAACTATTCCTTTTTTGTTACATATTTTTAAAATCTTTTCATTTACAAACTCCAAACCGTTGTCTGTTCTTAATATTTTTATCTTATTTCCAGTAACATTTTCTGCCATAGCTATAAAGTTTTCTATGTTTCTTTCAACTTCCGATTTATTCTTTAAAAAATAGACATATCTATATCCAGAATAATCATCTTTTAATAATAAAAAGTATTTTGCCCCACCAAGTGATTCAGCTTCAATAGGACCACATAAGTCACTATGTATAAGTTCACAAGTATTCTCTGCTCTTGATTCACTAACTGAAAATGGAAGTCTACGCTGTTTACCAGCAAGACATATTTCACAAAATGGTTTTGGATCATCAGTGAATTGTATATTATTTCTTTTTAAAACCTTCTTTACTTGATCAAAATTAATATGTGCCAATTTTCTATGCCAATCATGTATACTTATGACTGCATTACACTGTAATGGCTGCATATCTATGTTTTGGGTAAATTTTTTAATTTTAAACTGCATTTTATATAAATTTCCTTGTCTTTCTGCTATAGCTCTTACTTTACCCTTTATATCTATTAATTCACATTTATTTTTATTTGAATGCATTTCATAATTTTTATCCAGTGTAGTACTTAATGAAAACAAATTTACTGACAAATCTGGTACATATAATACATTGTTTAAATCTGTACTCACCCATTCGCTTCCATTCCAAGCTGTTACTTGTACTGTACCTATACCTTGTACATCTACTAGTGTTCCATTTCCTACTCTAACTTGCCTTTTTTTCGGTAGTTTTCCCATTAGTCTGAATTGTTCTTTGTCGAAACACATGTGTTCTGTAGCTCCACTGTCCATCCACCAATAGTCTGGTTTCAATTTGACTTTGTCTAATACATCATCAGAACAATTTAATAGAATTTATTCACTTACAAGGGCTTGATCACCTGCTTTTCTGTTATCCCTTTTCTCTTCTTCTTCTTTTCTCTTCTTGAACCAACAATCTTGCGTTAGATGTCCTGGTTTCTTACAAAAATGACACTCCTTTTTGCTTGTTCTGCGACAATCTCTCTTCATATGACCAATTTTATTACACTCAACATTTTATGTATTTTCTTGACTTGACGAACTTTGTTGTCGATGCTAATGCCGTATGTCTTTCTACATTTTTACCTCTTTCTTCTTCCAACATTAATCTTGACATAAGATCAGTCAATGTTTGTTTATCTGTGGGTGTTGATTCCCAAGCTGATATAAAATGTTTCATATTTTCGGGTAATGACATTAATACCTTGGTAATTATCATTTTGTCACTTATTTCTTCTCCCAATGACTTTAATGTGCCTTTTATTTCCTCTAACTGTGACATAAATTCTGCTGCTTTTCCTTCTGTATATTCTAATGAAAAGAATCTTTGAGTCAATACATGTACACTTACTTGAGATTGATGCTCATAAATTGCTTTAAGCTTTGTCCACATTTCGGCTGCTGTTTTGCATGACAAAATATGTGTAACTACTTTTTCTTTTAGCCTAGAGACTATAATTTCTTGTGCTTTGGCATCTTTACTATCCCATTCTTCTGTAGTTGTAGCTGGTCTCTGTACTGCTCCACTTACTATCTCAAAATATCTTTTGGACTTTAGCGTGATTTCTACCTGAAACTTCCATGTAGTCCAGTTTTCTCCATTGAGTTTTGCAATACCTATCAACCCTGTCTGGTCCATCGTTTTATGTGTGTCGAACGTCGTATTCTTACTAACTGACCCCAAACACTGGGTATTTTCTTTTTATCTGCTTGTTGCTTGCCGGCGTCGATTATTTTTTTGCTTAATTTTTAATTTAACACCCTTTTAGGCGAACCTGGCCCCATAACCTGTTGGATTTGGTGTTAAATTAAGTTGTTGAATAAACAAATAACGTGAACCAGGTTTTATTCTTTTGAACTTTTATTTTACTAACGTATAAACTAATACAACCACGTTTTTCTTTCTTACTTGACAACTAACAACAATTCTTCTTCTTTTACACATAACATGACATTTTTCATGGCCTCTTTCCTAAGAATAAATAGTTTTATTGTCAGTTTCCAACAGATATACGCTTCATTTTTTCAGATTGTTTCTCCAAACATTTTTTAACTTGTGCTCTATTTTCCAAAATACTGAACTGCTTCACACAAATATCACACTTTTCACCTCCAGTTTGACAAAGACACTCATTTAACACATCAGTTATGTCGTTTCGTTCTTCTCTCACTTTATTATTATCTTCAATACAGTTAATATTTTGCATGTTGTTTTCGTGGACTTCGATCACTTGAAGGACTCTATTTTGGTGATTTTTAACTGTTTCTGCCGAATTTGGTACATCAATTATTTCAATCTGTATATTCTCATTTGGTATATCATAATATTCTGACTCTTCCTTTTCCTCTTCTACAATTTCATAATTTTTATCTTTTATTTGACCGCTAACTTGTATATCTGTATTTTTGTTAAATGTTTGATTAATTGTCTTATTAATGCCTATTTCTTCCATATGAGATATGTTTTAATTTAGATCTACGTCATTTTCATACAGAGTATTTTCCGTGCTGGTATTTTTCACTATATCTAAGAGCTCTTCTTCGGTATTAATTCCTTCAATAAGCTCTATGCGTAGTTTGGAATCTAATAAGCCAATCTTTAATTCCATACCAAACATTGCTCTGTACGGTGAACGCTTTATCCCGTCATGGTATGCACGATTTTTCAACACTTGAACAAATTTAAGACCATCCGACCAGTTATTTGTGTTATTATCTTTCAGACATGTCGCTAGAATTTTTTCTACGTCTTGGTTGCATCTTTCTACACTTCCCTGTGATTAGCTATGGCGAGGTTTTCCGGTAACTAGTTTGAGTCCAGGCCACATACTTTTTAATTGCTCCAGTATACGGTTACCAAATTCACGTCCATTGTCAGAATGAAGAATCATTGGTGCATAGAATATACAAAATATATTAAGTATTGTTGTCGCCACTTCATCAGCTGTTTTGGATTTTAGGGGTCTCAATTGTACGAACTTTGTTAAATGATCCTGATAAGACTAGTATGAATTTATACAGCCCATCAGGATTCGATTGCATGTCAATGAGATCTACTTGAGATCGGCTGTTCATTTCGGAATGAATAATGGATTTTTGTTTCATTAAGCATGAGGTGCATAAACTAAGGTAAATAGATATACTCTCCTGGGTAATATTTTTATATTTTTTCTTCAGCTCCTGAACCATTCTATTGTGACCACCATGTCCAAAAGCCAAATGAGTTGCGTGGATAATATCAAAAAAATCCTCATTGGCTACATAATATTGGAAGTCTTGCGCATTTGGTTTTATAAGGGTAATTAATTTTTAAACGCCGCCTATGGAACACATATCATAACGTTTTATGCGGCGATATTGTTGGGAAGTTTTGGAGGCGGTATTTTTTGCCTGTTTGACACATTCAATTGTATTCTTATATTCGTCACTATTTAAATATCCGGTATTTGCACTTTTGGTAACTGCAACTTTGAAAAACTCTTCATTGAAACGCGCTTTAAAATTGTTTACACTTTCAGTATTACCAGCCATGTTGACAAACGACAAAAAACTGTGACAAAGTTACGAGGTCATAATTCGCTGCACCTGCACCGTATCATATATCATTAGTTAGAATTCATGTATACTTGTTATCATAGTTCTTTAGTTGCTTTATATTTGTAAATCAGTTTTTGTATAACCACTCCAGAATAACATCTCTCTTTGTAATAATTAAATAAAATATCTTTTTAAAAATAGTATTTCTGTTTGGAAATACATATCGGCGCAGTCAGTAGGATAACGCGTGTTGTCCTAACGTGTTTACAAAATACGAACTTACATCCCTTCAGTGGAACCAGTGCAAATCATCCCTTCTATGGAAATCGTCCCTTGTGTGGTACAGTCACGTGGTGCACAAAAACTCGAGGAAGGTACAACTAGCCAGAAAACCATCGAGGTAAGTGCTAAGTTTCCTTTTTGCCGTTACCTTATTTTCATTAATTCGGGAAGGATAGTTGTTAAGACAATTTTATTTGTAATTAATTAAAACCTTTATGATTGATACTGATTCCATAGTAGAACCTCTTAAGAGTTTGAATATCAGCAGTGAAAGTAATAATAGTAAAGTTAAAATGCCAATCGGTCAATTAGAACCTCGTCCTATCAACTGGGAGTTGTTTAAGTCAAAAATTTCAAATACCAAACCTTATGATGGCGATACGAATACTCTCAACAAATTTATTTCTCTTTGCGATAACCTAATCGCGACATATAAGGATTATAATGATAAAGATTTGAGCGATCATATTCTTGAATGCATTCAGGGTAAGCTTGTCGGAAAATCCGAGCTAATGGTCGGGAATAGAGTAGAGTTGAATAGTTGGGAACTGTTAAAAGATGCGCTTAGGCAATGTTTTTCGGACAAACGGAATTTAGAATGTTTAACGCAAGAGCTCACGCGAAACAGGCCGCACAAAAATGAAAATTTGATAGAATTCGGGAATAGGTTGCAATTATTGAGAAGCAGCATCATACAAAGAATTAGTAACGATAATAATCTTAACCAAAACGAGAAAATTATACATATGCAATTTTGTGACAATACGGCATTAAATACCTTTATTGCGGGCTGCACCGGTACTTTACGAAACAACATGCATTTAAAGCAACCAGCATCATTGGAGCATGCTATTGCTTATGTTAATGAATTTGAAAATTTCGAAAAGCTTTATTCTCATTCAAATGATCAAAGGTCCTACCAAATCAAAAATAATTTCAGAAATAAGAATTACGGCCCCCGAACTCATCAACACCACGGCAACCAATATTATCATCAGTCAGCTTCTTCTTATCCCTCAAACTCTAATTCTAATGCGTATTTATCTCAAGGCCCTTCGTGGCCTTGTCAACCCATTAACGTTCAACCCCAACAATTACCACCCAGAAAATACCCAACTAATTCAGAAGTTTTCGGACCTCCTCGTAATGTTTTCAAACCTAATCAGACTCCTATGCATCGTCTTCCAAAACCTGAGCCAATGGCTATTTCTACAAATTCAAGACTACCCCCATCATATAGTAGAAGATCCAATAATGTTAGAAGCAATTATTTTCAAAATAACGGCCAAAGGTCGAATTTCATAGCTGAAGAATTATTTTCTAACGACTACATTGGGACGGAATGCGAACCGACGCATGGCGACGTCGACGCAAACCCCCATTTTCGCGAGCTAGAAAACTATGTACATTCTGATTATGTTAGTGAAAATGTTCAAGAGAATGCCTCAGTAAACCCCATAACTTAATCGAACTGAACATTACCTCTAATAATCCCTTACCCTATATCAGTATTTCTAAACCCCATTAAATCTGCTAATAGACACCGGAAGTACTAAATCAGTCTTAAAGCCTATCATTGCCGAAAAATTCTATCCCAATTGCATATTTAATTCAAATGTATCACTCTCAACCTCTTTGGGAACCAAAGATGTGCAGTTTCAAGCCGACATACCAGCTTTCCGAGAATTTAACAGGAATCATATGTTAAGGTTCATATTATACGATTTTCACGAATTCTTTGATGGAATTATTGGTATCAACGATCTAATTTCCATGAAATTTAATATAGATTTGTATAACGAGTGTCTTGTTAGTGATAGGGCTGTAATTCCAATTAAGTTTAGAAAACCTTCCGATATTAAATTCCAAATATCAATTGGCCCTAGCAAAAGAATCGTAAAGCAAGTCCCTGTTACAGTATCGAACGGAGAAATATTAATTGATAAGATAGTTTTAGGTGATATATATGTACCCGAGATGCTAACCATAGCCAATAATGGCTTAGCACTAGTAGAGTTTATTAATGAAACAAATAAAAGTTTAGCTATAACGTTATTAGAACCCTTAAGTGCAACCCCTTATAACCCTAATTTTTACGAATGTTATAAATTTGAAACTTTTAATAGTCCGGATAAATTTGAAATAAATAAAACTCGAATCCAAAACATGATTAGAGCTGATCACATGAATCCGGAAGAAAAGTCGGAAATAATTAAGTTATGTAAACAATATAAAGAATTATTTTTAAAACCCAGCGATCCTCTTACGTTCACTTCAAGAGTTGAACATTGTATCAAAACCACCGACGAAGCTCCAGTACACGTAAAATCGTATAGGTACCCGTATGCCCTTAAAGAAGAGGTGCAACGGCAAATAAATGATATGCTAGACAAGGGCATACTAAGACCGTCGTCGAGCCCATGGCGCTTCCCATATGGCTTGTAAAAAAGGAGCTAGACGCATCGGGGCAACAAAAATGGCGGCTTGTGGTAGATTACCACAAGCTGAATGAAAAGACTATTAGCGATCGCAACCCCATCCCAAATATAAATGAAATTTTGGACAAATTGGGGCGTACCCAATATTTCAGTACCATCGACCTTGCTAGCGGATTCTATCAAATAGAGTTGAGCAAGGATTCGATGGAAAAAACGGCATTTAACGTAGACCATGGTCACTACGAGTTCTTACGTATGCCCATGGGTCTAAGGAACTCGCCCAGTACCTTTCAGAGGGTAATGGACGAAATTCTTAAAGATTTGCAGAACAGGGTGTGCCTTGTGTATATGGATGGTATAATTATTTTCAGTACAGGGTTGCAAGAGCATATACAAAATCTTAAATTAGTTTTCGAAAAATTAAGACAAGCGGGACTAAAGTTACAGCTAGATAAATGCGAATTCGTGCGTAGAGAAGTAGAATTCTTGGGGCACGTTGTGACGCCCGACGGGATTAAACCAAATCCCAAAAAGATCGAAGCCGTGCAACGCTTTCCCATACCTAAAACACAAAAAGATCTAAAATCCTTTTTAGGGCTCTTAGGATACTATAGGAAATTTATTCGCAATTTTGCTAGGATTACAAAGCCGTTAACAAATTGTCTCAAAAAGAATAACAAAATATAACACTCACAGGAGTTTATTAACTGTTTCAATCACTGTAAAAATCTATTAATTTCCGAGCCTATCTTAGCATATCCAAATTTCGAGAAACCCTTCGAAATAATGACGGACGCATCAATGTACGCCATTGGAGCTGTCTTAAGTCAAGAGAATCACCCCATTTGCTATGCGTCCAGAACTTTAAATTCTGCGGAGATCAACTACTCTACTATAGAGAAGGAGCTCCTAGCAATTGTGTGTGGATGCAAATACATCCGCCCCTACCTTTTCGGACAACAATTTAAAATTTTAACCGATCACAAACCGTTAGAATGGTTGTTTTCCCTCAAGGAACCAAACTCTCGCCTGATGCGTTGGCGATTAAAACTAGAAGAGTTCGAATATACAATAAAATACCAAAAAGAAAGCTTAACAAGGTAGCGGACGCACTTTCTCGTTCACCTCCTAAATTAGATGTAAATGCATTAGAAACTAGTTCCTTAGATGTTAATATCGACGATATAGATGAAATAATAGAAAGGGAAATAAAAAAAATTAATAATCCTCCCTTAGTCAATCAGAACCTACCCGATCTCCTTGAGTTAGACATAGAAGATTTAATTAACGATAGCAGTAAAATAAAAATTCTTCAGGATATTCAAATCCGCCCCCCTGATATCGGAATTACTCAAGACACTGATCTAGACACGGTTCATACTTCCGTAGAGAATCCGATTTTATCCATACCAATTTCCGAAAAATCTGTAAATCAGCATAAAAATCAAATAATATTAACAACAGGAGAAATAAACTCTTACATTTGCAAACAAGAGAAAATATTCGATAACACTAGATTCAATGTCACTCTTCTCTCTAGAAATCTAGAATATAACATATTCACTTTCGCCAAGGATTTTTTAAATCCTAGAATTACGTATGCTTTATATTTTAGACAAACTAATTTACCCGAAATATTTACAACCTTGCAAAAATTCTTTAAAAATTCAGCCTTTTAATTAATTCACTGTACAAAATTTCTTAAAGATTTAGTAACGTCAGAAGAGCAATGCGAAAAATGAGAGTATTACCACGTTTACAAAAAGGCTCATAGAGGAATCAATGAGTTAAAAATGTCTCTTACAAAAAATCACTATTGGCCCAAAATGTCTGAGGACATAGAGGAACTTGTTAATAGTTGCGAAACTTGTTTAAAAAATAAGTATGACCGAAATCCACCCCTCATCAAATTTAATCTCACCCCAACAGCTTCTAAAACATTTGAACTCATTCACATCGATGTTTTTCGAATCTCAAATACCCCTTTCCTCACAATAATTGAATTTTTCTCTCGATACGGCCAAGCCTATCCGATCGAAACCGTTACCGGCATATCAGTAGTAGACATAAACAGGTGAAAAATAATTTTGTAACTCATCACGGGTTACCTTATAAAATTACAACCGACTGTGGTAGCGAATTTAAAAACAAAGATCTAGAAGACTTTTGTAAATTACACAGAATCGAACTACATCTCACAACAGCAAAAAATAGCAACTCAAATTCACCTGTAGAAAGATTCCATTCGAGCCTCATTGAGCATTTTAGATGCCTGCGATAGCAAAACCCGGAACTAACCCCTATTCAACTAATGAAGCATTCGATTTTAAGCTATAACAACTCCATACATTCTGTTACCAAATTTACCCCATTTGAAATCTTTTAAGGGCATATTGGAAGTCCAGACCCCTTCGATCTAGACGATCTTGTTCTTTCTTATTATGTTCAAAACCACAAAATCAGTAAACAACTATATGAAATGATAAAAGAACGGAATGAAAAAGTGAAAGAACGGAATATAAACAAAGCTAACGAGAAACGCGATGAACCGCCAGATTTTTCCAACCAACATATAGCTTATGTTCGAACGAAACATCGAGATAAAAAAAATGCCCAAATTCACAAAAGCCGAAATAGTTGTAGATGATAACGTAGTTTTAAAAACTAAGAAAGGAACTAATCATAAAAGCATCGTTAGAAAACCGAAACCTAATTCAAATATTTTACAGGGCCAGCATCGAAAAGATGAAAACGGTAGCCATCCCGATTTACCTGGTCCTAGGCATAGTCAGTATTAATTGTTTTACGCAAGAAATAACTGTAACGCCTTTAGAAAATCTTATTCTTCTGATAGATTTAGGTAAAGCTAGGTTAATTTACTCAAAACATAATTTTATTCATTACTTAGATGTAAGAGAAGTGGTTAATCAAATAAATATCGTTAAAACACACTTTTTAACAGTAAGAACATTAATTCTAGATACTAATAGTTCAAATCCCATTCCATATCAGGGTCTTAGCGAAAATATTTTAGTACGTACAGAGTTTCTTATTAATTCGTTAGAACGTAAATTCGACAATTTATATCCCCATATGCGTTCAAAAAGAGGTCTAATCAATGGTATGGGAAAAGTCAATAAATGGTTGTTTGGAAACCTAGATTCAGACGATGGCATTCGATACGATAATGCTATTAGATTACTGCAAACAAATCAGAAAAATATAATTACCGAAGTTAATCTACATACCACTTTATTTAAGAAACTAATCGATCATTATAATCAATCAATAACAGTTCTTTTACAAAACCAAAAGCTTCTCAAAAACAATCAAGTAAAATTTGAAGCCGCAATATTGAATCAAATAGATTCTCTAAGCAAATATATAACTTTCCAAGGAACAATTAGTCAAATCAATCTCGATTGTCAAAATTTAATATTATTCGTAGAAAATCTCGAGACCGCCTTGCTATTTTCAAAACTGAATATTCTTCACCCGTCAATGATATCAAGTGAGGAAATTCTTGACATGATAGAAGATTTGCATAGCATTTATGATAAAGATCAAATTCCCAAATTCAAGAATGTCTTAACATACTACACCTTTCTTGGAACGCAAGCAACCTTTACCGAATCAAAACTAATCTTTGCTGTCCATATTCCTATTGTGAAAACTAAATCATTAGACTTTTACCGTATTTACCCTAATATCCAAGCTAATAAAATATTTGTCCGTTCACACCCTTACTTGGCACGTAACGAAGAAGACGTCTAGGTTGCAAACCAAGAATGCGAAAAACTGGAGGAAATTTACTATTGTACCCAAGAATCAATCCCCATTGATAACTGTACCGATGAACTGATAAGAAGCGGAAAACTACCAGACAGCTGCTACGCCACCGAGGTCCATATCCAAAATCCTTTAATCGAGCAGATAACAGCTAATGAAGTTCTAATAATCCCTGGGAAACAAGTAGAAATAAAATCAAACTGCCGAAACAACAGAATATTCGAAGTAACAAAACCAACCCTTATTAATATACTAGAAGGATGCGAAATCTCCTCGAAAGAATTGAAATTCTCCAGAGTCAAAGGAATTAGCGAAGGAAAGCCATTAATTTTACCAAAGATCGAATTAGAACAAATTAAGATCAGAAGAAACTATCAAACGCCGAATATGTCAGAAATAAAATTCGATGAGTTATACGAAATCCATAGAATCGCAAAACAACTAACACCGATAGAAGAACAGCATAATACACACGAAATCCGAATCCTATCAATATTTCCAACAATCTTAATCATTGGATGTATCGTCGTAATCTTCTACGGAATTAGACGAGGACGCGAAAAATCAAAAATCAAGAAAGAAAAAGTCAAAATCATCGAAGAAATTCCCTTGGAGACAGTTCGCGAAAATCACTCCGTTATTTTCGCCTCTTAAGGACGGAGGAGTTACGAGGTAATAATTCGCTGCACCTGCACCGTATCATATATCATTAGTTAGAATTCATGTATACTTGTTATCATAGTTCTTTAGTTGCTTTATATTTGTAAATCAGTTTTTGTATAACCACTCCGAGAATAACATCTCTCTTTGTAATAATTAAATAAAATATCTTTTTAAAAATAGTATTTCTGTTTGGAAATACATATCTACAATAAGCGTTCTTTGCGGTTGCTTTTGGGTAATTCGCGTTTCAACCTGTTTGCGCTGGATAATATGCGAAACAAGAGCGGAACTATGACATATTCGGGTTTTATCCTTGACATTCGGTTAATTCGCGTTTTAGGCGGTTAATTCGCGAATTAACTATTTTCTCATATTAACCGTAACATATATACTATTAACTTTGGTCTCTCAAGTAATATCTTTTTTGTTAATAAAAGCATTACTCATGCTGTAATAGAGTTTCATCGTTTTCTATATTTGTTGCATATGTCCCGAATAAATTTCAAAACGATAAGTGTATCAGAATCCTGGACACCCATTTGTGAGGTTTCATCGGCATGTATTGCTTCATAAAGTGTCTCACCTTTGTAAAACACATCTGCTCACCAACTGAAAGGGCTTCTTCAAGAGGAATACTAGCGAATCTGTCATTACGATGATCAAATGCTTTGAATAATGATTGAAGTGAATAAAACGTCTTATGTTTTCAAATCTATTCAATAGCATCACCTTTCGGTTGGGATCATAACATATAAAAGCACATCCCTAAAAACTTATTATGACACTCTCGGATATATGTACTGCATTATTTGGATCCTGCTGGGTAGTGTACAAATTTGTTTCTTCAACAATTTTCTCGAGTGTTTTCTGGTAGAAAGAATATCTGAAAACCCTATATGGAGTATCCAAAGCCATGGCTGCAGGTGAAAGTTTAATGTCAACATGGAATGCGAGCTGTAGTTTATTTAATTGCATTGATCGTTGTTTCCAAACTAAATATCTTTTTTGTAAGTCCGGTATTGAGAAGTAGAAGCTGTATTTACATCAATACTGACAGTATTCTCTATAAAATCAATGTTTTCTTTTCAACTTGATCTTCTGGTTCTATATCTTCTGAGTCACTTGGATCGTAATTTGGATCATCTAAACTGTCAGCATCAGAAATGTCCAATCCATTTTCACTATTTGACATATTTTCGTCAAATCGTCATCAGTAAGAGACTTGTGACGATACATGCTGAACTGTGCCATAAAAAATAACATTCAGTTATGGATTATCAATAACTTGTAAAAAATATTTAGTCATGAAAGCCTAATGTTGCAAATATGCAACATAATAAACACTAAATATATTGAGTAATTAGGAAATGTACCGGGTGGTCAACTAAGAACGGCCGTCGGCCATATCTCAGGAGTGGATTATAGCACAGGTTCCGGAAAAAAAATGTATAACAAAAGTGGCCTCGAGAAACGCCTGAAAATTATTTGCAGAATTGTAGGTCCACCGCTGGATGGCGCATTTGACAATTAAAATTTTAAAATGCAATTTTTTTTTAAATTTACTGATTTAAGGAGCACATTAAATAGTATAATCAGATTCCTCGACAAATTCTGCATATTTTTAATATGACAAGTTTAAGTCTATCTCTTCAAATAAGGGGTGGAGGAGAGTGAAAGAGCTTTTGTTGAACAATTGAAAATTTGTAAATATGAAGCAAACTGATTAATAACATAAATGCTAGAGGGCGGTGTTTTATTTCTGTTAAATATTGTGTTTTCTCGTAATAGAAGCGTACACATTGAAGTAGGTCTTTAAGAAGTAGACTAAATTAGTAATAAAACAGTGCAAACCGCAAGGCGATATCTCTTTTCTATCCTGAGATATCGTAAGAAACAGGTAAATGGTGGGAATTGATCTTCCAACGTCTAGAAGGCTGGTGAAGTAAGTTGCGCTACATTTTTTCAATTATATAGAAATGTTATATTTGTTTTCAAGCGATGCTCGGAATTTCTTAGATCAATCATACCCTGGAAGGCGGATAGGGCGTTGAAGTTCATTTTTTTGGCCACCGAGGTCTCCAGACCTAACTTGTTAAGATTTTTATTTGTGGGGGCGAGTAAAAGATCTCGTTTATGCCGATAGATCCGCAACAAGAGCTGACATGGTTGAGAGGATACGACAGAAAATACGAAGTATTTCAAGGGCAGAAATTGAAGCTGCTGTTTTCTCTACCCGTCAGCGATTGATTTCATGCATTGAAAATGATGGACGACATTTCGAACATCTAGGGCGGCACTAATTACGTAGTTATTTATTAAAGGTATCATAACATTAGTATGATAACAGTTTACATTGCTGCAGACCAATGTAAGATCTTTTCATTCTGGCTAAATTTAATAATTTCTGTTAACGCGAACCAGCCTTCTAGACGTTGGAAGAACGATTTCCGCCATTTATCTGTTTCTTACGATATCTGAGGATAGAAAAGAGATATCGCCTTGCGGTTCGCACTGTTTTATTACTAATTTAGTCTACTTTTTAAAGACCTACTTCAATTTGTATGCTTCCATTTAAAATTGTTACGAGAAAACACAATATTTAAAAAAAACAGCGTTTCTCGAGGCCACTTTGTTATACATTTTTTTCCCAAACCTGTGCTATAATCGACTCCTGAGATATGGCCGGCAGCCGTTCTTAGTTGGCGACCACACTCTAAATATATACCTGACAATAGCCAAATTCACTTTTTCACAACATTATAGCTTATTTTCAAAGTCCTTCCATAAATCGAATCGAACGTGCCCTGACAGAAAAATAAATTAAACACTGAGTAATCCAACGTTGATGCAGACGCACAATAGCATCTATGGGCGAATAGCGGAATTACGCTCTTAGTACAGGGCCGATCCTAACAGGTGTGCACCGCACGCGGGCGGTCAAACAAACATTTAGTTATAACAATCAGCTATTTTTTGAAAGAAGAAAAATGAAACGTTAGTGTTCAGTTGTGTTGTGTGTTGGTCTATTGTCCATTAGTAATTAGTATCTTCTCCTACTCTCATCTACACACATTCTTCATTTCATAGCAAAATTCAAGGCAGTGCCCGATAATGCAGCATAAAACATTGAAATTTCTATAAAAAAACCAAGGGCCATATTTTTGACACGAATAACTATGTTTGGTTCCTGTGTGCGACGCGGCGGCTTATTTATGTACGTATAGTCTTTACATGTCAATGTCAGTTGTAACGGCGAAAAAAATTTTAAAGGAGTTACCAGCCGCGAAAACTTTGAAAAAAACGTGCTGCTCTTCGCAGGGCGGCTTTTTTTCAAAGGTTTTGCCGCTGCGGCCTCCTTTGAATTTTTTTTCGCCGTGCCAACTTACTTCGTAAAGACTATATATATCACAGTCGGCACGCGGCTCGCAGGTCAATGGTCAAAAGAGACTTTTTTTAGCGGTTTTCTTTATAGATATGAAATGGATTGTTTCGACAAAGTTAAAGGGATGTGGCATCGGAATTTTTTTGCTACTTCACCACTATATATAAACCATTTTCAATTCAAAATGTTCAGTTGCGCCAGTCCATCGCCTGAGGAAGGTGATACAGCAAGAGCGGGTCACTGATACAAACCTGTTTACCGCGATTTCGCCGGCAACGTGGACGCCTCCACCAGAAGACAACCAACCCCATGTTCTGCCGAACTTTTCAGTTCGACAGTTCACTCAATACACTTAAAAGTGTAAATTGTTTCTATCGAAACAACTCCTATTTATGAAAATAATAAATCAGTGTTAATCTTGTTTTTATTTCAGCCAACACACAAGTAAGCCACACCATCCGAAGAGGGAAGGACATTTAGCATCCAGGTAAATATAAAACTCCTGAAAGCTAATAAGTCAGGAAACCTTTAACTGGGGAGGAAACTCCCTCCGGCAGTGAGTCCGCTGTCGGTATTAGCTTTCAATACCACTCCTTAACACATCCAATCCAAAAATGTCCTCCAGACAACGCCGCAGCAGCAGAAAAACACCCAAAATATCCATCAGACAAATTTATGACGAACCCCTTCAACACACACCCTACAGACAAAAAGACGATCCCATTCAATTCTGTCCTGACACCCAACAATTTATACTCAGACCCCAACAACTTCCTGAACGCTCTCAGAGGGTTCTCGATTCACACATCAGTCTCGACACTCCCCCGAAACCAAAAACATCCAACCTCTGCGAGAAAGAATTCCCTCTTCTCTCACCGGTTACTTCCAGCACCACCTCACACGCTTCCAACAAAACCCACCACTCCTCAACACCTTCCCCTCAGAACCCACCAAACACAACACCACGCTACCTACAAAACACAGACTACACAACACCACGCTACCAACAAAACACAGACTATAACCCACAAACCCCATACGCATACTCACAACACAGACAAACCCCATACACATCCCCAAGAAGGTCTTACGCTTCCTCCGTAAGATCTCTATCCCCTACAGCCACGCTCACACGACAACCACCTGTCCCCGACGAGGATGGCTTCACCCTCGTCGGTAAAACCAAATCCCGACCCACAACACCGACACCCATCATCAACCCCACATCCACCCCACTCCATCAATAACACACCAGTACAAACCCTCAATCTGTGAAACCTCCCAACCCAATACGCCACTCAAAAATCCCTTTTCACCCTGCTAAACACCCTCGAACTCCTACACGGCCACGTCCTCTTTCTAAAGGTAAACTTCAACCGCACCGCCCTTCTCAAAACGTCCTCTCCAAAGTCAGTCTCAACTATTCTGAGACAAATCCATAATTCCACTGGTGACAAAAACATCATCGTCAACGTTCTAAACTCAACAGAACGTCCACCACGTCCAGCCAACAAAACCCTTATACCCACCTACTCTTTCGTCTGCAGGAATGTAGACATCACTGTCAGCCCCGAAGAATTTGAAGAAATTCTTCACAACAAACAAATTCCCTTCCTCAAAACCTGGCGAATCGTGGCCAAAGCCACCAACAAGCCCACTTCGATGTTTCGCATCGTTACCACCTCAGAACCCCACTACCACCAAGCCCTAACCTCCGGCCTCTCATTTCACGGCCTTCCACATCGATGCGAGCCATCAAACTCCAATCCACTTCCCCCAGTGCCCAAGTATTGCAGTCGATGCACCGAAACCGGACACTCCTCAGAATCTTGTCGGTCTAAGCCGATATGCCCCTCTTGCGGCCAAACAGGCCACAGAACCGAAAATTGCCCCAGTCCGGCACTCCTAAATGTACTAATTGCGGCGGTCCACACCCCGCTTTCCATCCTCGCTGTCCCCACAGGCTATCGACACCCCAAACCCCCCAAGAGACTGCACCAGTCACTCTCGAAAAACCACCAACACCCTATGAACTCTCTACCGACACCAAAATCATCATTAAAATTCTCACCGTCACCCGCATGAATTCCATCCCCAACTCAAGAGATGTCATAGCCGAAACACTTCGTCATTTAATACCTTCCATTTATAGACACAACTGCTTTATAACAAATATAGGCAGGCGTGCTCACTTTGCTTTCACTCCCATCAGGAGCGAAAGCGATTCAATTTGATCCGCGAGCCCGAACCACCCCGTCTGTGCTGCAGGTTTCTCACGTTTTTTCCTGTAGCATAGTGAATTCATTCGCTAGCCAAATGGGCCGACGTACGTCGAAGTTTTTGGATTTAAGATTACTATTCGGCGCTAGCTCATTCATTACAATATTTTAAACAACCATCTGCTCACCTCGAATTCGAGAAAAGCCAGTCGCCACCACCCGACTTCATCCACACATCTTTCAATGTCTCCTAGTCACTTTTCCAACAAATTTCAACAAACTCAAAATTCCAAAAAAATTTCAAAATTCCAAAATCTCCCCTACGCTTCTATTAACTTTCATGACGCAGGAGACACAAAATCCCCAAAAATATATTTTCACCTTCCAACAACACCATCACCCACCCCGCTTCTATTAACTATCCGCAACGCAACGTGGTTCGTCTTATTCATTTTCGACCTTTTCCAGACACTTTTAAAATCCCCATTCCCCCATCTCAAAACCACGTTCGCTCAAATTTCGACGCTGATTGTTTTCGCCTCTCCCTCCGGTTGATTTCTGGCAAATACACACAATTCACCCACAAAAACAAACACAACTTCAATTTTCTATACACCTTTTTTCTCAAACTTCCTAGACACTTTTTCTAAAACTGAATTTTCAGCCCTACCTCAAACAAGTCAAGTCAACACGCGCACTCCAATCACCCCATAAAAAACCCCCAACCAGCCCTGAAGAGGATACGAATCCTATAACAGGGCCTTACTCCAACAAAAACATACCCAAATAAAACACTACAATCCCAAACTTAAAAAATTCACGAACTTCTCTCTCTCTCTCTCTCTCTCTCTCTCTCTCTCTGTCTCTCAAAGAGACAAGGCGTTTCTGTTGAGTATCGTTTAAATCAGAACTGTGGTAAGTACCAAAGCTCTTAACTAGATTTATGAACGAATGAAATGTGATAAAAAAAGTGGGTATATTTTTAAACTAATTTTGTCGCGATGATTCGTTTTGAAAATAAGTACAGAATGTTTGAAAATTCAAAATTTATTTTCAATTCTTTCAAAATTCGTTAGCACAAAATATAATTTTCTTACAAAATTATAGGTTACCAACCGGGGGAGTTTATGAAAATTTTAGTTTTTACCCAGATTTTGAAAGAGCGCTACGAATCATTATTTATTTTAAATAATTTGCTCTAACTTTTTCAACTGGAATGAGGATTTCTTATGAATAACCCATATTCTTACACATTAAATAAAAAAAAAATATTAACAGTGGTAAGTACTTTTTAGAGGTCATTTCGATGAATTCAAAATGATATACTTATCGTTCTTCTTTCTTCTTACCTTTTACCTTTAGATGTCGTCCTCGTCCAAAAACAGAAAGACTAAAAGAGAGTCAGGTACCTTCTATAGAAAAGAGAGAATAGAAGAAATCTCAAAACAAGCGGGAGCATTGAAAAAGTATTTTGGAAAACTGGATGAAAGTGAGCCCAAACAAAAAGGTTTGAATCAAATCGCGGAGTTTGATTATTCTCAACCATCAACATCCACCAGTACTAGTGAAACAAACAATACATCAATATATTTCACACCCGATGAAGGTGATAAAGCTGCAAGATCATCATCAAGCAGTCCCATTCCCAGTGAAGCAGAATGTGAAGATGAGAGCAAAGAGAGCTCTGCTCAAATAGCACTAGATGATCCAGCTACTTGGCCTAACATTTTGACAAAATATATATATATATATATATATATATATATATATATATATATATAAAAATGAATATAATTTCATAAAATACGAGGTGCTATATGAAATATAAATTTCGATTTTCTACTACACCTGTTTTAGTCGAAATTTCAATAATTTCGACTTATTGGCCTGACCGTTCTTCGAAGGGCAAAACAACTACATTCCTGGCTAATACCACGCAGAATATTGAATTACATCCCCTTCGAAAACCGTGACGTCGATCGGCCATTTTGCCGATACGGACATCTGTGGTGATTCGCAACTGATAGCGGAAGAGCATAGTACACTTACGCGTTTCGACCTTCTTGGGTCTCTTCAAGAGTGCCGTAATGCCTTCCAGTTCAGAATCTCTAATCCGAACTGAAGATTACACCCTCCGACAACCTCTCTTGGTTCGTGTAGTTACACAAGCGAGAAGTAGTCAGTTGGCGCCATCTTCACTTTCAGTTGCGAACCAATTAATTCATATTTTAGCCGAATCTACTCGTAATGAGATAACACGCATTGTCAAAAATGCCAAATATTACACTATAATTCTCGACTCTACGCCCGATATTAGTCATACAGAACAAATAACGTTTGTAATTAGATGTGTGAACACTACTGACGGTTAAAGTAAAGTATATATTTTAGAATTTTTTCCAGTAACTAATACCACTGGAGAAGGTCTGTGCAATTTTCTATTAGAGGAGCTATTACCTAGTCTGCAGCTCGAAGTTAAAGATATACGTGGTCAGGGCTACGATAATGGATCGAACATGAAGGGGAAAAATCAAGGGCTTCAGAAACGGATTCTCGATATTAATCCTAGAGCATTATACGTGCCGTATGCGGCTCACAACTTAAACCTGGTCGTTAATGACGCTGCCAGCTCCAGTGGTGAAATTTCTGGATTTTTTGATATGGTAAAAGAGGTATATAATTTTTTTTCTGCGTCCACATATCGATGGGATTTTCTAAAAAAAATACGTGAAAAGAAAGAAACTTTGAAACCATTAAGTGAAACAAGGTGGGAAAGTCGTATCAATGCTATTAGACCTCTAAATCAAGACCTCAAAAACATTATTACCGCATTAAATGCCTTAATTGAAGATTCCACCAGAGACGCGAAAACAAAAAATGGTGCAAAATCAATAATTAAAAATCTTGAATCATTCAAATTTTTGTGTTCAATTTTGATTTGGCATGTTTAATTATCAAGAATTAACGTTCTGAGTAAAATGCTTCAAAATCCCAAATTAAACATCGCGGAATGCATTGAAGGCTTAGATAAATTAAAAAAATATTTTGTTTCACAAAGATCAGACGATAATTTCAAAATATTTGTCGAATCAGCCACAACACTTGCTAGAGACATAGGTATTGATCTCGAATTCGAGGCCCAGGAAAAAGGTCCGTTTATTTGATTACGAGGGCAGTGATGAACCCCTTTTGAATCCCTTCCAGCAATTCAAGACTTTTTTCTATTTAGCAATTCTTTATCACGCGATCTCTTCGGTAAATGAAAGATTTACATTATTATCTGAGTACTTTTCAATATTCTCCTTTCTGTATGAGTTTCACAACATTTCTACTGATGATCTCATGAAAGCCTGCATGGACGCATGGACTTAGATATTAAGTTACAGGTACAGGAGGAAGGAAGTATCGTGGAAGATATAGACGGTATACAACTGTTTAATGAAATAACTTCATTCAAGATATTTTTCCAGGTAAGAAACGGCCAATTGAGGTATTAGAAATCATAGTCAAAAATGATCTCATTTCCCGTTTTCCTAATTTTGCTCTAACAATAAGAATTTTTTTAACCTTACCTGTTTCTGTGGCTTCAGGAGAAAGAAGTTTTAGCAAATTGAAAATTATTAAAACTTACTTGAGAAATAATATGACACAAGAAAGGCTTTCAGATTTGGCCATCATCTCTATTGAATCCGAAATCTGTGGAAAGATAGATTTTACGGAAATTATTGATAAATTTACCACTCAGGAAGCCAGAAAGGTTATTTTATAATTAGGTAATTGTAATTGTATTTATAAGGTGGCTAAAAAAATAAAGTTTTCAAACTTTATTTGCATTTTTACTCATGATTCACTTCTTACACTTATTTCACACACAACGATTGTGACGTACGAATACGATAAAAATACGTAACTATCTAATCTATTTTCTCCTAAAAACTGAAAAATGACAAAACGGCAGCCTAACTATCAATTTAAAGATATTTGACCTTGAACAGAAAAAAAATTTCGCCAGCAGCGCTTTCCTTTTCTGTCTCCGCCGCGCTACGAATTACTAGACCTCTCTCCCTCCCATGGACCAAAGCTGTATACGCACTGGGTATGTACAAAATCGTTGTGTGTGAAACTGTGAAATTGACGTTATACAGGTAGATGAGTTTAAGAGTTTATAACGTCAACGTTAAATATTAGTCAAAATAAGAAAAAAATCTCTGGAGGGGCGGCACATCTGGTATTTGCACGCGGGCGGCCAATACCCTAGGATCGGCCCTGGCTCTTAGAATGGTTTATTGTGAATATGCCCCACTATGATACTTCGAGGATATTTAACATAAGTGTACAAGTATATGAAAAGTAAGTTGTTGCATTATTGCAACAATATGCATTTAAGGGTTAAAACTGAGCAGACTGCTCATACAGTACCACAAAACACCAAACTCCACCACAAATAGAAGCCCAGCAGAACGTTTCCCGAACTTCACTTATCGTTCACGATTAGATCTAATCAAAGGACATACGTATTTGAGAAGTAACATCCCGTCCGAGCAATCGTTGAAAAACAAGGAGTTTAATGTAGGTGATGCTGGGAAATGCAGTAATTATACCAATAAATCGGAAAAGTAGAAATTTGGAAGGATTCGAGAAAAAATAGGAAAAATGCATTACTTAGTCGAAACTAAGGACGGAAAATCTACGAAACGACAATTGAGATCAACAAATGTTATGGAAAATATTGTAGTACCATCTTCATATGATCTCATAACCACGGAATGCAATCCAAGGAGCCGCACTCCATCACCGTGTCTGATACATCCACAAACCTGTGTTAAACAAAATCAGGTTTCAACGCTGCATTCGATCAATGATGATATTTCACCAAGTACTTCTGCAGCTGAAGATGTGAATACAAATCAAGGAGGGAGTTCTTCTGAAGTACCTGATGTGATTGAGGAGGGAAATGTTGCATATTTTCTAATCAAAATATAGTTGGTATGAAAAGAATGTCAAGATATGTCATGTAATGAATTTGAATTGTCATTAAAAAATAGTATAGAAAAAGTATAATTCAATTCAACCAACATGGTTTTGTTCGAGGTCGCTCTACCATGTCCAATCTTCTTCACTGTGTTAATGACTGGACAAAATCTTTAGACAACAGAGATCCGATTGACGTCATTTATTTGGACTTATCCAAGGCCTTCGACAAAGTCCCAAAAAGAAGACTTTCATATAAATTAGATCACTTTGGCATACGGGGTAGCGCAGAATTTATGGATCTCCAATTTTTTATCGAACAGAATTTTTAAAGTCAGAGTCGGCCGAGAGTTCTCCAATGACAGGCCAGTTTCTAGTAGTGTTCCACAAGGTTCCGTCGTTGGCCCATTGCTGTTTGTTGTTTACGCAAGCGATCTTCAAATATTGGTCTCAAATTCAGTTTCTTTTTATGCCGATGACACAAAAATATTTGCTAACCCTTTAAGAGACCATCTCACCCTCCAAAATGACCTACACACTATACAGCGGTGGTGTTTGGACTGGTTGCTTCCCCTGAATATTAATAAATGTAATGTACTCCACATTGGCAAGAACAATCCCAATTTATCATACAACTTAAATAGATACTAAATACGGTTACCAGCCATGATGACCTAGGCATCTTAGTGAACTCAAATTTATCGTGGAGTGAACATGTTGTGTCCGTATGCAACCGCGCGAAATCCAGACTCTATCTGATACAAAAATCGTTCTCTAGAGTGTCACTGTAAATTGTACAAATGTTACGTGCGTCCTATTTTAGAATATGCGGGTCCTGTGTGGTATCCTGATATTATTCGCGACCAAGTTTTATTAGAAAACGTGCAAAGAGGGCCACTAGACTTGCATTCGGTCGCGTAAGGCCTTCATATCAGGAGCGACTGACTGGGGCGAATCTCATCTTGTTTCAGGACCGTCGACTTCGGGGAGACTTGATATTATGTTATAAAATCATCAATCACAACTTTGGTGATCTTCAATCTATGTTTCTATTCCACGCTGATCTTAGACTGAGAGGTCACCCATTTAAACTTAAGAAGGAGTCCTTTAGATCCCGAGTAAGACAGCACTTTTTACCAAACAGAGTGTTTGATGTCTGGAACAATCTTCCTGATGATGTTGTTGACGCACCATCAGTTAACGCATTTAAGAACAGAATTGATAGACTTCTATTTAATAGTTAATAGTGCGCATTGTTGCATTTATTATTTATCTGAATTTGTTTTATTTATATCCTTTTTCGCTGTATAGTTGTTGCGGTTATTGTTGAAAACTATGATTTTGTTAATTATTGTTAATTTGTCATTGATTTATAGGCGTTTAAGCACTTATTTATGTTTTCAGATCATGGGCTTCGCATAGGTTCTTACCTCAGTCCTTATTTCCATTGTAATAATAATAATGTAAACTACGTACGTAGATACATAACATTAATCTTTGGTTTATTTTAGCTTCTTGTGTTCCTGTCTCATCAATTATATCAATTATTACATTACTCCCAGTATTGGAATGTTTTCACCTGTTCTATTTTGGTACCATATATTTATATTTTGATAGTTATCTGTTCGTCTCCTATTGTTATAATTTTTGTTTTAGTTTTATTCATAATCATACTGTATTCTTTTAAAAGTACCATATCAGTAGCGAATACTCCTTCCCATATTTCTACTCTGTTTATGTGTCCTACTTGAAGTTTTCTGTTTCTTCTAGTACATTTCTTAATACTCTCATCTACATAGTAATTTAGTACCTTTCATTTCTACACTCTACACTTAGAAATGCCATTCATTTTCGCATGTGGACCTTTACAACTATAACCTGAAATAAGTTATCATAACAGGAATTACGTCGCTTAACGCTGATTGGTGGATTAAGACACGTTCCGGTTCAAGTTAATTCGCAATTAATTTTAAAAATATTAACTTCAATAAAGGCGCAGTAACTATTCTTTTATGCTTTTCCAACATTTTAGTCACAAAATATTGATGATGAGATTTTTTTATAGGATACTCAGAAAAATTCTTTGAGATAGAAAGAATACTAGTAGAAAACTTGTTACATTTAATTATTATCCAAAACCCTTACTGAACGACCAACTAAAACTCCAACATTTCAAAATGGTTTACACAAAATATTGATGAATATTATATTTGTATTTTCATTATTTAACATTAACCAATAAATAACGTGTAAGAGGCCATCGAAAATTTTTTAATATTTGAAAGGAAATAGTGTTTTAGAATATATGATATACCTAATAATAATGTGCTTAAATACTGAAAAAAACTATCACAACTAATCCATTTTGTTGTAAAGAACGACAATTCCAGGTAAGAAATACATTTTCTAATTTTTCACGGCGGAAATTGGTGACTGATATGCAGCCACTTGATGAAATAAGTAAGCAAAAACTGGCAGCTTGTTTTAACCATGATAATTTTAAAAAGTGAGATTCTTATTCTCTCTTTTTATAAGTTAACCTCGAAAGGAGATTGCACCTCGTGTTGATGGAGGAGAAAAGAAAAAGCAGGCCATACATACGCACGCCGAGGAATTCTATTATTTAGTACGGGGACACGCCTAAAATATTGAATTTTGGAAGACATTTTTAAACAACACTATTATTACTAAAATATAGACTCTCCAAAAGTATTATATTTAATAATTGTTTGTGTGATGCAGTTTTCAAAAATAAAATGATAAATACTTTTCAGCGTAGGCAAAATTTTCTTCTGTGTAAAATATACATTGTGTCTTAAACGCATCCACAAATGTGACAGTTGATTGCATCCAAACATGTAAAGCGAAATTTTGAAATCTGACATTCCATCCTAGAAGACTTGTGAGTGAAAATATTAATTATATATAAGAATTTGAGTATTTTGGCAACGCTATCATACCACTTCTGAATATTTTAGCTTATTCCAGAATGCTTACATGAATTGTTTCTTTTGAACAACTATAATTTTCCTTTACGTATTCTATTTGAGGGTAGTGGTGTCAAGTGATCTGTCCAAGTCAGTTCTACAAAACATTCTTTGATAAACTCGTTATTTTTCCTGTATAAATTCTGAAGTTTTCTTGTAGTTATACTGCACTTGCTTTACGTATCGATCTAATATCATCTGCATTATGTGACTTTTGTCAATCAACTACAAAGTTGGACACCACTGAAAAGGCTTGTAGTTTTCCGTTTATCCAGTTTTTTTGTCAGTTGATTCGGTGTTTGTGAAACTAGCTAAAGATGCAAACCAGTATTTTGACCTCCAATAGCTTAGATCCTCATATACAATTTACATTGGAAAGGGAAAATACACAATCTTTACCTTTTCTTGATACCAAATTTATTAGAAATAATGATAATAGAATTTTAATTGACTGGCATAGAAAACCTATCAGATCTGGGAGATATATAAATAAATTACCGTTCATATCATCCAAGTAATACAAAAATTAACAGAGTCCTACAAATTTCTAATCCAATATTTGGTTCCGGTGCACTTAACGACCCTCGGAATTTTATGTTAATTTTAATTTTGTTTGATAGCTTACATTAAATAAAGCAGTTTAGAACAAAAATTTCGCTGGATCATTCAGTAATTACTTTAAAAATCACAAATTAAGTTCGAGACATGGTACTTTTTCAACACTAGTTAATGCTATTTTACGATAAATATTTTCACTTTAAATTGTAAAGGTTATTATTATCTTGAACTAAATATAAGTCGGTTTCACAAAAAAAACCGGAAGAAAATACTTAAATTTTGCCAATTTAAAAAAATATTCTTGGGCATAATTATTTTCACTTGACACTTATAGGTTATAAATTAGACACTGACATCTCATGCCTAGGCAGCCAGGGTCACAAATTAGGTTACTTTTCTGTCATCATGTGAGTTTTAGCGGCGTTGTCAAATGGTGTTTATTTTCTTTTAGTTGAATTAATTTTGTGTTGTAATAGATATATGAATATATTATAAAAATATAAAAGTAATTGCATCTATACTTAATAATGAAAATTGAAATAATAAATATCCTTAGAATGTACTGTTTATCTCAGATTTAATTTATAGGTAACATTAAATAAAAGAGATCAAAACAAACTTTTCTGCTGGACCACAGAATCAACAATAAACAACAGATTATAAATCTCTTATGACGATTTTCATATATTATCGATTTGTTTTGATAGGTTTATAGGCAAAGTCATCGATAATCTATTCTTGTGCACGATTGCAGCCACGATCGATATAGTATGTGTGTATCGTGGGTTGTAGCTATAGTAATCTGCGCCTGCGCTTAAGTAACGTCGACATTCCGCAAACTTTTTAATTATTCAATAAATTATTCCTTTCCCTTTAATGACAATACGCGGAACTATGCCGACGTTATTTCTAAATGTACTTTCCTCAGTTTATGGTCCATGACAAAAGTGTTATTATATTGATGATTTTATTATTGAGATAGGATTGGTTGTTAGTAATCGCAAGTGAAAAAAAAATGATAGTATTATGATAATATTTTAACAGTTGTCCAAATGGAAGTCAAAAACCTTTTCCAATTGAATTCGATTATTAATTTGAACGATGAGGAATTGTTAAATAGGCTCCAAAATGTGAACTTGTTACTGCAGAATATAAGATGTGGCCGAATTGCAAAACGATGAACAGGCGCGCTCACTTCGCTCGCGATATCAATCTGCTTTAGTATTTCAAGCGGAAATCCAATCTTCAATCATTCAAATGATTATCCACATTATTATGAAATAATAGTTGCTCAAATAGGTATACTATCAGGAATATACACACAATTTGTAAATGGAAAAATTGAGTGAACAGCTATCGACGGATTGTGAAAAATGCGCGCAAATGGAAAAATTCAACAGATTGTGCAATTCGCGCATAACTGATTTCAGCTAAACGAAAGTTGACTGGTATCGATTCCTTGTAAGGTTGCTTTAATTGTTTACATTTTTAGGTGGGGACGGTCACATCGTACAAATCGACGAATCCGTGCTGACCAAACGAAAATATAATAGGGGGCGCTTGATTCCAGAGCAGTGGGTGCTTGGTATCTACGATGTCACTGATAAACGTGGCTATGTAGTATTTATTCCCAACCGAACAGCCACTACTCTGGAATCAATAATTTCTCATCACGTATTGCCGGGTACTGAAATATGGACTGACTGCTGGAGGGGATATAGTGGTCTCAAAAATCTGGGAGGTGCATCCCCTTATACACATAAGGAAGTTAATCATTCCAGAAACTTTGTGGATCCGGTAACGGGAGTGTGCACGAACCATATCGAAGGCCACTGGTCGTGCCTTAAACAATATTTGAGGCGTCTCGGGGTGATGTCCTCAAGATTTTTGTCGGAATATGTGGATCAGTTTATGTGGTGGCAAGTGTTTGGTCCCACTCCTGGTGCGCGGTTCAATAACATTATTGAACAAATTTCGGCCCGTTATCCAGTTTAGTTTATAGTTGACATTTAGTTAGATTAGATTAGGTTAGTTTAAATATTCCTGAGTAGGTAAGTAGGTTAGATTGGGTTAGGTTAGGTTGACCGAATTCACATTTTTATAAGACATTTTAGGTATAGAGTTCGGACAGATTGGTGGTAGGTTTTAGCAGGTAGGCGATCGACCATGGCTCTTTAGAGTGACGTGTCCTTGGCCCATTAAGGGTTGAGGATGAAAACATGGTTGGTTGAATCCGGCAACTTGGGTCTCCTTCCCAAGGTCTTTAGAAGATTTCCCCCACCACAAAAAAAAAAAAAAATAGGTTGGGTTAGTAGTTAATCAAACTTCGGCGCGTTATCCTTTCTAGTTCAGTACATTGTTGAGTTTTATTTGGCCTATATACTTAAGTTGGAAAAGTAATATTTTTCTATTTATTGTTTTATTTTTAATGATACTCTAGTTAACACTTTGATAATATCGTTTTTTTATTTGTAAAGTGACACTGCAGTGACTATCAAGTAATTATGCCTTATTGCTTCGCTCCTAAACTTCCATCATATACTCTATATCAACGACATATCCACTGTTTAAACTGTCTCCACATTTCTTTATCACTTTATTTTCATTACAAAACTGCTCCGCAATGCTGGACAAATTAGCAATAGCCATGTTTAAGCATATTACAAACGTAAAATGAACGTAAATAAATATTTGTTTTCCCTCAGTAACTGTCAGCGGCTATGTTTATGACGTCATAGCTTTTTCGGTCTATATATCTTCAACTTATATTTCTATACCATATATAAAATCTGTCACGCCTAAAATTTCCGGAGTATTTAAACCACATAATATTAAAATAGCGAATAAACAATGTGTTATAATAAATTCAATTTTTAGTAAGATCAAAGACAAGATTCCTACTAAAAAATCAACTAATATTGCAATATCTGTAATAAGAAATACATTGGTCGCAGCAAAAGATCGCTAACTAATCGAATAGTCTCTCATAAAAGTGACAGTAGATTATATCCTGACAGATGTGCTTTAGCTGAAGACGTGTTTTATGAAGGTCATTCTATGGATTATCAATCTGCCAAAGTTTTTACAATGGAAGGTAGTTATAGAAAACGTCTTTTTTTGGAAACAGCGTATATTGCAGAACAAAATTAAAGCATAAATAAAAAAAAACTTAAATAACCTTAGTGTTATCTATGCCTATCTTTCAGATTTTGATAAAGAACACAACATTCATAACAATCTTTAATTTTATGGAAAATAAATCAAAATTATAGTAGTTCAAGATCAAATAGTTTGTTTATAGCCATATTGTTTTTTGAGTTTTTCGATGACTTATGTTTAAAAGAATTTATTATAAAAATTTATAACTTTACCAAAATTCTCGATAGATTTTATGTAAGTATTTATCATTTTATTTTTTTGTTAATAATGATATCATTGACGAATAACTTTTAGGCCTTGAAAATGAATAAAAGTTATTCCAAAGATCGGGAATAAATATCTGAAAGAGTGTATGTACTCTGGTGTTTTATTGCCACATCCCCACCAGATTATCCGTTATATAGTTAATTATATATTTTGCTTAAATTGTCCTTTATCATTAATAGCAATCATTTTTATGAATGGTATATAGACCATTGCTAAAAATTCTATTTTTTGTATTCGATTCTGATTCAAGATTTTTAGTTTTTTGTAATTAAGAATGTACGTTTTTGGTATTCCATAGCTAAGTAATGCTGTTTAATTTTGTTGTCATATTGATGTGTTTTTAAAAAATTCTCCAAATATTCTCACAATTATTACAAGTACATAACTTCGTATATTAAGATGTTATTATACTTTTTTGTTTTTCAGTGTTTTTGATTGTAGACTACTGAACTTTTTTAATAGTGTATCGTTTATGACTATTTTAATTTCAAATTTACTAAAGAGACTTGAGAGCTGGTGTTTTGTATTTTGATATTTAGGATCTGTTTTGTTTGTTGATTTCATGATATTTGTTCATCCTTTTTATGAATATTTCATTTATAATTTCTCCAAGATAAGTATTTTTTCTTAGTGCAGTTTTTGCTTTCTCAATAGCTGCTCATTTAAATTCAGGATCTGATCTTTGTATAGGTCTATGAGCCAAACTAACAATTACTGATTTTTTTTTGGAGATAAGGTGGCATGAATAGAAGTTTGATTATCTTGAGGACCATGTTGGTTTGATATACATTCGGTTTTTATTTTATTGTGCGAGATCAAGGAATTAGTTTTATTATTTTGTTCTATTTCGTTGGTAAATTGAATTTTTTATGATAAAAATTGAATATTTGGCTTACGTTTCCACTGTCGTTTTTTAGTACAGCAGTAATGGAACCTACATAAACGGAAAAGAAGAGAATGGTCATGTTAACTCTATTAATGATAATTTCAAAAAATATTTCTCTAAAAATGTCATAGTAGAAGAACTTATTGTTTTCACAAAATTTCATATTGTAAAACATATTACTCAAAACTAACATGTTAATAAATAACCAGACAATTTTATCGAAAAAGTTTTAAGTTACAAAGCCGATGTTATGGTTTATCACCAGACTGTATTAATAGATGAGTTCTCAAAATAAAATATTGTTTACAAAACGTCCCCAAGCCATTTAGCGACATTCGACACCTTTTGTTCTTCAAAATCAATGAGCTTCTTTTAAACCAAAGCCAAATCACTTTCCAGTTATTGAATCTTGAATTTCCTACTAACCGTTTCCTACCTGAGAATTTGGTATGTAGGAACAAAGGTGTAGTAGAATAATTGCCATAACAACGCTGCTTTCCCGATATAAATTCATGAAATCAGTAATACATTCATAATAACACACAATCTTATACCACACAGAGACGGATTCAGTAGGTGCCTACAGCATAATATGAGGAAAATTCTTGTGAACAAATACGAGGTGTTTTTGAAAAAAAAGTTAATATTTATGTAATTAACTGTCTCGACCCTTACTTCGTGGAATCTGCTCATATTAGTGTTTTTAAATGAAACTCACGGTTTCTAGTTAATTCCACAATATAATAAAAGTTATTGAAAATTCTAAAAAATTGACAATTGTTTCGATAAATCAATATCATCGTCAGAATGACAGAAGTTACATTTTATTTGATGCCTACCTGATGTTTAGTAGTTATTTTTGGCTAGACCAAGAAGTGACCTAACTTGTGATTGACTTAATATATGTTTATAGAAAAAAGAAGAAGATGTGATATTACAAATATTGAAGCTTAGATATTATTAGCCCTATGGTGATATCCTGGATATCATTTTTTCAATTAAGATCAGTATAACTGTGCAATGATATAGGTTTAAAGTACAGCATACCACCAAAATTTACGAATAATATAAAACAAATTATAGCTACAGAGTCCGAAATAGCTTTAAAGTCTAATTCAAATAATTTTCTTTATGAGAAATTAAAAATTGCCAATTTGATCAAAAATATTGAACCTTCAAAAGTTAAACGTCAAACAAAAAATGACATTACAGTTTTAAATGCAATAAAAAAGAAGATAGAAGATAATAACCTAACAGTTACAAAATCTGATAAGGGGAACAGAACTGTCATTTTGACGACTGAAAATTACAATTCCAAAATATATAACTTTATAGAATCTAGCGATGTAAAAGCTCTTAAAGCAGATACAACAAAAAAGTTTTCTAATAATGTAAGGGATATTGTTAATAATTCAAATTATCTTTTAAGTGATTACGAAAAGAGGTCTATCATACATAAGAATCCTCATTGTCCACAATTATATGGAACCGTTAAATTACATAAAATAACGAAACCAATTAGACCTGTAGTTTCTTATGTTAATGCTCTTAATAATATATTGGCAAAGAGGCTCAACAATATACTCAATAGTTACGAATATGAATCTCAGTACTCAATTAGAAATTCAATAGAACTAATCAAAAAGTTGAAAGCAATCCACTTGCAAGATAACTATAAACTCATTTCGTTCGATGTAACTAATATGTTTACTAAAATTCCTCCTAAAGAATGCCTAATACTTGTAAGTAAGAAAATTACTAGAAGATAAAAATATTAATCCAGGAATAATATCAGATATACTTAATTTATTTGATGTATGCATTAATCAGAATTATTTCACTTTTGACAATAAGATATATATTCAAAATGAAGGTTTACCAATGGGAAGCCCTATTCCACCTATTTTAGCTAACATTTTTATGGACAATTTAGAAAGAAAGATCTTTGAAAGTAATATTTCGAAAAATATTTTATTTTGGTATAGATATGTAGATGACATATTAGCTTGTTTTATGGGTAGTGAACGACAATTAGATGTATTTTTCAACCACATCAACAATTTACACCCAAAAATTAAATTTACATTAGAAATTGAAGAAAATAGCTTAATCAATTTTCTTGATTTAAAAATTCAAAGAGTTAATAATTTACTTGATTATTCAATTTACCGAAAACCAACACAGACTGATGTGACAATTCCATTCAATTCCAATCACCCTATGTCAAACTGGCGGCATATAGTTCAATGATACATAGAGCTTTTTCAGTTCCTATGAACAAATGTAATTTTGATAGAGAGATTAATACAATTAGACAAATAGCAAGATCCAGCGGTTATCCATTAAATATGATAAATAAGTTAATTAGTAAAAAAGAGGAAAAAGTGGCATTACAACTAATATTTCCTAAACAAGCTGATGAAATAAAAACTTATAAAACCATCACATATGCAGGAAGTATTTCTAATAATATTTCATAGATAACATCTTCAGCAACGAATACAACAATTTCTTTTAAAACAGAAAGTAACGTTAGTACAAAATTGTTAAATGTAAAAACAAAAATACCACTATTAAAGAAGTCAGGTATATATGAACTCAAATGTCCAGAATGTAATGCTGTCTATTTGGGTCAGACCCTTAGGAATTTTGAAATCCGATACAGTGAACACTTACGAGCATACAGGTTAAAACAATCAGATAAATCCCACTACGCAAAACATCTACTTGACACCAATCATTCATTGACACCTAACACAAAACTAGAAGTCCTGCACATTTGTGAAAAGAAACAAGAACTGGATTTCCTTGAAGAATTGGAAATTAGAAGACATTTAAGAAACCCACAATATGAAGTTGTCAATGAACAGTTAAATCTAGGGAGTTCTCCACTAATAAACTGTCTTCTTAAGTGATAATTGTAAAGATCAGCAGATATAGTTTTCCTGGTTTTCTATATCATTACACAGTTATACTGATCTTAATTGGAAAAATGATATCCAGGATATCACCATAGGGCTAATAATATCTAAGCTTCAATATTTGTAATATCACATCTTCTTCTTTTTTCTATACACATATATTAAGTCAATCACAAGTTAGGTCAGTTCTTGGTCTAGCCAAAAATAACTACTAAACATCAGGTAGGCATCAAATAAAATGTTACTTCTGTCATTCTGACGATGATATTGATTTATCGAAACAATTGTCAATTTTTTAGAATTTTCAATAACTTTTATTATATTGTGGAATTAACTAGAAACCGTGAGTTTCATTTAAAAACACTAATATTTATGTGATAATAAGTTGAATGTTTGAAATTTCTTGTTTCGATCTTTACTCTGTGGAATATACTCATAATTTTTAAATGAAACTAACTGTTTCTAAATAATTCAACAATATATTGTAAAAATGGTGAAAATTCTACAAAAATTACAATTGTTTCAATATTACTATCATCAACAGAATGACAGAAGTTGCATTTCATGTGATGCCTCCCTGATGTTTAATAATTATTTTTAGCTAGATCAAGAAGTTACCTACTTTTTGATTGACTTAATATATATTACTCTCCTACTACAGCGGCCGACGAGTAAAGATCGATCAAGTAGGTCATTTAAATAAATTCAGCAATTAACTATTTATTATTAGTTTTTGCTACATGTTTCTTTGGATTGTAATTAGCAATGCATCAAGCATGTGATAATAACTTGTGAGGCAGCCAATAAAAAACTTTGCCAGTGTATCTATTCAAGAAATGAGCAATGACGTAACATCTTCGTTCTCTAGTAAGTAACTGTTACTCACCTACTTCCCCCGATAAACCGGGAATAACACTTTTAGTGTAGTGATTTTGGTATCCAGAATCACGCGCACAAAATGTCACTATCTACCCCATCTCGCCAATCAACTACATCAACTCATAATAATTTTGTCAACTCTTCTTCTCAATTCATTCATCCAAATGCACCTAATATCACTACCCCCTCAAATCCAACATCGTACGTAGCGGCAAAACTCACTAAACCCCCTCCTCCATCCTTCCCCAAAAGAGAACAAGCGATAATCATGCATTTAATTCCAAACACGGCTCTTTTCGAATACATCAAAGCTATTGGTAACATTGTCTAACCCAAAAATATAACTTTTGCTTCTAGGATTTCAAATAATCGCATCTGCATATATCTTTCTTCTATCGCCATCGTAGATGATCTCCTTAAATCAAATCCTATCGTGGTGATAAACTCTACTTCTGTCCCAATTAGAAGACTAATTACTCCTGCTAAACGAATCCTAATCTCCAATGTAAGTCTGTCCATCCCTCATTCGGTAATTGAATCAGCTCTGAAAAAGCTTGGCTTGGTACTAGGCTCACCAGTTTCGTTCGTAAAATGTGGTGCCACCGGTGATGGATATGCACATATCATGAGTTTTAGACAGTGACAATTTTAATATTCAAACATATCTTCCAGTCTCATATGAAAATACGCAATATCGAATATTTATATCTACTGATAGACTAGAGTGTTTTGCCTGCAAACAAACTGGACATACTGCCGATACCTGCTCAAATGCACCCAATGCCCCTGACGTCCAACAACAGCTATCCAACTCTTCTACTAGTTCCTCCTCCAATCATAATCCATCTCTCTCTACTCCACCTTCACAACCTACACCCCAACCCATTAAAGATAAACCCACAATTGATTCTCAGATATCATCTGATATCCCTTTATATAACTCAGCCCATCAATATGGTCAAAAAAGAATTCGCTCTAATGACAGTCACCTTGATTCTCCACTTGAACTTTCACCTGTTTCAACGCCCGTACCTGCACAAGAGACTAGTGAAATACAAACACCAAAATTTACAGCACCCCAAGATATTCCCAAACATGCCAAGAAAAAAACCAAGACTTCCGTCTCTCAAAACAACAAATTGAGCCCTAATGTCCTAACAACCATTCATAATATCTACGAAAATTCATCTAATTCTTTCTCGCTAGATGAATTACAACTTATTGCTTTCCTACAAAATTCTTTTGGTCATAGTGGCCCCTTGAAAGAAGCTTATAATTTCACTTCTGATATCACAGCTCTATTAAATGATCTATCACTCATACATTCAGAAATGAATGAAAGATCCTTAAAGAATCGTATTACTAGATCAAAAAAAAAATTTCAATATTACCCTGAAGGTTCATCAGATTGCAAAAATCTCTCGACGGATACCTCAGTGGATGACCCCACCAATGCATTCGATTCCTAACTGATAAACTCCTTCCTCTCCTTTTCTCTAAAACATCTTCACTTTAGTCCAAAGGAACTGTGACGGATTCTTTCCCCGCCCGGAGAGAATTCAACACCTAATCTCACAAACTAACTCTGACATCTTATGCCTACAGGAAACCAAGGCGATGCTAATGCCCATAATACCATGTGGGGTTCCAATCAAACATTTGGAAAAGGCAAAACAGTAGAGAACGTACTTAATATATCCGGCTCATGCCTACTAAATACTGGTTCAGATACAAATCTTAATATATCCTCTGCCATTGATTTAAGTATATGCGATCTCAGATCAGCTCCTTCACTTACATGGTCTACTGATGCTGACTTGCACGATAGCAACCATTTTCCCATCATTATTACCAATAATACGAACAGTTGCAACCAAGTCGGTACTAGAAATTTTTGGCGATTTAAAAAGCTAACTGGGAAGGATACACATCCCAAACCGAAGCCCATTTACCCTTAATGACAGCATCGATGACTCTACCAATGCATTCACTCATGCAACAATTTCTGCTGCAGAAAGCCACATTGGAAAGACAGTTATCTCGCAAAACCAAAAAACTGTTCCTTGGTGGAATACCTCCTGTGAAAAGGCTGTTGAGCAATACAAAATCGCCCTAAAAAAATTCCGCAGAACAGCACACAAGAAAAAATAATCTTTCTGAAAAAAGCCAAAGCTAAATCCAAATTTATAATAAAACAGAGCAAAAAGTCTTCATGGCAAAACTACGTATCATCTTTGACTAAAGATATAAATCCAAGTCAAGTATGGAAAAAATCCGACAAATACAAGGAAATAAAAGGAATCCCAATATTTCTAGTCTAGTAAGCAATGGCTCAGTAATTACTGACATCTTACAAATTGCTAACTGTTTAGCTCAAAGCTTTGAAGAAAAATTTAAAAACAAGAATAATTCTCTATCAACTTTATCTGCAAATACTCTCCAACCACTCCCCCTACCAACAACTATAACACAAGATGTCAATTATTTGAATACTTCTTTCACCTATTTCGAACTATCATCTGCTCTCAATTCCTGCAAAAACACGTCTCCGGGTCCCGACGACATCCCCTACATTTTTGTCAAATAACTTACAACACCATGCCTCTATAAACTTCTTCAAATTTATAACGTGATCTGGACATCACATACTTTTCCTAAACAATGGCTGAACTCTATTATCCTGCCCATCAATAAACCCGACCATCCTTCATCATTACCTCAATCTTATAGACCCATCTCATTGACTCGCACCATGGCACCATGTGAAAAATGATAAATAAAAGACTCTTGTGGTTTCAAAACAAACATAAAATTATCTCTGAAGCCCGATCGGGCTTCAGACCTCATCGCTCTACCAACGATAACCTGGTGCTTCTTCAAACACATATAGCTGATGCAATGAATGATAAACACAACATGATCGCAGCAATTTTTGATATAGAGGGAGTTTTTGACAACATATCCAGAACAGCGATAATCAATACATTAAAACAATACAGCGTTGAAGGCAACATTCTATCCTTCATTCAAAACTTTATATCCACCAGAAAGTTCCAGGTATCCGTTAATGGTATCCTCACCTCCCCCCTCATTCAAAGAGACGGTGTGCCTCAAGCCTCCATCCTAAGTCCTACAAGTCCTACTTTATTTATTCTTTCACTGAATAACCTTAGCTCAGACTTCCCAAGTCCTATCAAACACACTCTATATGCTGACGATCTAGTATTATATTGCAGTAAATCTACTATACAGCAGAACGAAGCTCCTAGGTTTAACTCTATGTCCTCAAAAATCTAAAATTATCAAATTCAGCAGATTACCTCCATCTCAAACTCCTTGCATCCTAATTAATGACTCCCCTCTTCCTGTTGTTGAACAATGTAAAATACTAGGATTAATTTTTGACTCACGTCTCACTTGGAAACAGCACATTATGGATATTAAGGGTAAATTCCTTTAAAGGCTAAATATCATTAAAACTCTTGCGCATCATAACTGGGGTGCTGATGAATATACCCTCCTTAAAGTAAACAAAGCCCTGATACGTTCCAAAATTGACTATGCTAGTTTCATTTACATGTCTGCTAGCAAAACATATTTAAACCTGCTAAACTCTGTGCATAACACCGCCATACGTTTGTGTCTAGGAGCCTTACTCTCCAGCCCAGCAGAAAGTCTCCTTAGTGCTTCTCCTTAGATATGCAGCATCACAGCATCGAACCCCTCAAATCCTACGCATGCTCTTTTTACTATTATACCAAACAATCAACCCAATCAATCAAAATTAGAATATATCCCACATCTTCTCTCGCCAATAATAAGCAACATCAACCTATCACATACACTTCCTTTTCCAACTCCATCTTCCCCCCCGGCATAAACATACTCCTCGCTTAAATACCTTCCTGAGTAATTATGACAAATATGACACCTCAAAGGATCTAATAATCCAAAATTTTATGGAAATTATTCAAACAAACAATTATTATCCGGTACTATACACGGACGCTTCAAAAAACGAAACTGGTGTAGGCTGTTCTGTCACAACTACCTATCCCCGTAAACTCATCTCGTATTCCCTTCCATTACAGTGTCCACACCGGCGAACTATTCAGCATACTTTCAGCATTCAATAGCCTCACTCCAACAAATAAGAATATTGCCATTTGTACAGACTCTATAGCAGCAATCCACTCCATACGTAACATATTCACTGACCATCCTCTCGTACAATACATGATACATATTAAAATCTTTCTTCCCAGGGTGTAACAGTCACTATCATCTGGATACCTTCATACATCGGCATAATAGGCAATGAGCTCGCTGATAGTTATGCAAAAAAGTCTGTCACATCCACTACTGGTTCTTTCCACATCCAGATGTACAATGATTTGAAAGCGGAAATAAAGAGAATAACAAACAGCAGGTGGCAATTACATTGGCACCAAAATCATACAAAACTCTACCAAATCCGACCGAATCTTGATCGACCGACCTTCCCCGAACTTTCTAGAAAAGAGATGGTCATTCTAAGAAGACTAAGATTAGGCCATCCAAAACTAACGCATGGTTATCTAATGGCAACAAGCGCTAAGCCAATGTGTCAATTCTGCCAATGCCTCCTGACCGTTAAACACATCCTAACTGAATGCTATCAGCATACAATGAGAAGACAGCAACTAAATATCGAAGATCTTCAAATCATATTAAATGATCCGCATAAAATCATCGCAACAAAATATGAACCAAAAAATAATTTTGATATATTTCTGATAATCAATTGTTATAGTTTACTCTTTTTATTATCTTATCTTATATCTTATCGTATAATCCATTGCAATTTATAAATCCATTGTAATTTTATAATACATAGAAATTGTATAATTCATCGTAAATGTGTAAATGGCCTTAGTTGTCGAGCACGTTAAACTGAATAATATATATATATATATATATATTAATAGAAAAAAGAAGAAGATATGATATTACAAATATTAAAGCTTACATATAATTATCCCTATGTGGGTATCCTTGATAACTTTTTCCCATTTAAGATCAGAATAACTGTGCAATTGTGCAATGATATAGAAAACTAGGAAAACTATATCTGCTGATCTTTACAATTATTACTTAAGAAGACAGTTTAAGAGTGGAGAACTCCCTACATTTATCTGTTCATTGACATTGACGACTGTGGGTCTCTTAAGTATCTTCTAATTTCTAACCCTTCAAGGAAATCCAGTTCTTGTTTCTTATCACAAGCTCACTCGGGGATACCAATTTAGTAAAAGAAATAAAGTGCAGAAGACAGGACATATCAGAAGACTCCCTGACGACAGAACAACAAGACTCGAATGGGAAGAAGCCTCAACTGTGAAAAGACCACTTGGCAAGACCATGCAGCAAAATATCTCAAAGCTATGGGCATCACAGATGAGATGGAGACTAGATGGAGACATGTTGTGAATACGCAAAAATTTCTAGAAATAAATAAAGAAAGTGAATTGAAAATGAGCCACGGTCAAACGAAAAATGTGTCAAATTCCTTTATTTCATCACAGTAGGTCGCTATTGATATGGATGACCTAGACAAAATGTGCCGTTATACATATCTGAGACAAGTTATAAGTTATTATGATAAATGGAAGCATCATGGAAGAAATTAATTACAGAGTTAAACTGGAGAACGATGAGAACGATCAGGAGAAACAGCTCTGTCTTTTGCCTTCATTAGCTTATTGACCATAAACTTAGACCTTAACGAGGCAAACTGTGCAAAAACTTCAAATAGCCCAGACTAGCAAAGCAAGGAGAGATGCATGTTAGGATTCACCAGTAGAGATTAGAATCGAAACACAGGTTAGAGAGTAAACTAAAGTTAGTGGATGTGATTTGTAAAATAAAGAATATTTTTTTAATATGATTTGTAGAAAGAAGAAGTTAAAATGGAAATGGGCTGGGTACCTTCCCATCATTCCATCATTAAAAGCTGATGATGATAATATTATTTATATAAAGATCGATGAAAAAATTATGAAAATGTTAATTCAATATCATTTTTGCGCGCACATCTGATTATATCTGTGAGGCCGGCCCGGCACTGTATAAATTAAATTTATTATCATAAGTATTTGTACTTATTAGTATTTATTAAATCATTATGATTCATGTATGAGAAATAACTAGAACAACCTTGAGAAAATCTGTGAGTGACTGTCGTTCAGATTAGACTATAAAATATTGTCTGGTTTTGTATATTTACCTGAAACCTGATGTAGGATATTTCCACATTTTGTGTTTATTTACAACAAACATGACAATAAATCATCAATTAGGTCAATAAAAGTAAAACATTCATTTATTGTTTAAGATAATTATTAGTTTGAAGGATATAACTATATTATTTGTCCTTGAAATTATAAGAGCAAACTGATCATGAAAAATTAATTTCTGTTATCTAGAATAGAATAGAATAGTTTATTGTTCTTTTATACAAAGTACATGAACAAGGAGTCGTTTATATAGTAAATATAAAATACATATATACTCCTAAACTAACATGATAGATAAAAGGTATTACAAGAAACAATGACATAAAATTTACATGTTTTTAAAGACAGCGTACAGCACATAATAGTCCAGCAATAGAGAAGAGCAGAAAAAAAATATAAGACAAACGCATAATTCCCATAACTAATCCTATACTATAAATTGTTTATGTAGAGATACTGTGGATATCTAATCGTTAATAATGAATGATCTAATTTTCATTGCTCCGCTGATAAAACCATGCAATTGCTTCAATAGTAAGAGATCGTTTGAATTAAGAAGGCAATCTAGATCGTCTGAATGCTTTCGTCTTCCTATGACTGTATTTCTTAATCCAGCATACAATGGGCAGTCAAATATGATATGTTCCAGGCATTCATTGGCCTGCTGGTTACATATTGTACACATCTGGTCGGTTTTTATTGTATGAGAGGAGTTATTCACATATAGGTATAAATACTGTGAATTTGCTGTGCGCAGTTGGGCTGTTAATCTTTTAATATAAAGCGGTGACGGTCCACTTAAATAATTGTAATTATTATTATTTTGCAGAAAGAATTTATATGTAGGGTAGTGAATACTAAGTAATATTTTATTCCAATCATTTTGCATGTTTTTACCTAGATGTTCGGCTAATACAATATGTTTAAAATTTTCATTGATACAGTCAGTGTTAAGGCCAGCATTATATGGACAATAAATACTGACAACATTAATCAACTGAACAAACCAATTGTATTTGTGATGACCATATCCAGAGTTATATAATTTTATTAATCGAAATAATGCTCTATAGGGGTACCTTGAGTGATTTTGAGATTTTACCCTGATGAAGTATTCAATTGCTTGTTTTATTAGATAATATTCTAGCCTGCACAGATTGGCTTCGACTCTTATTATATAAGCGGCAGTAGTTCTCTGGAGGAATAGGAGGTTTTTCCAAAAAGACGTCTGTATTTTCTCAGTTTGATCCAGATAATGCAGACCCCATATATTACTGGCATATGTGAAAGTGGGTATGACGACATTGTTATACAGAGTCTTAATAGACTGAAGAGAAGATAATTTTTGCGAGTTTATAGTTGAAAGTACAGTACCTTGAGTAATTCTTGCTTTTCGTTCTCGTGATTTAAAATTATTTAGAAACAGTCCATTGAAAGTAAAGACCACTCCCAAATATTCATAAGTGTTTGAGATTTCTATTGGGTTGTTAAGGTATGAAAACGTGGGTTGTTTTCCAATATTGGGGCTCCTTCGGAATATAACTAGTTTTGTTTTTTCTGTATTTACCTGAAGCTTGAATGTGTTGCAGTATGATTCTAAAATCCTCAGGCTCTTTTCCATTTGTATTTGCGACTCTGCAAACAGTACCAGATCGTCAGCGTATAACAACATCCGTATGTTATCCCCTTCATCAAGAGTAACTCCCTTACTGCCTTGGTTCTGAAAATAATTATCAATATCGGAAATGAATATCGCGAATAGTAGTGGGCTGAGCGGATCCCCCTGTAAAACACCTTGGGTTATTTGTACTCTCTCTGAACTGTTACCTTCTTGTTCTATAAACAGTGCTGCTTGTTTGTATATTATTTTTAGTATTCTAGTAATTTTTGCACTTATTCCGTTTGAATATAATTTTTCCCAGAGTATATGATGGTCTAACGAATCAAAAGCTCTTCTAAAATCTACAAATAGAGTATATAATTTTCTTGAAGGGAGGCGAAGGTAATTGTTAATTATAGCGTAGAGCACAAATATGTTGTCTTCACAGTTGCGTGTTCTGCGGAAGCCGCTTTGGCACTCTGGTAATATTTCATTATTCTCAACAAAGTTAGTTAGTCTCGTATTAATTAATTGGGTAAAGAGCTTAGTTTTGTGATTTAAAAGTGCTATACTACGGTAATTATTAGGGTTTTTAATATCGCCACTTTTGTGGAAGTGGATCATTTTAACATCTGACCATGTGGGTGGTATTTGTTCTTCGTTTAAAATTTTGTTGAAGAATGTTTTCAGGTGTATTATCCAATCCAAAGGAAAGTTTTTGAAGAATTCGTTGCTAATGTTGTCTACCCCGGGTGATTTATTATTTTTAGCTGAGTTTAAGACTCTAAAAATTTCATTAGTGGAAAAGTTTATATCTAGATAAATAAGGGTGTATAACGCCAAAATATTGTGAATCCCTATGTAAATGCGTTCCATAAAACTCTTTGTAAAACTCAATCATTGTGACGGTATCAATTGTGGGACCTCTATTTTTAATTTTTCTAGTTTTTAGAAGTTCCCAAAATTCGGAGGGGTTGCTGATATTATTAAATTTTTTTATTGTAACGTTTTCGTAAGCTAATTTTTTAATTTTAATGAGTTGTTTGTACTCTTTTTTAATTTCACTATATGATATTAGTGCATTCTGTTCAAAGTTAGAGTTTTTTAATAGTTTTTTTGACATGTTTAACTTTTTCTTTGCGTCCTTGCAAAAGTTATCAAACCATGGTTTTGAATTTGAGAACATATGATTAGTATTGTCACGGTTTTTTTCCATACCTAAAAATTTTGCTGTTAACTTGATTGCCTCATTTATTTGATTGTCCATTATATTAATAGTACTCGAGTCTGAATGTATTTCAAAGATAGATACTATATTTTTATATGGTTGTGTTTTGGCAGGATCCCACCTTATTATTGTTTCTTTATAGCTATGATATTCTGATAGTTTATTAGACCCCACAAAATATGCATTTTCTATCTTTACAGTGCAACTCAGATGATCCGAAAACAGGTTTTTATTTATACAGAAACTGGAAATTAGGCCTACACTACTAACTCTTACCCAGACCAGATCTATTGTACTTCGTCCTGACCGCCCAATGTATGTATAAGCACCTTCATAATCCTCAAACCTACCGTTTAACAAGAGAAACCCTAGATCTTCCAAAGCTTCTACAAGTAATGTTCCTCTAGTATTCACTAGGGAATCTTTTGACTTACGTGGTTTTAACGGGGGATTGATATGTATTACGTTCTCTGAATCAAAATCATTCAGACCACCTACTCTCGCATTAAAGTCTCCGTACAGAATCATCTCGTCATTTGGGAATTTTACTGATATTTCTTTTAGAGTATCCTCAAGCATCTCTACACATACATGATCATCTAAATCAGGTTTTAAGTAGACTACACCTAAAATAATATAATTATTATTTATATTTATTCTGATAAAATTCCACATATTACATCTATCGATTACATCTAATGACTTCACACCCCCCAGGTTTTTTGATATAAGTATTAAGATACCCCCACTACCTCTACCCTTTTGCTTATCTTTTGAAGCTTGGCATGAGTAAGTATGATAATTGTTTAAAATATTTGGTAAGCTATTTTGGGAAGAGGTAATCCAGGTCTCCACTAAGCCTATTATATCAGAGCTACACAAATCATTAATTTCATGTATTTCTAAATTATCTAAAGTATTAATACCTTGACAGTTCCAAAATGTTATCTTAAAAGGGCCAATTCCGTCCACAAACCTTGATCTTTTCACCTCTGTATTAATTAGTTTTTTGATGATGTCTCAACTTCTCTGTTCATTTTTGTTATTTTTTTTGTCGTTTCTTCAGCGCCTTCGGGAGATCTCTCACTGTATTTTCTTCCTTTCGCTGGAGTTTGTTCTGGTAGTCCTGTCTCTTCTTCAGTCTCGATTTCAGTTTCATTTTGTGCTTCTAATTCTGATAAGGTGTATAGCTTATCGTTAATATATAATTTATTGTAGATGATCTTAGTTCTACATCCCTTGTCTCTTGCAACTTTTGAGTATTTTAAGAGCTGTTTTCTTTGCTCCATAATTTCTTTGGGAAAGTCTTCGTTAATATAGATATTTGTTCCCTTTAATCTATTTCTTCCTTTCAATATGTCCAACTTTTTATCCCATGTCTTCACTTTTAGTAATATTGGTCTATTTCTAAGCTTGTTCCTGTCTCCTATTCTCCTCGACTCTATTACGTCTGACTCTACATTTATATTGGTGTTTACTCTTTTCAGTACTTCTCTAACCTTATCATTCAGTTGTTCCGCATTTTCTCGTACTTTTTCTTCGATGCCATTTATTATCAGGTTTTCCCTTCTTGAATCCTTTTCTATTTGAATTACTCTTGTTTCCAATTTCTTCGTGGCTTCTCTTAATAAATAATTTTCGTTTTTCAGAGCTTGGTTCTCTTTTTTCAATATTTGTAATTTACTATGGATATTGTCCAGTTTTTGCTCGATTCTGGCATTTCGTTGATCCATGTTTTCTAACTTCTGCAGTATCTCTTCCATTGAAAATTATTTTAATATTCGGAGTTTAAAATTTAATTCAATTTTAAATTGTAGAAGCCTGACCTGCGTTAATGTATTCAACTTTATATCTTAATTAGTTTATGGAAAAAGTAAGTTTTTATTCCTTGTACTTTATTAATTTCTGGCGTATTATAACCTAGCTTTTTTCAAATTAGATCTTCTTACCAGGTTTTTGGTGTTTTTATTACATGTATATATATACTGTCTTCTTTTATAACACAGTTGTGAAAGTTGTAGGATTTTAATTTTTAAATTTCTCACTCAATTCACTTATTTTACTGGAACGATTTAAAACTACACTTTCTGTAAGCAGCTTCAGAACCGGCCTCTGTTATCTATACAGTGCGTATCAGCAGATTGGAATGAATTCGATTACTTATAAATAAATAGGGGCGTGCTCGAAAAAATGCACGGACACGTCGTTTAGTATTCTCAATTGTGCATTATTAACCGGGAACTTTTTATACAGGGTGTGACATGTCACAGTAGATAATATCTTATTTTAAATTGAAAACGCTGTATATCATTAAATTTTTTGATTCTTCAGATTTTTATAGACATGTATTAATAATAACGTCCTATATCTTCAACAGTTTCGGCAACGTTGAGTGATTTTTGATTTGAAGCAAAAATGAAGATTATCTGATTACAAAAATTCTGTAGCAATGAGTTTTTTTATTATAATTTAATCAGCAACTATATATGTTAACACTATGGATAGGGAATTTGGCAAGATCAGGATTCGTCCATTGACGACACCTCAGGTACTTCGTATCAAGTCAATTGGCTAGTTTCTTTTTGAGGCTTCTGTTGTCTTCTCCTATCAGTAGGGGTTCTAGGGTTGAGTTTTCGTTGTTTTTAATTTTTGCGTGGTGGGTTTGCTTCTTTGTTGTTGGACATTTTTTACAAATTTTATTTTGAGATCGTTATAAATTGTTTCCTTGGAGACGAACCATGGGGTATCTAATATTGATCTTAGAATTTTATATTGGCATCTTTGGATTATAGTTATGTCACAGATTAGAGAGAACAGATACGAAAGCTTGACAGAGAACAGGAAAAAGAGAGAGAGATGGGTAGACGTACCCATTTAAATGTCCATCGTCGTATGCCGACGGGCAGCTTCGCGAAATTTTTCAACAGGGTTGTCAACTTGCATAATATTTCCTTCAATTTACGATCATAGGTCAAATATTTTATAAGCATTATTTTTAAGTGTTATACAGATACAAATATTCGACAATTACTTGTATTAAATCAATTTTATTAACATTAAAATAATTATACAATTAAAAAGATTATAATGAATAAAAATAATACCATAAATATATACTGTTTTTCACAAACCATATCTTTGGCAACCATGCACAATAACGGTGACGGCACGTGACGGCTTGGCTCAAAATACATAACGCCATTTTTGTTTGCTTCATTGTTTGAAGGTGTTCAATCGGCGATATTAATTGTGTTATTTGACTAATCGATTGTGCGTTGTGGTAATATTAACTATAAACATATATTGGTATAGACTATTATTCTTATAAAATGAATAAAGATCACGGCGGACGGCGGAGTGTATTGTTCATACAGAGACTGTCTAAATAAATTTTATTCGGAAAGAAAACAAAAGTTCTTCCGATTTCGAAAGGATAAGAGTATGTAAGTATTAATTTTAATTTGTCATTGATTGGTACATCTGACGTAAAAGTACTAGAGTATAAATGTACGGGTCCTTTAATTTTTACTTTTCCGCCCAACCTATCTAATATGCGAGAAAAGTATTGGTTTACTCCAAAAGAAGTTGGAATTTTGAAATTTTTTTTTGAGTTATTTTCACGTTTTCCGTCAACAACAACACGAAAAAATGGTTTTTAGAAAAAAAATCCTGTGTGTATGTCGTCGTCGTCGTCGTTGTCGTCGTCGGCGACTTTTTTTAGATGTCTTGTTAGCACGATACAGCCTCCGGAGTGCAATAATTCACCAATTTTATGATGAATATTGTTAAGGACATGTCACAGATGAACCCTATTGATTTTCAGTTTACCAGAGCCAGTACAACGGGTGCTATGGTACTTGAAGTACGACATTTTGTAATTTTTTGAGAAATTTCAGCTTGTTAGCACGATACAGCCTCCGGAGTTCAACAAGTCACCAATTTTATAATTGAATATTATTCAAGACATCTCACTGATGAACCCTATCAATTTTCAGCGCACCAGAGCCAATATAACAGGTGATACAGTACTTTTAAGTACGATATTTTAGTCATTTTTGGAGAAGTTTCAGTTTGTTAGCACGATACAGCCTCCGGAGTATATATAAGTGAGCAATTTTATGATTGGATATTATTCAGAGCGTCTCAAAGATAAACCCTATTGATATTCAGCTCACTAAAGCCAGTACAACGGGTGCTATGGTACATGAAGTACCAAATTTTTGTCACTTTAGGAGAATTTTCAGTTTGTTAGCACAATACAGCCTCCAGAGAGTATACGATTGATCAATTTTATGATTGAATATTGTTCAAGGTGTCTTAAAGATGGACCCTATTGATTTTCAGTTGACTAGAGCGAGTACAGCGGGTCCTATAAATCCAGATATACTACATTTTTGGTTATTTTTAGAGAAATTTTGTTTTGTTGGCACGATACATCCCCCGAAGTGTATACAAGTAACAATTTTATGATAGAATATTGTTCAGGGCCACAGATGTGGAAAAGTTAGTTTTAATCTTTAAAACCATTTATTTTCTATTAAATTAACATGCTCGGCAACTATGGCCACTTGCACAGGTGCGATTACAAAAAACAGTAGTTATTACAGATAGTTAAAAACTGTTTAAAGTTTATGATATAGTGATATATCTTTTAAGAATTTCAGTGTAGACTCGATTTGGTTTGGGTCACCTAGGATGTCTTGCAGCTGGGATTTAAGATTATGTTGTCGTCTTCTTGTGCTAAATTGGTGACAATCAACCAGTATGTGTTTAACAGTAAGTGGGCACTGGCAGCTTTGGCAGGAAGGTCTGATGCTTGAGGTCATTAAGTAGCTGTGTGTAAGTTTGGTGTGACCTATTCGAAGACTACGTAGTATTGATAATTCTTGTCCAGAGAGTCCAGTGGGGTCAGTATACAGAGGTGTGTTGAGAAAAGGCTGGATAGATAGTAGGGAAGTCTTGGTGGAGTTCCAGTGAGTTTGCCATATATATCTGACGATTTTGGATATGGCGATTTTGGATATGAGAAGTTATTGTGGCTGTAGTTGACGCTGTTTTGGCATGCTGATCGGCCAGTTCATTTCCAGGTATACCAATGTGTGATGGTATTCATATAATGGTGACTGTGGTGTTTAGGGAATAAAGGTGGTGATAAGAGTGATGAATATCTTGGACAGTGGGATGTTCAGTAAATAATTCTTGGACAGATAGGATAGACGCTAGAGAGTCTGTACAAATGGTAACTTTTTTATTGGAACGGTTGATGTGCTTAAAAGCTTGTAGAATACTATACACTTCTCCAGTATGCACACTGCATAAAGGAGGGATTTAATTAAACAAAGTATTTATAACGAAAGATCTATTAGCTTAATTTGATCTAATTACAAGTAACATTTTCAGATGCAAATTATGGATTCAAGCTTGTGGCGGAACGAATTTAGTCGGTGTTGACAGTGGATATCTGAATAAAACACGTCGTATTTGTAGTGACAACTTTGCAAATGAAATGTTCGTGAATTCACAGAGGTTAGCCTTACTAGGATTAGCTGTCCCTAACGATTTCGAAAACAAGCATGAGTACGGTAAGTTTTGAGTTTTGTGGAATTTTTATATCAAATACTTTTGAATGTTACATATTCCGTTATTTTTCTTCAGATATACATACCTACACCAACAAAAAGAAAAAATGAAGACGAGTTGCCAAAGAAAATTAAAATTCTTGAAGATATTACAGGTAATGTTTTAATTTGACTATTAATAACTAATTTTTAATTCATTATTATTTGGTTATTGATTTTTTGCTCATTTAGACAATATTGGTTACGATATGTCATAATACACAAATTTTTCAATTGAAGCAATAAAAATAATAAATATTTTATTTTCCAATTAAAGCAAGACATGAACTAACAAATAATCTCATATCTACTCTTGAAAGTTTCCATACACTTTAGTGTAAGCAGCAATAACATCTATATATAAATTTATTTCATCCTTCTAGTGCACCCAGCAATTCTACCAGTTTCAATACCACTTCCAGAGTCATCACCCGTTGAAACCCCAACCCCCCAAAGTTTGTCTTCAAGCAGCACTCGAAAAATTGCCATGGCTAGGAAAATTGAAGAACTTAAGGAAGAAAATAAGATGTTGATGAAAGAGATCGACGCACTGAACACAGCACCTAAAGAATTAAATGTAGAAGATTTTAATCTTTTGTGTGATAAGTGTCTATCATCTGACGTAAGAGATTTTGTTAAATCACAAATAAGAAATATGAACAGAACTGCAAAAGGTCAAAGGTTTTCAAACGAATTTAAAAATGTTTCTCTATCTTTCTATTTCTTGGGTCAAAGGCATACAGACATTTACAAAAGTCTTTTTCACTGCCATCTGTAAGAAGTTTACAATAATTCACGGAGAACGCACATTTTACTGCTGGTCTCAACCAACAATTATTTGATTTACTAAAATTAAAAATTGACCATATGGAGGCTGAAGATCGTATTTGTGCTTTAACAATACATGAAATATCGTTGAAAAGTAATTTATTTTATAACTTTGGTCGTGATTGTGTTATTGGGTTTGAGGATGATAGAACCAGTGATATAGCAAATAATGCTTTTGTTATTATGACTATAGTACCTTATGTACGACATTTTTGGAGAAATTTCAGTTTGTTAGTACGATACAGCCTCCCGTGTACATACAAGTGACCAATTTTATGATTGGTTCACGGCGTCTCAAAGATGAACTCTATGTATATTCAGCTCACTAAAGCCAGTTCAACGAGTGCTATGGTACTTGAAGTACCAAATTTTAATCATTTTTGGAGAATTTTCAGTTTGTTAGCACGATACAGCCTCCACAGTATATAAAATTGAAAAATTTTATGATTGGATATTCTTGAGGGTGTCTTATAGATGAACCTCATTGATTTTTACCTTGCCAGAGCTAGGACAACTGGTGCTATGGTACCTGAAGTGTCACATTTTGTGTCCTCTTTGTACCATACAGCCTCCGGAGTGTGCACATGTACCCTAATGATTTTCTACTGACTAGAGCGAGTACAGCGGGTCCTATAAATCTAGATATACTACATTTTTGGTTATTTTTGGAGAAATTTCGGTTTGTTAGCACGATACATCCCCCGAAGGATATACAAGTAACAATTTTATAATACAATATTGTTCAGGGCATCTCACAGATGCGGAAAAGTTAGTTTTAATTCTTAAAACTGTTTATTCTTTAATAGGTTCCTAATTAAGTGTCCTTTGGAATAGTTAAAGAAAATTTGAAGACATTTTGGGGCTTCGAGTTCAAAACGAACGATTCGCATTGGCTCACAATCGTAATCTTTATGAATTTTTTTTGACGTTATAAAAAATACTTACATCACAATTTTTTGTCGATTGGTTTCTAATTAGGTGTTTATAATAGTTTAATATATTTTTTTTATTTTTCGGTCTTCGATTCAGAATCGTGAAATACGTACAAAAACGACACTTTGAAAACTTTTTATTCACTTAATCTTTAATTTTTGGTTGTAAAATTATGTAGCCTATTAAAATGTCATTATGTCTCCCATATTTACATTTTTTACAAAAGTACAGTTTATTTTGTAAAAAAATAAACGGTTCTATAGATTAAAACTAACTTTTCCGCATCTGTGGCCCTGAACAATATTCTATCATAAAATTGTTACTTGCATACACTTCGGGGGATGTATCATGCTAACAAATCGAAATTTCTCCAAAAATAACCAAAAATCTGGATTTATAGGACCCGCTGAACTCGCTCTAGTCAACTGAAAATCAATAGGGTACATCTGTGAGACACCTTGAACAATATTCAATCATAAAATTGATCAATCGTATACTCTCTGGAGGCTGTATCGTGCTAACAAATTGAAAATTCTCCAAAAATGACAAAAAATTGGTACTTCAAGTACCATAGCACCCGTTGTACTGGCTTTAGTGAGCTGAATATCAATAGAGTTCATCTTTGAGACACTCTGAATAATATTCAATCATAAAATCGGCCAGTTGTATATACTTCGGAGGCTGTATCGTGCTAACAAACTGAAACTTCTCCAAAAATGACAAAAATATCGTACTTAAAGTACTGTAGTACCCGTTGTATTAATAATCTTTATTTGCATCAGTTACAGTTACAATAATTAAATATACATTCAAAAGATACAAGCACATTAAAATAAGTTGAGTAAATAAGTAGTCATTCATTTTCATCGCAAAAGAGCGTACATTCACAAAAGCAAGGCTTGTGCGTGAATGTGATAGTTCATTTATCATAAGAAGTAGTTGTATAGAATTTAAAAAGACATCATTTACAAAGACAAACATCCTAAACATATATGGGAATATTTCAAAGAATGTAAATATGAGCTCTAACATATAGAACACAGAACACCAAACGACAACAAAAACGTAAGTAAAATCATTCAGAATATCGATAAGACAAAAATTTTTCAGGTTTTACAAATCACGATAAAATTGACAGACTATAATAAGTTTCATTTCGAGGAGAAATAAAGTTTTGCATTATATCGGCCGGAAAAGATAGGATCCAGTTCTTTATTTTTTTTTGAATAGACTTGAAGAGTTAATTTTTTTTAAATCAGACGGTAATTGATTATATAACTTTGGAGCCAGGTATGTAAAACTTTTTTTACCTATAGCCTTTTTCATTAATGGTATTTCGGCAGCACTTTCCTTATATCTGGTTGGATAACTATGTTGAATTGCCTTTAGAGTGGCTTTGTCTTTATATTGCTTTAGTAAAATGACTTTAACATATAGTTGGCAGATGTTAAGTACTCCAGTTTCTTGGTAGAGCTGAGTTGTAGGGTAGGTTCTGGGTTTGTGAAATAACACTTTTAATATACTTTTTTGGACTTTTTGTAGGTACTCGATGAGAGTCTCCCCAGCTCTGGTGAGCTGAAAATCAATAGGGTTCATCTGTGAGATGTCCTAAATAATATCCAATCATAAAATTGGTGACTTGTTGAACTCCGGAGGCTGTATCGTGCTAACAAACTGAAATTTCTCAAAAAATGACAAAATGTCGAACTTCAAGTACTATAGCACCCGCTGTACTGGCTCTGATGAGCTGAAAATCAATAGGGTTCATCTGTGACATGTCTTTAACAATATTCATTCATAAAATTGGTGACTTATTTCACTCCGGAGGCTGTATCGTGCTAACAAGACATGTAAGGAAAAGTGGCCGACGACAACGACGACGACATACACACAGGATTTTTTTTCTAAAAACCGTTTTTTCGTGTTGTTGTTGATGGAAAACGTGAAAATAACTAAAAAAAATTTTCAACATTTTTTGGGGTAAACCAATACTTTTCTCGCATATTAGATAGGTTGGGCGGAAAAGTAGTATTCGTGGATGGTTAAAAAAAATGCGTGGATAACTTCACACGGGTGATTAAATTTAGGAATAAAATTAAGAAAGTTTTGAGAAATGATTTCAATAGAAATTGAAGGTTCGGAGCTCAGATTAATACATAAAATGGATATGTTTGTTTTGATTTTTTCTTGCCCCAAACATCGAGTCACATTCTAGGCTCACTTGCAAACATTGATTTGCCGTATTTACAAAGTCTCTTGAGTTGCAGGAAAAATGATATTCGAAATAGTATGCAAATAAAAAAAACTCATGCTAGTTTATGGATTTGAGTCGCTGCTTTTAAAAATACTTTTACTTAATAAAGGCATATTCTTTTATAAATTTTAAGCAAGTATTTGTTGCAAGTAAAACATTGCTCAAACTTTCAGTACCTGCCTTATATGTCTAGGGTAATCTATTTAGTAGTTTGGTCATTGTTTAATTACCATATAAAGGGAGATGCAGATATCGTCAGATTGTGTACGAGGGTAATTTCGAAATTTCTGTAGTATTTGTAGTAAATAATGTCAAACGTGTTTTGTTTATACGAGCGCCATTACAAGTAGGAAATAAAAATGTAGTTCCTTCGTTTTTATGTGTTTATGAACACTTTTAGTGACAAAATAAACTTGTAAGTTAATTACTTTAATGCTTTTGGATAATAATGGTTCGTCAGTGCCAAGTTTGTCAGAAAAAAAGCCGAAATGACCAAGGCCATGTATACCATCCCCATTTTGGTAATTCATTCATTATTTCACTACTGGCGTTTAGGATTGTTGGCTGCAAAAATAAACATATTTAGGAATGAATAGCCTTCTCTATTGTATATTATTACTCTAAGGTTTGGAGTGATATCTATAAATCGATTCTACAGATAAAATTTTTTTTCTAACGGATATTTCTCATTAAATTTTTCTCTAATTTAATAAGTTTTTCTGGAAGTTCAAGTAACAATTTCAGGGATTTAAATGTATCTGCAAAGATTCCTGATTTTTTAATCTGTATATATATAAAAATGAATCTCTATTTACGTTTGTTACGCCATAACTTAAGAACGACTAATACTCTGTAGAAGGTTTTTATGGAAGGAAAAGTTAAGAAAAGTGCGCAGAAGTTTGGAAAATTTTAGAGAACTTAACGACTATTTTAACTTCGCGCCGTTTGACAGTACAAATTAACAGGTACATCGGTCAGCATTTATCGATCAAAAAATTCATTTCTTCCGATTCGATCGAAACGTTTCAGTATCAGTTTGTTTCGTGAGTTTTTTGAGAAGTGTTTGTTCATCACAGTTCACAGCAAACACGCCTTACATCAAAATTTAATTTAATATCGTTTTTTGGTAGGTTTTGATAGACTAACACGTGTTCATTGAGAGCATCAATTTTAAATTTCCGCGAAGCGGGAACTGTTTATATCAACGTGTAGAGAACTAAAATCTAACTAAAAAAATCGTCCCCCTCCACCCCCCTATAACTATCTCAGAGACTGTTTAAGAGATCGAATTTCTATATAGCGTTTGCACACCTATGAATTTTCGGCTAAAGAAACAAAATTTTTTTGGGAGTTTCGGGTTATAAGTATGATGGGGCAACTTGTCAGGTCAAGCCATTTACGATGATATATAGGGGCACTCCCCTACCCCCCTTTCTTTGGGGGTCCAGCATTCGCTAAATATTGATGCTGGAATCATGATTTGTGTGGGATCTTCCAGATTTGGAGTGCCTATAGGTGTCATGGGTTTGAAATATTTTTAGGGTTCCCCTCATGAGTCCCCAGCAGTTGACTGAAATTGAACGTGGATTCGGTATATAGTAGTGATGAGCGATAAATCGCTATCGGTGATTTAATCGCCGTTATTGAAAAATCACTGATAGCAACATTTGACTAAAATCGCAAATAACTGCGATTGACAGAAACAGCGATTTTTTAGAATATGCGTCAATTAACATGCAATACAGCTACTCGCTTTCCGTCGCGTTCAGTGAAATCGAACGAAATAGCGAAATACAACGTATTTTATTCCAAACGTTCTCGACTCTATCTTCACGCCCCTCACCCAATAAAACCACCCACCCACGAAATTCTGATCATCTAAAGTGGTGGCAGGAAAATGAATTTCATTTTCCAAATCTATCTGCAGTTGCATAAGAAAAACAATGTGCTCTAGTTTCTTCAGTTCATTGTGAAAACTTGTATTCTAAAGCTGGTCAGGTCCTGAATGAACGTAGAACACGATTAAGTGACAGGAGAACTCAAATGTTATCATTTTAAATGTAAATTACAAATATAGCAAATAAATGTCTTTTATGTGTGGCAACTGTCTTTTAAACGGCAAACATTTCTTTGTTCCTATTAATATCTCATACATATTGTTAAGAAACAGCACACTGGTATAGTCCCTAAAACAGACTCTGTCTAAGCCAGGTATAAAAGTTAAAATTATGGCGGATACGCACTGTTTTTTATAACTGTTCACGAGTTTACGACTATCTTATGTAAACATTGTTTTTGTGACCAGAGTTATCTAGAAAAGGCCAGAACCAATTGTTTTTCTGTAAGTCCGGAATTTACTAGTAAAAATGGCTTTAATATATAAGGGACTGATCAGGGAGAGTCAGTTTAGTTGACAAAGTGATCTCGTGAAATAAATACACCGAAATAGCAAACAGTAAATATAAATTAGTTAAGTGTTCATATAAATTAGTTTAACTGAATATACTGAGTATATATAAATTAAGTGTTAGTGATTAGTGTTTAAATAAATTAGTAAGTAGCCATACCGTGTGTTTAAAATTTATCCCATCCGTTTATTGCTTAAATGAATTAGAATAACATTACATTGGGGTCAGTTGTGGGGTAATATAAATAAATTGCTACGTAAAAATGGCCAAGAGACTATGTGATCTGAAAGTCACGGAATTAAGAGCAGAATTGGAAGATCGTGAGTTGGAAACGTACGGTAAGAAAAGTGAATTAGTAGAACGACTTAAAGTGGCACTGGAAAATGACGGCTTTGATCCAGAAACAGTTTTATTTAATGGCGAGGCTTCCACCTTAATCTCGTCAATTTCTGCTAACATGGACGAGAAGATTTCTGCCATGGAAGAGAATATGGACGAGAAGATTTCTGATATGAAGAACGATATTTCTACTATGAAGAATGATATTTCGGCTAACATGAACGAGAAGATTTCTGCCATGGAAGAGAAGATATCTGCTATGAAGAACGACATTTCTGCTAACATGGACGAGAAGATTTCTACTTTGAAGAACGATATATCTGCCGATATCTTACTGATGGAAAACGACATTGCCGCTGACGTTGAAAATGAAATTACGTCTCTAAAATCTGAAATCGAGAATAAGATTACAACGATAGACGAGAAAATCAAGGAGTTAGAGAAAAAGATTGCCGATTCAAGAACGCGAGGCACGCCAGAGGAAGAAAAGAAGACCGTGCAAACGAAACCTTGCAAGCCAGAAACACTACCTAAGTTAGAAGACATTGGTAGTTTTACCCGAGTCAAGGCCCCAACGTTCGATGGAAAAATGTCGTAGACCAATTATGTGAAACAATTTGAAGCAGCCGCTAGAGTGAATAATTGGGCCGATAGAGAGAAGGCAGTGAACTTAACCATCGCGCTTCGCGGAGATGCCTTAGATGTACTCCAGACGATACCTTTGGAAGAAACGGATGACTTCGAGCAGCTGAAGAAGAGATTGGACATGCGATATGGTCATGAACATCTAGAACATTTGTACCAATCTCAGCTGAAGAACCGAAGGCAGAAACGTGATGAATCCCTTCAAGAATATGAAGTGAACATCGCTCGACTAGTTCGATTTGCTTATCCGTCAGCACCAGAGAACATGATGAAATGTCTGGGCATCCAGGCCTTCATTGATGGCTTACGTGACCCCGATATGCAGAGGACGCTTCGTTTAGCCCATCCGAAAACATTAGTCGACGCATTGACAGCTGCTCTTGAATATGAAGCAGCAACGAAGGCTTCAGGATATAACAAAATTAGGACCATCCAAGAAGAAGGTAACGAAGACAGATTTGACCAGTTCGTCAGTTTAATAAAAAGTATGATGGACAAGAAGCCGAGAAAGATCAGATGCTGGAACTGTGGCGAGCTAGGGCATGTACGTAGTTCGTGTAAGCGCCCCAAGACTCCTGCAAAGCAAGAACCGCAGTCACAGGAAAACTAGAACGAGTCGGCTACGAGGGGGCAGCACCGACCCATTACCGTTCCAAAGACCCTCTCATACTGATAGCTTCTCTCAGATGTCGCAACGACAGTGTATATGTGGATGGCGAAGTAAATGGCAAGAGATATGCTCTGCTGGTTGACACTGGGGCAACTAGAACCATTATACGACCAGAGATAATAAACCCCAAGAAGAAGCTTCTACCAACGAGACTGCGACTGCGGACCGCCACAGGCGAGAGTGCCAACGTTCACGGGTAAACACAAATCCAATTGGGAATTGGCGCAGAAAAGTTCACGCATACGGTAATCGTAGCTGATATTGAAGAAGACGTGATTCTGGGGATGGACGTAATGAGTGTACATGGTTTCCAATTAGACTTTAGAAACAGAACCATTAAAGGGGGTTCCGATGAGGTATTCCTGCATCCATATGAAGGCAGCGCAGTGTTGGCAGCTGTACAGAAAGATACCGTTCTACCTGCACGAAGCGAAACCATGATAGTACCACGGCTACAGGGAATCATGGAGGAAGGTACACCGGTAATGATGGAACCTAGGAACCACGACGAGGAGGTTGGCAAAGGAGTACTAATTGGGAAAGGATTGGTTACGTCGGCGAAGGAGATCCCTGTACGATTAATAAACGTGAACGATTACCCAATTACCATCAATAAGGAAACCAAGATTGGATCCTGCGTAACAGTGACGTCTATAGTTCGTCAGACAACGACCACTGACAATTCTAATGCCAGATTCGAACAGATGTTATCAGTAGCTGGTCAATCTTTGGATCGAGCTGAAAAAAGGAGAATGAGAGAATTTCTCTTGCAGTATCGAGACTTATTCGTACCAAAAGGAGGAAAGACTGGCAGAACATCAGCCGTCAAACACAAAATCGATACTGGTTATGCTAAGCCAATTAGACAATCAGCTCGAAGACTTCCACGAGCGAAGAGAGAGGAAGCTGAAAGAATAATTCGAGAGATGGCAGAAGAAAAAGTGATATAACCGTCTACTAGTCCATGGATGTCTCCAGTAGTGCTCGTCAAGAAAAAGGATGGAACTACGAGATTCTGCGTGGATTATCGCCAGCTTAACAACGTGACAAAGAAAGACAGCTATCTTCTGCCTCGGATTGACGATACGCTAGACACTTTGGCCGGCAGCAAACTGTTTTCCACCTTGGACCTAAAGTCTGGTTTTTGGCAAGTGGAAATGGACCCAGAAGATAAAGAGAAGACTGCTTTTACCACCGGATCTGGATTATGGCAATTCAACGTCATGCCATTCGGGCTCTGTAATGCGCCTGCGACATTTGAAAGACTTATGGAAAATGTCTTGAGAGGGTTGTCTTGGAAGACATGCCTGGTCTATTTGGACGACATCGTAGTACTGGGGAAGACATTTGACGAACATCTGAAGAATTTGGAATACGTATTCAAACGACTCCAAGCTGCTCAGAAATATCCGCTGTTCCAAAACCGAGTCAACTATCTAGGTCATATAATGAGCAATAAAGGAGTGGCGGTGGATCCAGAGAAAATTTCTTCCATTCAGCAATGGCCGCAACCAACCGACAAACATCAAATTAGGAGTTTCCTTGGACTTTGCACGTGTTATAGAAGATTTATCAGGAAGTTTGAAGATATTGCCAATCCTCTAACGCGACTTACAGAAGAATCAAGAGCTTTCCAATGGGATGAAGACTGTCAAACGGCTTTTGAAACCTTGAAGAGGCATTTAACCTCGGCGCCGATATTAGGATATCCATTACCAGAGGGAGACTTTATTCTTGATACTGACGCAAGCAACGTAGGAATTGGTGGAGTGCTCTCACAGATCCAAGGAGGGCAAGAAAGAGTGCTGGGATATTTCAGTAAAGCCCTCTCCAAACCAGAACGAAACTACTGCGTCACAAGAAGAGAACTTTTGTCCGTGGAACACTTTTACCAGTATCTGTATGGTAGGAAGTTTTTAATCCGGACTGATCATGCAGCGCTCAAGCGGTTGATGCAGTTCAAGAATCCCGAGGGCCAAATCGCTAGATGGATTGAACGACTTCAAGAATATGATTTCGACATCGAACATCGAGCCGGTGTGAGTCACCGAAATGCCGACTCCCTGTCCAGACGGCCGTGCCCAACAGACTGCTCCCACTGCAACAAGGTGTAATCTAGAGAAGCTGCAGTTTCAAGAACTACTGTAGTCAACGAGGAATGGTCACCCACCAGGATCAGAGAAGATCAGGAGAATGATCCTCACCTGAAGATGATCCGGCAATGGAGGGAAGAAAATTGGCGACCTACCTGGCAAGAAGTGTCAAGATTTTTACCGACACTCAAGGCATATTGGGCTCAGTGGGACTCCCTTGTCTTGGAAGAAGGCCAATTGAAAAGAATCCTTGAGAACGATGATGGTTCCGAGAAGAGAAGACAGATAGTTATCCCGAGAGCGAGAGTAGCTGAGGTACTGAAGAAGTTACACGACAGTCCATCGGGAGGTCTTCTGGGAGTGAAGAAAACCCTTCAGCGAGTACGTGAAAGGTTTTATTGGATGAACAGCTCCGACGATGTGAAGGACTGGTGTAAGAAATGTACGACTTGTGCTACGAGTAATGGACCACATCGCAAGAGAAAGGCACCCATGAAACAGTACAATGTTGGAAGCCCTTTCGAAAGGATTGCTTTAGACATCGCTGGACCATTTCCGACAACAGAAAATGGTAGCAAATACATACTGGTTGTAATGGATTATTTCACAAAATGGGTGGAAATTTACGCTATCCCGAACCAAGAGGCCACAACTGTAGCAGGTGTATTGGTGAAATAATTTATCAGCCGATATGGAGTGCCCTTGGAAGTCCAAAGCGACCAGGGAAGAAATTTCGAAAGTCATCAATTCCAGGAGATTTGCGAGAAGCTGGGAATGAAGAAGACCAGGACAACAGCATTACATCCACAGTCAGATGGAAGGGTGGAGAGAGAATGAACAGGACTATTGGAAAATACCTGTCCAAAGTAGTATCCAGCCATCAGAGAGATTGGGGCCAGTATCTTTCCCTATTCCGATTGGCTTATCGATCTGCCGACAATGAGTCCACGGGTGAAACACCGGCGAAAATCCTGTTTGGACGTGAAATGAGGCTTCCTTGTGACCTGGAATTTGGCTGCCGGCCTGGAGAAGATCTAGCAGGCGAAGACTACGCAATCCAATTGAGAAGAAGGCTGGACGATGTTCATGAATTAGTTCGAACAAATCTTCAAGTTGCCAGCGACAGAATGAAAAGTCGGTACGACACGCAGGCCGCAGAAGGCGGTTTTAAAGAAGGGGACAAAGTATGGTTACACAACCCGACGAGGAGAAAAGGATTTTCTCCAAAATTACAACAATCCTGGGAAGGTCTATACTTAATCAAGGAAAAGATCAATGACGTTATATATCGCATAAGCAAGATCCCCAACGGAAAACCGAAAGTAGTTCACCAAAACCGACTAGCGCCATTCGAAGGAGACCATGACCTGGAGGAAGGAGTAAACCTTATTCGAGATGTGTCTGACCCTACCTTCGAGGAATTTATGGGCACGTATGGAGGTACCGGGAAAGCTAGATATGGAGTCACTTCGGAACAACAACAAGATCTGTTCACTCTCCCGGAAGATTATTCACTGGCATAAAACATCCCCGCCCGTATCAAGAACGCACGAGGGTCGGCAACCGTCTTTCGAAAGAAGTTCGGGCAATTAGAAAAACTTGAAGACCAGATTCCAGCCCCTGGCAAGACACTGAAACTGAAACATAATTCGCGGTGCGTCTTCTACGTGGTAACTAAAAATGAATTCCAAGATCGATGTACCTACCGCGATGTGTGGGAAGCACTTCGAAACCTCCGAGACCATGTGTTGGAATCCAACGTGAAGAAACTGGCTATGCCTAAGATAGCGAGTAACCAGTTGGATTGGCGAATCATCAGGAACATGGTAGAGATTGTCTTTCAAGATACCGGTGTCCAGATATTAATTTGCAGCTACAGCCCCCTTTATCAGTATCCGATGAAGACGGTGCCCTGCTATTTCCATAAGATCGGAAAGTGTAGAAATGGGGCCAGTTGCCGATTCAAACATCCAGTCTCGGCTACACAAAAGTTCCAGGAGGAACTTCCATTTAAGGAGGGGGTAATGTTACGACTCTGTCTAAGCCAGGTATAAACGTTAAAATTATGGCGGATACGCACTGTTTTTTATGACTGTTTACGAGTTTACGACTATCTTATGTAAACATTGTTTTTGTGACCAGAGTTATCTAGAAAAGGCCAGAACCAATTGTTTTTGTGTAAGTCCGGAATTTACTAGTAAAAATGGCTTTAATATATAAGGGACTGATCAGGAAGAGTCAGTTTAGTTGATAAAGTGATCTCGTGAAATAAATACACCGAAATAGCAAACAGTAAATATAAATTAGTTAAGTGTTCATATAAATTAGTTTAAGTGAATATACTGAGTATATATAAATTAAGTGTTAGTGATTAGTTTAGTGTTTAAATAAATTAGTAAGTAGCCATACCGTGTGTTTGAAATTTATCCCACCCGTTTATTGTTTAAATAAATTAGAATAACATTACAATATATATTTTCTTTATAAAATGTTTTAATAATATTTTTTTTATCTCATTTTATATTTCATAAAAATAAAACATTAATTGATTAAAATACATGTTATTATTTCTTAGTGCCAAAAAATTGACTCCAATCCATATAGTTAACAGAAAGAGGTGTATTTAAAAAAGAATTTTACTTTATTTTTCCGTAAAAATAACTAAATTTCCTAGTCAGCAGCTCCAGTTTTACAGTTTATGATCAGTACAATAGGAGGCAGGCCAGTGAAATTAATATGCAGCAGTAAAATGCATCAGTCGAGAACATAGCCACGAAATGATGAAAACGTTTGGCCTAGTGGGAAAAGTCGCGATCACGATAACGCTTTCAAATCGCCGTTATTTAAAAATCGCGATCGCCGATAACGGCGTTATACAAATATCGCTGTTTAGCTCATCACTAGTATATATGTACGGTGGTCGTAAAAAAATTTCAACCTCAAAATTTATCGCGTCTTGTGGCGGACCTCTTTTTCGATAAAATGTTCAATATATATATATATATATATATATATATTGTTGTAAATAGAACATATACAGAACCCATATAGAATCCTGATAAAGGATATAAAATTAAAATTTTGTCAATAAAAATAATTTTTTAAAAAAATGATGTATCAAAATAATAAAATACCTCGTATAACAATATAACTAAGTACGACCAATGGTTATAATCAAAAAGATAGTAAATAAATATAAAAAGAAATCATAAACAAACATCAGAAAAACAGTTGTAAAAATTAATTCTTCAACTTAATAAAAACAACCTCACAAGTAAACGCAGATCAAGAAATAATATAACGCTGCATGGAATCATAGACACCCAGAGCATCTGTTTATATTTTAAAAATAAATAGAAACTTCTAACAAATGTAACTAAAACTATAATGATTAAACAATAAAAAGACATTTAGAAGTAATAAAATATATAGAATAAGATATTTAGTTAATAATTAATCATAAAAGTAGGTATAGGAAATATTATAATAAGTAGGAATCTGTAATATGGGCAAGGTCAAATTTATACCAAAATAAAACAGTTGAGACAAATTATACCAACATAAATTATTTTGAATGTGAAAAACAATAATGAAATAAATGATTACCGACATAGTTTATGTATATAGGTGTAATAATATCAAACATAATGAGAAATGAATTGTATATATGTATAATAAGTAAATATGTAGATTGTAGAAAACGTAGAATTAATGAAATTGCATTGACCAATCAAAACAGCGCAAATAAACAGTGATATGGAAAAAGACAATAATAATAAGGTGTGAGTGAATAAGTCAATGACAATAAGTATATTAGGTATAAAAAACTATAGTTTGCAATAAGTTTAAGTCAGAAAAACAATAAAAACAACAATAAACAAAGTGGCAGGTGAAATTTTCAATCGAACTTTCGAGAACAAAAACCACTTCCGGTGACAGACGATAAAAAGGGTTGTGTTCGATGTAAAATGCGGGAAATTGGTAGTTGAGAGTCAGTGGTCAGATAGGTAACACTAATATAAAGTTATCCTAGTTTTATTTAATGTAACAAATTTATAATTAGTCAAAGGAAAAGTATATAAATCAACATAAATCTAATCAATTGTAAAATAAATCAAGTGTAACAAACGTTTGTGAGACTACAAGTAGCAGAGGAAGAAAATCATCACCCAGATAATGAAAAGCAAAGGCATTCAACATCAAAGGCGGGAAAATCTATTGGAAGCGTCTCCTCCGATGTAGCATCATTTCAAGAAAAAGGAACAAAAGGTCGGTTGTGTGTTTATTAAATATATTTGGTACCAAATAAATGAAACTTTCAAATAAGAACGTATAAATAATAATTTTAAAATAATAATTTCAAGTGATATAAAAAAATTTTAAGAGCTCATATACCTGGTAGTAAAGTTCTGTTATCTTTACATGAATATAATATACCAGAGAAAAAGTAATATTAAAACTTACCATTATAAAGTGTAGATAAATGTATAATTTCTTTCATGTCGAACTTCACCAAAAATATATATAAAAATTTCCACTAGTAACAGACCACAACTAATGCCAGTTTATATCAATACACAATTATTACCATACAGTAAAATAATATTTAAAAACGTAAATTTTGAATCGATTAAATATCAAATATGTTTCCAAGTTCACGTCCCGAAGAAAACTAAAATTTAACATTTAAAATCATTTCATAAATCCTCTTAGTTAAAAAAAGGAAACACTTTAAAAGGTTTTTTTTGTTTAACATAGAAGCAAAGTTAGAAAGAGCAGGTGTTTGCAAATTTCTAAGAATTTCAACGCTCACAAGATTTCGACCAAGTTATGCAAATGAGCCAGAAAAAGTCGTGGTTAAAAAGAAAGGTATAATTTTTTTGAATATAAAGAAAGTCATATTCAAAGTGGAGATTTAGATATATATAAAATAACTCATTATTTATGTATAACGTAAGAATTGGTAGAACAAAAGGTTAATCATTTATTTTATTAATAAGTAGTTTCATCAGTCTAACTGTATAATAAGCCGTAACAAATAGTTTGTATATGAATCATTTTTTTTTTGTTTGTTTCAAAAGTTTTATTTCACAAATTTTTTATGTCACATAAATATATCACATTAATAAGCAAGGTTGATTTTATTATCATAATATGCCCAGAACCCTACTGATTTTAAGAGTCGTAAACGAATAAGAGCAGCCGAGGTAAGAAAACATAAGAATTAAATAAACTACATGTTCATAAATAGCATAATAGATAAAAGGAAGCATTGAATAAAAAATATGTAATTTGGCGAACCCAACAATAGTATAGAAAGTTTAAAATTTGCAATAAATATAATATCATTTCATATTCACATATCCATATATTCAAATCATACATTGATATATATTAATACTTAAAGTCCAATCATATTCAACTTGTATAAAGTATATTGATAAATATAAAGTACTTAAAAATCAAATCATCACACACATGTTTAACTGTACCACAACGTAAAAGACATATATATAGAACGTAAAGGTAAAAGTTAAATCACATATAAATAACTGACCCCAAACGTGGGGCATTATATAAAATAAAGTATCAATCCTATTTAACTGTTCCCAAAAGTGGGGCATAATATAAAATAAAATAGTAGCAATTCATATTTAACTGCTTCCCAACGTGGGGCATTGTTAAATTAAAGTATCAATTCTAAATAATATATATATATATATATATATATATATATATAAATATATATCAATCGGTAGAAAAAAAATTAGAAGAGAGTTTATACAGGGTTTTGAAAAACTTTTTTCGTAATTTTTGAACATTGAATTTTTGGGCAAATTAAACCCCTTTTATACGGACTAAAAAATTTCTATGTACGTGTCTTAACGCCCTCAACATTTCTAGTCTCTAGTATTTTATCTATATATCGCAAAAAAAAATTATTTGTCCATTAATTTCAATATAGTTAGGGGGGCAAGTTTTGCCTATAGGGGGGCATATTTTTACTGTGAGTTACCCATGATGGACTATCATAATCCACCAACAGGTACACGGGAAAAAATTTTTAATAATATTAACCCCCACTGTCCCCCCTCAGATTTTTTTATGGGCTCAAGTTCTACGCCAATGTTAATCGTATTTGATTCTCTACACAAAAAAACTAAGGAAGTAATATTTTGGCAACACAACAGTTATTCGAGATAATTTTATGCATACTTTGAAGGTATATTCATAGCTAAAATAAGAAAACATCTGTCAGGTCATCTAGTTGAAGAAATAAAAATTCCGAGTTCGGTTGATGATATGAACATTAGTCTGACTCGTATTTTTGTTGCGTTGCATAATTTTACATATTTTCAATAATTTTCCGTTAAAAAAATTCATTGTGTGGCAGAGAAAGAAAAAATCACGTTGGTAGATTATCGTTGCTCTTCGCGCTTATCGTCGCTTGTATCACCGTGCCCACTATCCGATATATTTCTCTTTACTCATAGGTTGTCTAAGTCGTCGACATGTCTATAGACGAGTTCTCGTCTACGAGCTTGTTTTGAGACCATAAATCGCAAGTCTCCCGATCGGAATGGGAGACCTCATAAAACGTTAGACGAGTTACGCAACATTTTGACAGTGCGGACGTCACTCAATGGTCTTTCTGCGACCACTTCGCGCGTCCACCAACGTTTGCGTTTTCACAATCTTTCACTTGTAATTAGTACTAAGAGGAACTCATTCCACACAAAATAATGGCCTCCATGTTGGACTGCGGATAAGACACTAAGAAATTCTTGTCGTAGTGTGTACGCTAGATGACACAAAGAACGGTGTCTCTAGACGGTCTATAAACCGTATCTCGAACCGATCTATAGAAAAACGCGCAGCATGGTCTATTAGTGTCTACTACCCTTAACGTCGCTTCACTATGCGTTTACCATTAAACAAGATTCCAGCGGGTCAATTTTTGTATCTATCTAAGGAATCATATATTTTTGAAGCCGTTTTGAAAAATTCCTTGTAGATATTAATCACTTACCGAAAACAAAATCCAATTGTATTTTTTCACACGTTAATTGTATAACCATCCCCTATATCAATCTTACCGCCATAGAAGGGTAACCTATTCATAATAAACAATTTCTATAAAGTAAATAGCGGCTTGTGCAATGTACCTATTTATTATACCTACCTTCATATAATAGAAGCATTTTCAAATATCAATTATTTACGGTTGAATAATCCCCTATACAGATGTTTGCCATTTATTTGTTCCCCAAGAAGTAATAAATCACTCTGGCATCCCAGAGATGTCTTTTTAATCATTCCGACACATGATATATCGTTAGCTGAACCTACGGACATATTAACTAACTACATTGTATGCAAGAAACAATTTATTCGGCTTTGAGACACAAAAAATAATAGTACCAAATCTTATTGATGGATTTTTAAGATGACCATGGGGATGGGGAGACATATTTTATTTGGACAACACAAATTAAAATAAATCATTGTTCTAGATACGAGGGCGGATTGATATTGAAGCTACCTAAGTAGGAAAAAAACATTTTTTTTTCAAAAACCATTTATTTCTCAACATAGTCTCCTTTCAGCTCAATACACTTAGTAAGACGATTTTCCAACTTTTTTTATACCATCTGAATAATACGATTTTGGGAACCCCTCAAAATACGCATTAGTTTCGGTAATCACTTCTTCGTTTGAGATGAATCTTTTTCCTGCGAGCCATTTTTTCAAGTTTGGAAACAGGAAAAAGTCACTAGGGGCTAAATCTGGACTATAAGGTGGATGATCAACCAATTCGAAGTGGATTTCTCGTAGTTTTAGCATCGTATCTAATGCTGTGTGAACCGGTGCGTTGTCTTGAAGAAAGAGCACTTTTTTCTTGTTTAAATGTGATCGTTTTTCCTTGATTGCATCAACCAATTGATCCAATAATGCACGATTATACTCTCCTGTGATTGTGGATCCCTTTTCAAGATAATCGATGAGCAATATTCCGCGTGCATCCCAAAATACAGTGGCCATAACCTTGCCAGCCGATTTCGCTGTCTTCGCCTTCTTCGGAGCACTTTCACCAGCTTCCACCCATTGCTTCGATTGCTTTTTGGTTTCAGGTGTGTAGTGGTGGACCCACGTTTCATCAACAGTTATTAACCTTCGCCAAAAATCAGCAGGATTAAGCTTTATCATGTCCAAACACCGCTGTGAAGTGATCTGTCGAACTCGTTTTTGTTCAACACTGAGCAAACGCGGCACCCATCTTGCCGATAGCTTTTTCATATGCAAATGTTCATGCAAAATGTTGAACACACGTTCATATGATATGTTTACCATTTCAGCAATCTAACGTATTTTGACCCGGCGATCATTCATAATGATATCGAGGATTTTCTTGATATTTTCTTCAGTAACCACCTCTTTTGGCCTTCCTGTTGATGGTATTGTTGCAGTGCTTGTTCGGCCCCGTTTAAATTCGGAAATCCAATATTTTACCATATAATCTGACGGAGCAGATTCGCCGTAATGTTTATCAAGCTTTTCTTTTGTCTCTTTCGCCGTTTTTCCTTTCAAATAATAGTGATTAATCACTACACGAAATTCACTTTTTTCCATTTTCTAAGAAACACAAAAGTTGCTTACTTCAAACGACTACAACAAATAAACTAATCGATGAGTTTGGCTAAAATTTTGACAGCTGACGTTTGACAAATCGTAATTTCTAAGAAGAAAAAGTTTTTGTGTTTGTGCTGCCATCTAGCGCTAGGTAGCTTCAATATCAAATCGCCCTCGTATATTATAGATTCTTTTTATTTTATTTTCTAGCATAGTTATGTCATGAATTAACTATAATGGATTGAAACTCAAAACTATTCACTAAGACTATTTATGGTACTAATTTGTAATATATTTCGATTATTAGGAGAGAGAGCGTCGGGTATTGCCGTACACAACTTAAAAACGCTATAATTCGAAATACATCTATTTCAGGAAAGTGTTTTGTATAACAGTACTTCAAATGTGTTACAGTTTTACACAAAAGAAATTGGTAACAAAAGGACTTCAACAAAAAATTATATATGGAAAGTGTGCTGCTCCATTGATGTGCATGATAGATGAGCTTCCCACTCGTATGAAGAAACTTTCCTTTAAATTTTACATGGATAACCTTATCACAAATTTTAACTTACTTTTCAACCTTAAACAAAGGGGCTACGACGGTGCGGGAACGATGAGGGAAAACAGAGTTCCAAAAACTTATACATTGCCACAGAAGAGTCAGATTGCTAAGACCAATAAACTGGTTGATACGATTTCCAAGATTGATAAAGAGGATGGGATTATTTTGGTGAAATGGGTGGACAATAACGTGGTAATTGTAGCGTCCACATGTCATGGGACAAATCCAACCGTTCAGGTAAAGCGTTATTCTCGAGCTGAGAAAAAAATCGTTCAAATTCCACAACCCAGATTAATTTCTGAATACAATCGTTGCATGGGTGGAACTGATCTGATGGATTAGCATATATCCAGGTATCGAATTTCCATTCGACGAAAGAAGTGGTGGTGGCCAATTTTTTTCTGGCTCCTCGATGTTGCCGTAGTGAATGCTTGGTCCATTTAAAAAAAGTGCAAAAATTTAATACCGCTCACTCATTAGAGTTTCGACGAGAAGTTGCACAAAATTACCTAACTGCTTTCGGCGTTACACGCAAGGGATCTGGAAAGCGGGCAACTGCCAAATCCAGCGTAACACTTAGTAGAGTTTCGGACAATTTGAGATATGATCGATTTGACCATTTGCTAACCAGTATCCCCAATAATAAAAGGCGCCGTTGTGCCGGAGAAGGATGTGGCACAAGTACACGTACAATGTGTACCAAATGTGATGTGGGATTATATTTACAGTGTAATTTGATTTTTCATAAAAAGTAGGTATTTTGTATACCACAAACGGCTAGCGTTACTTATATGTAACAGTACTTTTTTTTATAAAATACCAACATTTTTGCCAAAAAAATTGTAAACATATTAAAAATAAAGCATTTTTGATAGAATGTACTGTTTTTACTAGCTTCACACAAAAAATTTATTCCCGCCGTTGAAGGGTTAAGAAGAAGAATAACTCTTGCGATCATGTTGATCACCCCGCAGATGTTAGAAGATATTACTTTTCCGCCCAACATTTCTATATGCGAGAATAGTATTGGTTTACCCCAAAAAAAGTTGGAATTTAGAAAAAAATGTTTGAGTTATATTTACGTTTTCCATCAACAACAACACGAAAAAACGGTTTTTAGAAAAAAAAATCCTGTGTGTATGTCGTCGTCGTCGTCGTCGTTGTCGTCGGCCACTTTTCCGTACATGTCTTGTTAGCACGATACAGCCTCCGGAGTGCAATAATTCAGCAATTTTATGATTGAATATTGTTAAGGACATGTCACAGATGATCCCTATTGATTTTCAGTTCACCGAGCCAGTACCACGAGTGCTATGGTACTTGAAGTACGACATTTTGTATTTTTTTGAGAAATTTCAGTTTGTTAGCACGATACAGCCTCCGGAGTTCAACAAGTCACAAATTTCATGATCGAATATTATTCAGGGCATCTCACTGATGAACTCTATTGATTTTCATCTCACCGGAGCCAATACAACAGGTGCTACAGTACTTTAAGTACGATATTTTTGTCATTTTTGGAGAAGTTTCAGTTTGTTAGCACGATAAAGCCTCCGGAGTACATACAAGTGACCAATTTTATGATTGGATATTATTCAGAGCGTCTCAAAGATGAACCCTATTGATATTCAACTCAGTAAAGCCAGTACAACGGGTGCTATGATACCAAATTTTCGTCATTTTTGGAGAATTCTCAGTTTGTTACCACAATACAGCCTCCAGAGAGTATACGATTGATCAATTTTATGATGGAATATTGTTCAAGGTGTCTCACAGATGTTCAATATTGATTTTCAGTTGACTAGAGCGAGTACAGGGGGTTCTATAAATCCAGATATACTGAATTTTTGGTTATTTTTGGAGAAATTTCGGTTTGTTAGCACGATACATCCCCCGAAGTGTATACAAGTAACAATTTTATGATAGAATATTGTTCAGGGCCACACATACGGAAAAGTTAGTTTTAATCCTTAAAACCGTTTATTTTTATTTACGTTTAGAATGCTGCTAAGATGTTGGAGTTGTGCATTTGGAACATCTCCTGCATTGATAATGGTTTTTTTTAATTACATTAACATTACGAAATGGCATTAATTATTTATTCAGTTTCTTTAATGTAACGAATTCATTTTGCTGGAAAAACTTATTTGTTTTTCTTATTAATTTCAGCAATTGCAGATTTCACCTGAAAGGGTTTGAATTTGAGATATCAGATATTCTGTTAAGATAGTTTTCTAAAATTGAATGCCGAAAGGACACTTAACAACTATCTAGGTAACATAAAGTCTATGTTAAGTCATGCGTAAATTACAATATCATGATCAAAGGTTAAAAGCAATTAAATATTCATAAGATGTTTATTTATACAAAATATGTAAACAACTACGAAAAGTAGAACAACATGCCAGTAATGTCTTCCAATTAAACTTTTATTAGCAGTTTTTGAAGAGCAGTGGTAGTATTCATTCATTTGTATAGTATAAATATACGTATTTTAATGTCATGAAAGGTTAGGTATTTTCATGTAAACATACTGAGCTAAAGCGCGTTCTTGTCAGATTTTTCTTCCATGAGAATAGAAATTTCTTATTGATTGCTGTGTATAAGGTGTAGTCCTTATTGTCTTATTGCATACCCGTTTTACATTTATAATTAATTAAAAATATAATATTAATTATATTTATTTATAACAACTCGTGAATATTAAAAATGTATTAGTACTCATAATTTTTTATAAAAGATAATTTGAAAAATTAGATGTATCTACTGCAGGATATGACAAGGTATTCATTCTAAAAACTGTTTTGAAGTTGTTAAAGTTTAGTGCTTCCACCTCTCGTGCCAAATTAGACCACTAATCATAATCAATATCATAATGAAATATATTTTTAAATAGTGCTTTAAATTATTATGTATTATCGTAGAATCGACCAAGAGTTTTCATAATATACAACACCAATACTTACCGCCTGAATGTAACATTAGTATCCGAAAAAACAGTAGCGGGGCGTTTTTTCTTGAGTTCACTAGATGACACTTTTTCTAAACCACTACCGACAGTTAGTGATGTGGCTGACGACTTTATCTGTAGCAAAGAAAAAAGAAAACTACTTTTATTGAATGTATTTTGAAAGTAATTAAAAATATCTCTAAATTGTTTGTAAATAAAAATATTGATTGAGTAAATAAGGAACATCCACAACGGGGAGAAAAATATGATAAACCTTAAGGTTATCTCGTATCACAATTTTCTGGTAAATTTGATTACATTATATCCTATACTTGTTCTTTTATACAATAGTATCTGGATGTGAGCTATTGTTGCTTGTTTTGTAAAAAAATTGAAAGTTTCATTTTATTTTCTTAATTCTAAAGAAATGAAATACGGGGGTATTGCGACTTACGTTTTGAGATATAGCAACAATGATGTGAATATGTCAAATCTGATATTGTCATCGTAAAGTTTGACATTTTTAATGGTGAACGTATTCAGAACGTGTCGTAATACAGAGCTATTTGTGAGGTCAGTTAAGTTGCCCCCCCCCATACATATTTTCAACAAAAACATATATGGTCGTTATACACTCCTAATGCACCAATATGCTGCATGAATTATTTTCTTTGCACCACGTTCCCCGAGAGGCTACAGCTGTTTGTTTATGGGGGGTTGCCAAATAAACGCCAGCCCCCCTAGACCGAAATATCAAATTTTGTACTTTGTACCATTAAGCCCTTGTAATGCACCATAATGCTCCATCAAAAAAATTCTTTGCATCCCTTCCCTCAGCTAGTAGTATCGAAATATTCAGAGTAAAGTTGCCCCCCCCCCTCAATGACATTTTGCAAAAAAAAATACTGCCGCCGAATCCACTTCTAATGTACTTATATGCATCACCATAAAAACTAAATCCCCCCTCCCCCTACTTAGTATATATATATATATATATATATATATTGTTATATACTACTATTTCTGGGATAATTAGAATGACATTAGGTTATAAATTGATTTTCTTCCTTTTTTTTATATCGGCTAGCTGTAAATATGATTAATCATAAGACTCGTAATTAGGTTGCGGTTCGTGCCCTCATTGAATGAATTTAGAAAATATAATTTTTAATAATGAATAATTTTTCAACAATATTTAATCTATTCAATTTTAACAATTTTCTTTTTTCTTTAATTTGAATACGATATATAATACTACTAACCTATTAGCTATAATTAAATTAAATGTCTATAAATACGAGAATGTCTATAAATATGAGCTCAACAATATGATACACTATATCCATATAACCATAAAGTCCCTACACTTCTTTGGCAGTTAAATTAACATTGTATTCTGTCTCAATAAATTTTAATTTAATTCTGTTGCCGAAATTTTGTTTGCAAATTATATGTTGTAATTTATTTCTTCTTGATTATTTGTATTCTGTGTCAATATATTTTAATTGAATTGTCTTACCAGAATTCTGTTTGTAATAAGGTATATATTGTAATTTTCAATTTCTCGATTTTAATTCTTCTTGATAATTTTCTATTCTTATATACGAGTATCTTCCTATTGACTTCTATCTGCCAAAATTTTTCTGATTTCCCACCGCTACTTTTCAATCCATCTCATTTTTTCTAAATCCGCCTTCAAATGGTTTTTTTTATCTCTATCTCTATTGGCGCACTTGAAACGCGAACTTCACTACCCTCTTATAATTATTACATGTTAATTATTTATAAACTCTTTAAATTTTTTACTTATATCTATTATAATAATCTAATACGTAGAATCAGTTACTTCCAAAAATAATTGTATTTATACATTCTTTCATGATTTCCTAAAAATGTCATTTTTGACTTTTCAATTCCTTTGTAGGTTATCTGTCACAATAATTTTGATGTGTATATAGGGTGTCTCAAATGATCATGTTTACAGTGTGTCCCAAATAAATGATTCTAATAAACCTGATTTAGAAATAATAATATATATTTTTTTTAAAGTTTAGTGGATTATATTTTAAGTAATCAATATGTTATAATATATTAATACAGTTCATCTATTTAAAAATTAAAAGAAACATTAAAATAAGGAAAATTATTTATATGTGTATGCAATACTTTCGATACACACTGTATTATATGTATAATCAATAATTTTGAAAGATTCAGTATACAAATCAAATTTGACATTTTAATTTCTGATGACATTTATGTAGAATATATCTAATGATAGATAGAATATATTACGATTTGGAAAATATATTTGAAATTTAAAAATACAGATGTCTCTGCTAGCAGAATTACAATGGTAATAAAAGAATTCAAATCTCTCTTTGTTATAGGGAAACATGAATAAGTATTTTTTTTTAAAAAAAAAGGAATTTTTGGTAACCACAGGAGAAGAGATTTTTATTTATTTGAACAAAGTTTAGGCAGTTGAATTTGAAACCCCCACGAGGCAACATCGTAATAAGAGTTGTCTCAAATTTTTTTTGAGAATTTAATATAAATTGTATAACTATACAATCAGATCATAAAGCCATACATTATAAAGCCAGTGCGTGCATAATTCGTAGAAGAATTGCATCGTATCAAGTGTAAGTGGTTCCAGTTTGTAAATCATATATTTAGAAAGTTTTGCAGAATTCTAAACACATTTAGAATACGTACGAGTTTTCCTGTCCTATTTGGTGAGTCCACTCCAGTTTAAAATTATTTCTCGAGAATTAACAGGCTTTTTAAATACATTTCGATGCATCTATATCATAATTTGAGCTAAACCAAATTAACGTTACACATATAAGATTTTACATCAAGTGAAAAATTTTGAATAGACAATTTGAACGAAAAATTGCGTTATTTGACATTGATACACGTCAAGTGTATATTAGACGAGTTGAACTTTTGATTAAAAATTTTAATTAGTTGATTTCTAGAATAGGTTGTACTAATATTAAGGTTGGTAGAAAATATTATCTTTGTTTCTTTCATAATATTTTTGGGAAACAATAAATACTTTTGTAATCTTGTTATCTTTGATTCCAACTCACTGTGATATTCATTCAGAATCTATTTTCATCGTATTTAACATTTTGCATGCTATAGAAATTTTGATCTAATCAGTGACATTTCCTTAATTTCCAGTGACAGTATAATTGTAAATGTCATAAGATAATTCAAGTGCCTTTTATAATATTGAATAAACAGTTACTGGAGATTCTGAATAAAGAGTAATATTTGATTTGGATAATACTTGAAAATTATAAAATTTGAATTATTATTATTTAAAATTTTTTGATCCTACCCTGAGACAAGAGTGATTAAGTCAATTATGAATTAATTAATTTTTCAAAGTACAGAAATTAATATTTATCTTAGCCGGGCATTGTTTGACAACTACTGTCGAAAGTAAATTAGGTTACATATTCTGCTAAAGGTGTGTGTGCAATAGTGTCGCTACAATCACAAATTGTGAAAACGTCGACGAATAATATTTTATATTGCAATATTCATATATAACTATTAAAACTATAAAATAACGATATATATATATATACATATATATATATATATATATATATATATATATATATAATAATTTGTCACCGAAACGTGGGGCAACTATTAATTAGATTGAATATATAATAATATATATATATTGTAATGTTTTTCTAATTTATTTAAAACGTAAACGGGTGGGATAAATTTTAAACACACGGTATGGCTACTTACTAATTTATTTAAACACGAACACTTAATTCATATATACTTAACTAATCACTTAAATTTAATTTATATGCACACAAACTTGATTATTTATATTAGCACTTTACTGTTCGGTGTATTTTTGTTTATTTCTCGAGATCACTTTATCAACTGCCTGGTCCGCTGATCGGTCCTTTTTATATACTATTGCCTTTTTTACTAGAGAATTCTGGACTGCAGCTTACACAAAAAATGCCTTTCGCGATATTTCTCGATTGCCGGCTAGATTCTTAAAAGACCTTCCGAGAACATATCTATAAAAACTGTCACAATAAATCCCAATAGACTTTCTCAGAATTCGACGCGCTCGCCATTTTTTGAACTCCGTTGACATAAGGTTACAGGACCGTACTTAGTATCTGCTTCGGTGTGTGAGTTCGTAACATTAACTCCTCCTTAAATGAAAGTTCCTCCTGGAACTTTTGTGTAGCCGAGACTGGATGTTTGAATCGGCAACTGACTCAATTTCTACACTTTCCGATCTTATGGAAATAACAGGGCACCGTCTTCATCGGATACTGATAACGGGGGTTGTAGCTGCAAATTAATATCTGGACACCGGTGTCTTGGAAGATAACCTCTACCATGTTCCTGATGACTCGCCAATCCAACTGGTTACTCGCTATCTTAGGCATAGCCAGTTTCTTCACGCTGGATTCTAACACATGGTCTCGAAGGTTTCGAAGTGCTTCCCACACATCGCGGTAGGTAGATCGATCTTGAAAGTTATTTTTAGTTACCACATAGAAGACGTACCGCGAATTATATTTCAGTTTCAGTGTCTTGCCAGGGGCTGGAATCTGTTCTCCAAGTTTTTCTAATTGCCCGAACTTCTTTTGAAAGACGGTTGCCAACCCTCGTGCGTTCTTGATACGGGCGGGGATGTTGTATGCCAGTGAATAATCTTCCGGGAGAGTGAACAGATCTTGTTGTTATGCGATATATAACATCATTGATCCTTTTCTTGATTAAGTATGAGCCTTCCCAGGATTTTTGTAATTTTGGAGAAAACCCTTTTCTCCTCGTCGGGTTGTGTAACCATACTTTGTCCCCTTCTTTAAAACCGCCCTCTATGGCCTGCGTGTCGTACCGACTTTTCATTCTGTCGCTGGCAACTTGAAGATTTGTTCGAACTAATTCATGAATATCGTCCAGCCTTCTTCTCAATGTGATCACGTAGTCTTCGCCTGCTAGATCTTCTCCAGGCCGACAGCCAAATTCTAGGTCACAAGGAAGCCTCATTTCACGCCCAAACAGGATTTTCGCCGGTGTTTCACCCGTGGACTCATTAACGGCAGTTCGATAAGCCAATGCGAATAGGGAAAGATACTGGTCCCAATCTCTCTGATGGCTGGATACTACTTTGGACAGGTATTTTCCAATAGTCCCGTTCATTCTCTCGACCATTCCATCTGACTGTGGATGTAATGCTGTTATTCTGGTCTTCTTCATTCCCAGCTTCTCGCAAATCTCCTGGAATAGATGACTCTCGAAATTTCTTCCCAGGTCACAGTGGACTTCCAAGGGCACTCCATATCGGCTGATAAATTCTTTCACCAATACATCTGCTACAGTTGTGGCCTCTTGGTTCAGGATAGCGAAAATTTCCACCCACTTTGTGAAATAATCCATTACACCCAGTATGTATTTGCCACCATTTTCTGTCGTTGGAAATGACCCAGCGATATCTAAAGCAATCCTTTCGAAAGGGCTTCCAACATTGTACTGTTTCATAGGTGCCTTTCTCTTGCGATGTGGTCCATTACTCGTAGCCCAAGTCGTACATTTCTTAAACCAGTCCTTCACATCGTCGCAGCTGTTCATCCAATAAAACCTTTCACGGACTCGCTGAAGGGTTTTCCTCACTCCCAGATGACCTCCCGATGGACTGTGGTGTAACTTCTTCAGTACCTCAGCTACTCTTGTTCTCGGAATAACTAGCTGTCTCCTCATCTCAGAACCATCATCGTTTTTAAGGACTCTTTTCAACAGCCCTTTTTCCAGGACAAGGGAGTCCCACTGAGCCCAATACGCCTTGAGTTCCGGTGAAAATATTGACACTTCTTGCCAGGTAGGTCGCCAATTTTCTTTCTTCCATTGCCAGATCATCTTCAGGTGAGGATCATTATCCTGATCTTCTCTGATCCTGGTGGGTGACCATTCCTCGTTGACTACAGTAGTTCTTGAAACTGCAGCTTCCCTAGATTCCGCCTTGTTGCAGTGGGAGCAGTCTGTTGGGCACGGTCGTCTGGACAGGGAGTCGGCATTTCGGTGACACACCAGCTCGATGTTCGATTTTGAAATCATACTCCTGAAGTCGTTCAATCCATCTAGCGATCTGGCCCTCGGGGTTCTTGAACTGCATCAACCACTTGAGAGCTGCATGATCAGTCCGGATTAAAAACTTCCTACCATAGAGATACTGGTAAAAGTGTTCCACGGACTTCACTACCGCCAGAAGTTCTCTTCTTGTGACGCAGTAGTTTCGTTCTGGTTTGGAGAGGACTTCACTAAAATATCCCAGCACTCTTTCTTGCCCTCCTTGGATCTCCACCAATTCCTACGTTGCTTGCATCAGTGTCAAGAATAAAGTCTCCCTCTGGAAAAAGGTATCCTAATATCGGCGCCGTGGTTAAATGCTTCTTCAAGGTATCAAAAGCCGTTTGAGAGTCTTCGTCCCATTGGAAAGCTCTTGCTTCTTCTGTAAGTCGCGTTAGAGGCTTGGCAATATCTCCAAACTTCCTGATAAATCTTCTATAATACGTGCAAAGTCCAAGGAAACTCCTAATTTGATGTTTGTCGGTTGGTTGCGGCCATTGCTGAATGGAAGCAATTTTCTCGGGATCCACCGCTACTCCTTCATTGCTCATTATATGGCCTAGATAGTTGACTCGGTTTTGGAACAGCTGACATTTCTTCGGGTTTAACATAAGCTGGGCAGCTTTGAGTCGTTTGAATACGTCTTCCAAATTCTTCAGATGTTCGTCAAATGTCTTCCCCAGTACTACGATGTCGTCCAAATAGACCAGGCATGTCTTCCAAGACAACCTTCTCAAGACATTTTCCATGAGTCTTTCAAATGTCGCAGGCGCATTACAGAGCCCGAATGGCATGACGTTGAATTGCCATAATCCAGATCCGGTGGTAAAAGCAGTCTTCTCTTTATCTTCTGGGTCCAGTTCCACTTGCCAATAACCAGACTTCAGGTCCAAGGTGGAAAACAGTTTGCTGCCGGCCAAAGTGTCTAGTGTATCGTCAATTCGAGGAAGAGGATAGCTGTCTTTCTTCGTCACGTTGTTAAGCTGGCGATAATCCACGCAGAATCTCGTAGTTCCATCCTTTTCTTGACGAGCAGTACTGGAGACACCCATGGGCTAGTAGATGGTTCTATTACTTTTTCTTCTGCCATCTCTCGAATTATTCTTTCAGCTTCCTCTCTTTTCGCTCGTGGAAGTCTTCGAGCTGATTGTCTAATTGGCTTAGCATTGCCAGTATCGATTTTGTGTGTGACGGCTGATAATCTGCCAGCCTTTCCTCCTTTTGGTACGAATAAGTCTCGATACTGCAAGAGAAATTCTCTCATTCTCTTTTTTTCAGCTCGATCCAAAGATTGACCAGCTACTGATAACATTTGTTCGAATCTGGCATTTGAATTGTCAGTGGTCGTTGTTTGACGAACTATAGACGTCACTGGTATGCAGGATCCAATCCTGGTTTCCTTCTTGATGGTAACTGAGTAATCATTCACGTTTATCACACGTACTCGGATCTCTTTCGCCGACGTAACTAATCTTTTTCCAATTAGTACTCCTTTGCCAACTTCTTCGTCGTGGTTCCTTGGCTCCATCATAACCGGTGTACCTTCCTCCATGATTCCCTGTAGCCATGCTACTATCATGATTTCGCTCCGTGCAGGTAGAACGGTATCTTCCTGTACAGCTGCCAACACCGCGCTGCCTTCATATGGATGAAGGGATACCTCCTCGGAACCCACTTTAATGGTTCTGTTTCTAAAGTCTAATTGGAAACCATGTACATTCATTACGTCCATTCCCAGAATCACGTCTTCTTCAATGTCAGCTACGATTACCGTATGCGTGAATTTTTCTGCGCCAATTCCCAATTGGATTTGTGTTTCCCCGTGAACGTTGGCACTCTCGCCTGTGGAGGTCCGCAGTCGCAGTCTCGTTGGTAGAAGCTTCTTCTTGGAGTTTATTATCACTGGTTGTATAATGGTTCTAGTTGCTCCAGCGTCAACCAGCAGAGCATATTTCTTGCCATTTACTTCGCCATCCACATATACACTGTCGTTGCGACATCTGAGTGAAGCTATCGTAGTTATCGTAGCCGACCCGTTCTAGTTTTCCCGTGACTGGGGTTCTTGGTTTGCAGGAGTCTTGGGGCGCTTACACGAACTACGTACATGCCCTAGCTCGCCACAATTCCAGCATCTGATTTTTCTTGGCTTCTTGTCCATCATACTTTTTATTAAACTGACGAACTGGTCAAATCTGTCTTCGTTACCTTCTTCTTGGATGGTCCTAATTTTGGTTATATCCTGAAGCCTTCGTTGCTGCTTCATATTCAAGAGCAGCTGTCAATGCGTCAACTAATGTTTTCGGGTGGGCTAAACGAAGCGTCCTCTGCATATCGGGGTCACGTAAGCCATCAATAAAGGCCTGGATGCCCAGACATTCCATCATGTTCTCTGGTGCTGACGGATAAGCAAATCGAACGAGTCGGGCAATATCCACTCCATACTCGTGAAGGGCTTCGTCACGTTTCTGCCTTCGGTTCTTCAGCTGGGACTGGTACAAATGTTCTAGATGTTCGTGACCGTATCGCATGTCCAACCTCTTCTTCAGCAGCTCGAAGTCATCCGTTTCTTCAAGCGGTATCGTCTGAAGTACATCTAAGGCATCTCCCCGAAGCGCTATAGTTAGGTTCACTGCTTTCTCCTTATCAGAACAATTATTCACTCTAGCGGCTGCTTCAAATTGTTTCACATAATTGGTCCACGATGTCTTTCCGTCGATCGTTGGAGCCTTGACTCGGGCAAAACTGCTAATATCTTCTGTCTTGGGTTGTGTTGCTGGCTTGCTTATCTCGATCTTCTTTTGTTCTGCTGGCGTGTCTTGTGTTCTTAATTCTGTTATCTTACTCTCTAACTCCTTGATTTTTTCGTCCATAGTAGTCATTTTATTCTCCATTTTCTCGTCCATCGTTGTGATTTTATCCTCAATATCCGATTTAAGAGACGAAATTTTATTTTCCACGTCAGCGGCAATGTCATTTTTCATTAATAAGATATCAGCAGAAAGTTTGTTCATGTTAGCAGAAATATCGTTCTTCGTATCAGAAAAATCGTTCTTTATAGCAGAAATATCGTTTTTCACATACGTAGAAATCTTCTCTTCCATGCCAGAAATCTTCTCGTCCATATTAGCAGAAATTGACGAGATTAAGGTGGAAGCCTCGTCATTAAATAAAACTGTTTCTGGATCAAAGCCGTCATTTTCCAGTGCCACTTTAAGTCTTTCTACTAACTCACTTTTCTTACCGGACGTTTCCAACTCACGATCTTCCAATTCTGCTCTTAGTTCCGCCACTTTGAGGTCACATAGTCTCTTGTCCATTTTTACGTCGCAATTTATTTATATTATCCCACTTCTGACACCAATGTAATGTTTTTCTAATTTATTTAAAACGTAAACGGGTGGGATAAATTTTAAACACACGGCATGGCTACTTACTAATTTATTTAAACACTAACACTTAATTTATATGTACTTAACTAATCACTTAAATTTAATTTATATGCACACAAACTTGATTATTTATATGAGCACTTTACTGTTCGGTGTATTTTTGTTTATTTCTCGAGATCACTTTATCAACTGCCTGGTCCGCTGATCGGGTCTATTTATATACTAGTGCCTTTTTTACTAGAGAAATCTGGACTGCGGCTTACACAAAAAATGCCTTTCGCGATATTTCTCGATTGCCGGCTCAATCCTTAAAAGACCTTCCGAGAACATGTCTATAAAAACAATAAATCCCAATAGACCTTCTCAGAATTCGGCGCGCTCGCCATTTTTTTAACTCCGTTAACATAAGGTTACAGGACCGTACTTAGTATCTGCTTCGGTGTGTGAGTTCGTAACAGTATATATATATATATATATATATATATATATATATATATATATATATTATATATATATATATATATTTTTCAAGAATATGTCTTGGGTTTTAGTCAAAAAAATGAAGGACCTGCATAATGATAAAAAAACGTACAAACAAATGAAATTAGATCCAACAAATCAACATCAAAAAAAGAATAATGACTATTAGCTCATTCATGGGAGAAAAAGGTATATATATCACCAGACATTGCAAAAAACTAAAAATCCGTAATGCATTGCCACCAAAAATTTATGGTTTACCAAAACTGCATAAAAATGTACCTCTCAGACCAATAGTCTCATTTGTCCAATCACCTTTCACCCCCCTCTCAAAATATTTATCCAGCATTTTAAAAAACATTGCTAATAAAAACAATCACTATATAAAAGATTCTTTCCACTTTAAAGAAAAAATAAAAAATATACAAATTCCTGACAACTATATATTAATTTCACTTCTTTGTACACCAATATTCCAATTTCGTTAGCTACAGAAATTATTAAAACAAAATGGAATGGAATAAAAAAATATACTGATATCCCCCAAGATGAATTTATTTATGCTCTTGAGCTAACACTTAATTCGACTTATTTTTTATATGAAAATCAGATTTATAAACAAATAGAAGGATGTGCCATGGGATCATCAATCTCCAGTATCATAGCACAAATAGTTATGGAAGAACTCGAAGAGCAAGCAATTAAAAAACTTAAATATGAAATTCCATTTTTTTATAGATACGTAGATGCTTGCATAACAGCAATTCCTAAAGTAGAGAAAGATAATATTTTAAAACAATTTAACAGTTTTCATAAAAAATTACAATTTACAATAGAAATAGAAGAAAACAAGAAAATAAATTTTTTTGGCACTACCTTACATCATATAAATAATGGTATAAGAACAGAGTGGTTCACTAAAGACATATGGTCTTCGAGGTATATCAATTTCAATTCAAACCATCCTTCTTCTCAAAAGAAATCAGTAGTGATTGGCCTTGCAGATCGTGCAATAAAACTTTCCGATTCGGAGTTCCGAAAAACAAGTATTATTAAAGCGAAAAATGCATTAAGGTTGAATGGTTATCCAAAAACAATAATTAATAAAATTTTCAAAAACAGAGTACATAATTTTTACAACTCAAAAAATAAAAAATAAAATAGTAATATCAATCAACATTTTATTTCTCTTCCCTTTGTTAACGGATTGTCACAACAATTTCAACATTTATTTATTAAACAAAACTTAAAAATATGTCATAAGCCTTATAATCTGTTATCGAAACATTTCTCTATGCTAAAATCAAAAAATCCGAAATTAAAAAAAAGTAATATTGTTTATGAGATTCCTTCCTTGCAATAACTGCGAAGCTACTTATATTGGCCAAACATCATAATACTTAGAAAACCGAATAAAGAGCCATAAATATGACAAAAAAAATGCTACAGCACTAACTAACCACGAAAGGAATAAAAACCATAAGTTCAATTATACAGAGACTAAAATTCTAAAAACAGAGAATAATCTTAAGAAACGAGAGTTCTATGAAATGGTAGCTATTCAAAACTCCTCCTACTGTATAAACGACAAAAAAGATATAGACAAACTGAATACAACTTACATTCCACTCCTATGATAAATTTAATTGGTCTCACACTAAAACGAAGCCATGCCACCAAGTGATTTATACGTTCTGTTATTGTATTTTTAAAGTATATGTTTTTAAATAAAGACTTAGCAAAAATATTTGTGTTGTGGATGTTAAGGATACAATATGGGATAAATGTTAATAATGTTTCGGAGTACTACACGTCGAGGTGAGTTTTTTTGTAATTTCAATTGTTTTTATCCATCACAATTCAGATTCTTTTAGTTTGAAAAAGGTCTAACATTCAGACCGAAACGACACAATTGCTGTACCAGTTTTATTAAAATGGCTTTTTAATCAGTTCAATACTGTTTTTATTTGACTAAAACCCAAGACATATTCTTGAAAAATATAACTATAGTCAAAGAACCTCAAAATATATATATATATATATATATATATATATATATATATAAATAACAAAGATTATGTAGGAATATCGCGTGATATGTTAACAACAAAAACAAAGAGATTCATGGGTAATTCACGAAAAATAAGGGTTACTGAAACAGAGTGGTAACCGTGGACATGCATGTTTCTGGCTCATTTTGCCTCTTCAGCACGGCATAACCAAATAAGGATGTGAAATTTGGGAGCAAAGATGTTAATCGAAACATGGGAAAACACAAAATAACGGATTTCAGCAGGGAAACCAAACGCTTATTGTGTCTTCAATTGGAAGATCCCGAGTTTTCAGGACAAGCTGAAAATCAAGCAAGAAAACAGGAGAATGAACGACTCATGGGTTTGTTAAGGATACAAAATGATGAGATCGAGCAATTACAGAGAGAATCTAAGAGAAAAAATATTATTATCTTTGGAATCGATGAAGCTAATAACGTGGATCAAAAAATGCAAGAACATAAAGTAGCTGAAGTGGTGAAAATAACTGGTGTAGAGTTTGATGCAGAAAAAAATATAGTTGAGATTAAAAGAATAGGCAAAAAAGAAGAAAACAAAATCAGACCGATAATGGTAGAACTTCGAAATGATAATAAAAGAATTGACATCCTGAAAGCCAGTAAACAATTTAAGAGAACTAAATTTAGCATCAATGAAGACTTCCCGAGGGATGTACAGGAACAACGTAAAGTGCTTAGAAAACATTTGATCTCGGCAAGAGAACTAGGAAAGCGTGCAACAATGCGGTACAACCAACTCATAGTGAATGGAACTGTATACACAGTAGAGGAATTGATGAGGAGCCAGGAAATTGAAGACGGGAAGAGACACCTCGGCGTGACACCACATAGAAAAACAGGCACAAGAACCACAAGTGGGAGATCACGAATTCGCTCATTTATTATAAACGAATAGCTTGGGTTTTACACAATTTTTTTTTCTCGCTCTTCTATTGTCAATTTTCATTGTGATTTTGCTGCATGAACTATATATTTATTTATAGACACTGTACCGGATTTCTTGCTATATTGATTTGTATCAATTTGAAGCAATAAAGATATTATTATTATTATTATAGAGAACGAACACGATATAAATGTTACGACGCTAAACAACACCATTATAAATGCGGTCAAAGCAGCAAAAACAAAATGCCAAAGCAGGAATACTTCAAAAACGGATAAACTCAGCACAACCACGAGATCACTGATGGAGACAAGAAAAGAAACTCTGAGACAATTACTCAGCAAATAACGATCAACTGAGACAACTAAACAGAGAAATGTCAAAAGCAATTCGAAAAGATATCAGGTATAATAATACAAACGAAATAAACAAGGTCATAGAAGATAATAAAGAAGCGAAGTCCCTTCGAAAAACCCTCTCAGAAGGCAGAAAAAACATAATTAAACTTGAAGACAAAAATGGCCATATAACAACAAATAAAATGGAGATCGTAGATATCACCAAGACCTTTAATAGTGAAACAAGTGAGCAACCAACAAAAACTAACATACCCATAATTCAAAACCAATGGTCTGAAAAACTGCCAGAAATTACAATGGCCGAACTAAGTGATGCTCTTTGGGAAATGAAAAATAAGAAAACCGCAGGTGAAGACGAAATTGAAATTGAAGCTATAACTCTACATCGAACTATTTGCAAACTTTGTAACGCCTGCCTAATAAATGGTACAACTCGATAATCACGAGAAGAATCTCCAATAAACTAGATCTATATAAACCTTGCGAACAAGCAGGTTTCCGAGCAGGGTACGACACAAATGACCATCTGCAGACTATGAAAATCCTCATCAACGGTGTGTGGAATACAACAAACCACGCGTCCTGGAATTTGTCGACTGTGAAAAAGCTTTTGATACCATAAATCAGAAGGAAATTATACAAGCCCTTACAGAGTTCCAAGTCGATCACAGATATACAACTATAATTCAGAACAGCAACAGGCAACAGCACATGTAAAAATACACGAAAACACGCAAAACTTACGCGTTGAACGGGGAATACGCCAGGGAGATGCCCTATCGCCAAAGTTATTTACGGCGCTCGTGGAATATATTTTTAAAAGAACTAATTTCGGAGATATGGGCATAAACATAAACGGCGAAAAACTGAATCATCTGCGATTCGCTGACGATATCGTTGCAATCGCAGATCGTATCGATGAATATAGGGAGATGCTACAAAGACTACAGAGTGCGTCAAGAACAGTGGGGCTTAACATAAACGCCAACAAAACCGAATTTATGACCAACCTCGTGATAAGTGAAGGCATACCGCTGAACGGTCTCCTTCTAAGACAAGCCAGCTCATAATAAATACCCAGGCCACGAAATCCGCATTGGAAGGGACAACCAGACCTGTGAGATACAACGCAGAATTGGGCTAACATGCGACGCTTTTGGCAAGTTAAGGCATACCTTTGAAATAAATATCCCTATATGCCTGAAGAGAAAGGTTTTTGATCAATGCATATTGCCGGTACTCACTTATGGAGCAGAAACTCTCACCCTCACAAAACAGACTGTAAATAAAATACGCATTGCACAAAAAAGAATGGAAAGATCGATGCTGGGCTTTTCTCTCAGAGACAGAATCTCTAACAACCAACTACGGCAAATGACAGGTGTTATTAATGCGATAGTGTGGATAACAAACTTTGAATGGAACTGGGCGGGCCACGTAGCTAGACTTGCGCCCACCAACGAGATAGTCTGACGACATCAAAAAAATCCGAACAAACTGGATGAACGTCGCCCAGGACCAACGAAGATGGACTGGATTACGGGAGGCTTATGTCCCGCAGTGAACTCAAATGGGCTGAATGATGATGATAATGATCACCTGCTAAACAACATGACATATAGAAAGATAGCTATTCTCTGCCTCGAATGAATCGAAGATACGCTAGACACTTTGGCCACCTTGGACTTGAAGGTTATTGGCAAGTAGAAATGGATCCAGAAGACAAAGAGAAGACTGCTCTGAATCCGGATTATAGCATTTCAACGTCATGCCATTCGTGCTATGTAATGCGCCCGTGACATTTGAAAGACTCATGGAAAATGTCTTGATAGGATTTTCTCGTAAGCCATGCCTGGTTTATTTGGACGACATTGTACTACTGGGGAAGACATTTGACGAACACTTGAAGAATTTGGAAGATGTATTCAAACGACTTCAAGTTGCCCAGCTCATGTGAAACCCGAACAAATGTCAGCTATTCCAAAACCTATTCATCTATCTGGGTCATATAGTGAGCAATGAAGGAGTGGCGGTGGATTCAGATAAAATTGCTTCCGTTCAGCAATGGCCGCAACCAACTGACAAATATCAATTTAGGAGCTTCCCTGGACTTTGCACATGGTATCTGTTTAGTTTTTAGGATATACTTTAATATAAATATATATTTTTTATCTTTTTAATATAAGTTTTCAATGCTTGTAAATTGACCGCTGTTCATAATTAAATACCGTCAAATGGTTATTGTCTTGCCTTATTCGAGGACACACTGTATACAACACTGGTCTTCGAATCTGGCTAAATAATTAACTACTATCTGTCACTTCGATATACGGATTCGAAGAGAATACATATATTAACGAAGTGGGACTCCCTTGTCCTGGAAGACGGCCTGTTGAAAAGAATCCTTGGAAACGATGATTGTTCTGAGAAGAGAAGACAGCTAGTTATCCCGAGAACGAGAGTAGCTGAGGTACTAAGAAACAGTCCATCAGGAGGTCATCTGAGAGTGAAGAAAACCCTTCAGCGAATCCGTGAAAGGTTTGATTGGATGAGCAACTCCGTCGATGTGAAGGACTGGTGTTAGAAATGTACGACTTGTGTTACGAGTAATGGACTACATCATAAGAGAAAGGCACCCATGAAACAATATAATGTTGGAAGCCCTTTCGAAAGCATTGTCTTACGATATCCCTGGACCATTTCCGATATCTCCGTAATTTCATTGGCTTATCGATCTGCCATCAATGAGTCCACGGGTGAAACACCTTCGAAAATCCTGTTTGCTTCGAACGAATCTTCAAGTTGCCAGCGACAGAATGAAAAACCGGTACGACACGTAGGTCATAGAAGGCTTTTTCAAAGAATAGGACAAAGTATAGTTGCACCCGACGAGGAGAAACGAAATTTTAATAGTGATAATAGTATAACTTGGGAAATTATTAATTATAAAAATACGACATCATCATTAATTTGAACATGAACTTCCCCATTTTGATGTGTTCCCCATTTAGATTCGTCAATTAGTTGTGGAAAAAGTTTACTTACCGGATCCTTGCGAAGATTTACTTTCGAAGAATTCCTAAACCACAACTTCCTCTCTTTATCTAACTCTTTGCCTTTTTCTCTATTTTTTATTTTATCTCTGTCTCTATCTTTGATTCTATCTCTGTCTTTTTCTATAGATTTCGCTTCCGCGTTAACGTTGCCATCTGATTTTGGCACCGATTTCTTTTTCAATGCGGGCGAAAGAGCTCCTTGAACTCTTCTAAGAGAGTTAAATATTGAGCTATTACTATTGGTTTGGGAAGATGTGGATCTGAAAATAAAATAAAACATGTATACTTTATGTTTGGTTTTAATTAATTATTATTATTTCCAAAAAAAATCTCGATTATATTAAAATAATGTTGTGTACTAACTGACTCAGTTTATTTCCTAATCTCTGCAAAATTAGTATGTTAAATAAAAAAGAATTTATTTCATCTTTGAATAAATTTTAGTTCTCAAACAATGTTTTATTCAAACTATAACAATATGATAGGAAATAATTTACTTATAGCAAAATTTGCCTATTTCTTATGATACATGCATAGTTGGATTTGTACATATAAGAAGAAAGTGACCGGAAACGTAGACAGATATACGTGCAAAAGAATTAAAACCGTTCTGCATATCCTATCAATTCATTCTATTGATAGTTTTTTAACGTTAAGCATTTAATTGTTGTTGATCAACACAAGCAAAGACCATTAAACTTTTTATGGTTATTATGAGAGTAATTTAAATGCAGAGGTGTGGCAAAACTAAACAATACGGTATATGTTGTAGAAGTATTATTTTGGCAATCATAGATTAAATCAATACTATAGTAATCACAGCTTTGCTCCTGATTTGAAGGAAATAAATGCCAAAGAAATTTGAATGGGATTTAAGGGATTAGAAAATGATGTAACGTATTCTAATGATTATTTTTTCTTATTGATTATACGCTTCATAGCGAAGGATGTGTGGTTGTACCAAAAATATTCAACTTCATTATCTTCTGCCAATACTTCGTTAGCCTCAAATCTTGCATCTACAGCCATTTTTACAGCTATTGGTATTTTCTTGTAGCAATTTCTTCTTGAAAATGTATGTCTAGATATAAATTTGGTAATAAATCGCTTTCCTTGTCTCTTTGTTTATCCGCTCACTAGTCCAAAAGTAGCCAACGCGTTTGGATGCGGTTTTCACCATCATTTAGATAATTAACGATGAAATAAAACAATATAATTTGTTTAAATCTTCATTTATTTGAACTAATGTTCAATTTAAACTTGTTGACGCGTTTCACTAACACAGTACCTTTGTCAAAACGAATGAAGGTCGAATATAAAAATGTCTTAATATATACAGTGCCTAAATACAGAATTCTATTTACTAATCTCAACAATGGTATTGAAAGCAATTACCTGGAAATTCATTCACTACAAACATTCCTAAGCTATCTTCTAGGTAAAGAGGAGACTGATTGATATCTATTTGGTCGTTAAGAAGATTACCTGAATATTTATTTTTGTTAATCTCTAGGGCCTCTATTAAATTTGGATCGTAATTATTATTAACTGCTATTTGTTTTATGATATTTAATTCTTTGTTATAATTATTAATATTTAATGGGACTGTTAAGAGTCTGTGTATCATACTATTGAAATATGCTAGTTTACGACTGAATGGGTGGACCGAACTATTATGAATTGTAATATCTGTATGTGATGGTTTATGAAATATAGAAAAATCATGTTTATTATTTATATTTGAAATTGTAAGGTCTAGAAAGTTTATAGACTTATTTTGTTCAAGTTCTACGGTAATTTTTTACTAAGGGGGTGTTGCCCATAATCAAACCATCTTTACTGCTATAAACCTATAAATTTGATATTATTGTGAACCGAGTTTATGTAAGTAGTGAAGCTCTCTAATTGTCTATTTGTACCGATGAAGCTAGCTAAAATGTCGTCCACATATCGGTGCCAGTATATAAATTTTTTACTAAGGGGGTATTTATGAATTATTTTTTCTATATTATCCATGAAAATTTCTGCTAGTAGGGGGCTAAGGGGGTTGTCTATAATCAAACCATCTTTACTGCTATAAACCTCTCCATTGAAATGAAAATAATTTTGATTCAAACACACTTTTAATAAAGTAATGATATCAGAGTGAATTATAGGATTAACATTATTGTATGTGAGCAAATTATCAACAAGAGTTATAGTTTCTTTAGGAGGTATACTGGGGAATAGATTTGTTACATCGAACGATATGAATTTAGAATTATGGGGTAGTATTATATCTTGAATATTATTAATTAATTAAGCAGATAAAGGAAATACGGTAATAGCATTACCTGAAGAAGATTATATATTAAAAACCAACAATTTTATTCAGGCAAGTAATTTTGAGACCCTTAAGACCCAACTATTAAATTTCAGAAAGAAATAAAATTAGCAGTAGATAGCGCTAAATCAATAATTAACGATAAAGAAAAATATAAATTATTTTTACCTAATCCGCAACACCCTGAACTTTATTCATTAATTAAACTCCATAAAGAGGGGTACCCAATCAGGCCAGTTGTTTCTTATTTCACAGCACCTTCATTCAAAATTTCAAAGATTCTTATTGATGTCATCTGTAAATATTGTTCATTCATACCTCGATTTTCAGTTAAAAACTCAACTGAATTAATTAATAATATTCAAGATATAATACTACCCCATAATTCTAAATTCATATCGTTCGATGTAACAAATCTATTCCCCAGTATACCTCCTAAAGAAACTCTTGTTGATAACTTGCTCACATACAATAATGTTAATCCTATTCACTCTGATATCATTACTTTATTAAAAGTGTGTTTGAATCAAAATTATTTTCATTTCAATGGAGAGGTTTATAGCAGTAAAGATGGTTTGATTATGGGCAACACCCCCTTAGTAAAAAATTACCGTAGAACTTGAACAAAATAAGTCTATAAACTTTCTAGACCTTACAATTTCAAATATAAATAATAAACATGATTTTTCTATATTTCATAAACCATCACATACAGATATAACAATTCATAATAGTTCGGTCCACCCATTCAGTCATAAACTAGCAGCTTTCAATAGTATGATACACAGACTCTTAACAGTCCCATTAAATATTAATAATTATAACGAAGAATTAAATATCATAAAACAAATAGCAGTTAATAATAACTACGATCCAAATTTAATTGACAATATCATAAATAAAAAGATAAAAAAACAGACTTTAGAACAAGTATTCCCTTCAGATAAAAATAGTAATAAACAATTTAAAAGCTTAACATAGTTTGGAACACCATCCTTAAAAATTAAATTAGAAACTTTAGACATGAATATTTCCATTAAAACTGTTTACAATTTATCCAAATTCATTAAAAATAACAAATCTAAATCTTCAAAATTAAAGAAATCAGGAGTTTATAAATTAAAATGTGGTAATGACAACTGTGATAAAATTTATATCGGTAGAACTTTTTGAAATTTTAAAAATAGAATTTCGGAACACAAACATATCTATGACAACAAAAAATTAGATTCTAACTATTCAAATCATTTATTAGAAAACCAACACATTTTCGACTCAAATTTTGAAATTCTCCATGTAGTCGGTAAATCCTTTAATTTAAATTTATTAGAGGCCCTAGAGATTAACAAAAATAAATATTCAGGTAATCTTCTTAACGAACAAATCAGTCTCCTTTATTAAACCTCTTTACCTAGAAGATAGCTTAGGAATGTTTGTAGTGAATGAATTTCCAGGTAATTTCTTTCAATACCATTGTTAAGATTAGTAAATAGAATTCTGTATTTAGGCACTGTATATATTAAGACATTTTATATTTTACCTTCATTCGTTTTGACAAAGCTACTGTGTTAGTGAAACGCGTCAACAAGTTTACATTGAACATTAGTTCAAATAAATGAAGATTCAAACAAATTATATTCTTTTATTTCATCGTTCAGTATGGATCTTCATCAAGTAAAAGCCTCATCTATTCAATTTAGATAATTTTTTACGGAAGGTTCACAGCAGTATACTTCTTTTTATTGAAGTGCTATATTTATTTACTGAATGTTAGCGACAATTCTGGCATACTCGTTTCGATCTTAGGCGGTTCTGAAAAGCGCATGGCGTCGAAGTTTGTCCAATCTCGTATGTTCTTTAGCCACGAGTACTTCTTTTTCTCGATGCCTCTTTTTCTTCGATTATCCCCTCCATAATCGGCTTAAGAAATTGGTACCTAAAATTCCTGAATACGTAACACAAGACGGCTGCTTTTCGTCGCTTCACTATTTGTAACTGTTGACCCTCTCTTCCCATTCGGTTTAATACCTCCGCATTGGTTATGTGCAAGGAATTTAAGGGTGTAGCCTCATGCTCGTCGCTAGTTTCCACGTGACCGTATTTTAAATTTCCCACGATTTAAAAAAGTAGTGAAAAAGCTGAAATTGTTGAGCTTTTGTCGCTACAACTGAGCGACATGCAAATTCATAGACAAATCAAATAATAATATGTTCTTTCTCTATGTGCATCTTCGTTGTTATTGTTATATTATTGTAAATGTAAACAATGGATTCAGGCGAGGTAAATATTTTAAAAGATTATTAATTGGTAAAGTATGAAAATATACGTTTAAACCGATAATTTTGTTTCTTTGTTATACAGTTTTATCGAGAAATGATGTAACTTTCTAACCACATTTTTGTTTGTAAAAGTTTTTAGATGAAAAATATGAAATGTTTTGTTGTGATAATTATGTACATGTTTTGTTTTTTTATATAAATTCATGTTCTTTTATTATTATTTATATTAACAAAAAAAGACTATTTTTTCATGATTGTGATAATTGAAAGAACTGAAAAGAAACTATTCATGTTGACTAGTTTAATAATATAATATTGTTAAATCAATAAATGAAACATTTTTATACTGATGAGAATGAGAAAAATCGCTGTGTATCCTAGTTTAAATTAAATATATTGTAATCAATTATTTTGTTTCAATTTTCTTTCCGTGTTTATGCACGTGCGATATTGAACAATGGTGTTTTATAGAATCTATTGGGTTCATTTGAATTTGTGGACTTATTGGGATCTGAGTTTCTTTCAAATACAGAAATTAATTAGCCATATAAACAAAAAATACAAAATTTTGAATTTTTAGTATCAGTTTCCGACCACTCAATATAATAATGTATTCCTACAATAGAATACAATAACAATATACATGCAGAATTCATTCAATATTGAGAATTTAACTTCAAATGTGTTCCCATAAATACAAAGCCTGTCCACGGGGTAGTGTATGGTTTAATAATAATATTCCAAAATAATTTAAAATAAAAAAATAGAAAATGTATATATATAATCATTTATTTATTTATACATAATATTATCAGGAGATGAGCAAACGTTTAAAATTTAACATAAATTTAAAGTAAAACTTCCTTTTTGAGACAACTCCAAAGTGCTCTGCACATTTCTGCAATTATGCTCGCTGTTGTCGTCTCTAACAGATACTGTGGTACGACATGGATGTGAAACAGTCACCTGTAGTTTAATATCTGTTGAAAAATTGTATTTAGTTTAATGTCTGTAATCAATGTGGTTAAGCAAGACAAATCTACAATATTACCGTAGAATTATTAGAAGTTGTGCAGCAGCAGAAATGGGCTCCCTCACTGCGTTCTGTTTTGTTATGAGAGGCACAACTAAAAATAGCTGCACTTCGAATAGACTCGGTGACATCCGCAAATAAATTTCAAATTTGCCTGCGTACCAGGAGAGTGTAGAAAAAAAGTAATGTTCCATTCGTAATGTATACAATGGGTGAAACCAAAAACGTTTTTGACTACATTCCTTCTAGTATTTGTGTAACAAAATTTCATTTACTACGATAGCTGCCAATATTCTTTTTTGCCGAATTTTCTGAATCCGAGCTCTGATACAAATTTGTTGACACTGATCAACTGCTGATCAACCCACTTTTGATATTTGTAAGCAAAGGACATCTCGTCAATTTCCTACTATCATAGCAGAGTATCGCCGATTATAGATTAAAACGCTATTTTATTTTTATTCAGTCCTATTTCATTCACTTGTATCCCTGCTACAAAAGAAATAAACAAAATTAGAAAATCAGTTTTAAGGTTATCTGTCAACTTTCGAGATCGCTGCAAGCAGCCATGTTGTCGCTGCTTTCCATCGCGGCGATTTGTGACATGTCGCTACTTTTCATCGCGGCGATTTGTGAGTTGTCGCTACTTTTTTGAGTCGCGGGAAATTCAAAATTCTGTCACGTGACCAGATTTGTCGCTGAAACCGAGCGATGAGCGATAGCATGAGGTTATACCTTAAGGGTTCTCCTGAACACCCACATTTCGAATGCGTCAATACGATTCATGACGTTGGTCTTTATCTTATTATTTTTCTATACGATGTTCCGACAAGTGGTTGTTTCTGTATCGATACATCGATGTTCTTTTTACGATGTTTGCATTCCTAACACTGAGTAAATGTAGCATTTCACAAAAGGATACCGTAGTGTTAAATTTAGACTCTTGTTGCTGAGCGAAGCTCTCATATTCATGAATGCTACTTTGGCCTGTTCAATTTTTGTTGGAGATAACTGAGATTTTTTTATGATGTCATGATAGGTTAGGTACTCTCTGCTGACTGCGTTGCTGCTATTTTTCTTTCACAGAAACGAAAATTTCTTATAGACGGTGTCCTGTATAATATGTAGTCAAAATACTCAAAATTAAAGCTTAATTATGTTCGGATTTTTCAGTGCGATTCTGTACTAATAACTTTGGATTTAAGAGGTGGTTAGTGTTGACGATCATTCATGTTTTTTGATCTTATAAAAACGTTAAACGTTTTTGTACAATAAAAGAGTCGCTGGCTTAAAATTTATAGGCCAGGGTAGAAGCCTTTAAAAATAATAAAAAGTGAAAAGAATAATAGTAGAATGAAACTCATTGAATAAGGAGGAGAATATTATGAAAATGAAAGGAAAAATAATTTATAAGCGATCTGAGGTCGGGAAGGGGGTGAGTTTTGAAGGGTAACAAGTCAAATGGCAAAGTTGTGGGTAATAAAAATATCTACAACTTTTGTATTCACACTTTTTTCACATAATCTCAAAATTTGTGTGAAAGCTTTTGGTTTTTAATTTTTCTTTTAGAAAAATTTTTTTTTCACGAAATTTGGTGAAAACTTACCTTTTTTTGTCCCAAATACACTGTAATTTATTTGATTTGAAATATTAATTTTTTCACCTTATTTTGAATTAAAATCGAAAAAGCACCCTAATTTTGAATCGAAAATTCACTCGTCAAAATATCAGCTTTTTTCAAAAAGTTGGTGTGCTTTCTATTCGTTGAAATCTTTGCTTTCCGATGGTGTAATATATATATATATATATATATATATATATATATGTATATTACTATAGTAAATCTTCTCAGAAAATGCAAGAAATCGAAAAAAGTCGAATTCCAAATTTTTTTAATAATTATATATAATTTTGGCTATTTATTAAAATGTACACTTTAATTACTCGAAAAATGTAAGATTACATGTTACATTGATAAACAAAAAAAAATCCAAATCGAAATATACAACTATATTTAACAAACAAATAAGTTAATAAAGTTAATATTTAATAAGACATCTACAATATTTTGAGAAACTTGTAGAATCATCTTTAAATTATATGCGTAGATGAAGGTAGAGATAATAATACCAGCCCAAATGTCAACCTCACCTGCGCGTGGTCTACCCTGCTATATAACCAACGAGACTCTGACGACCGAACGATTGCCGGGATAAGCAATCCCACACTTACTGGCCAACAGCTTTGGGTGGAGGAGCTAGTAAGTGACAGGGCACTGTTTTTTCCTGGAGTTGACAAATCGGCTCCGAAGGCGGAGGAACCAGAAAATGATCAACGGCATAAGGATGTGGTAGGCAAATGGGAACCCAACACATTAAATACTCATTAGAGTTTTCCCTAGTATTATCACGATGGCTATGGCCTAGACAAAATTTAAAATGTCCGGATATAGTCCCTCATTGGGATCTCCGGGAGGGAATGTTGTGATTAATAGTAAGAAAGAATGGTACAGAAAGGTGTAAAGTTGGAGACCGTGATATTTGGTACATGGAATGTGCGAACACTATCACAGCCTAGAAAGCTGCAAAAACACAATTCAAGAGATGGAACGACTTCAAGTGCAGATTTTAGGCATTAGTGAGATGAGATGGCCGGGTACGAGAGCTAATGGCAACGGGGAGGAATATTCTGTATATTACTCTGGAGCAGCGAACAACATTTTCCAAAATGGAGTTGGTTTTATACTGCACAAAAAAATTGCAACGTGTGTTACCAACTTTGTGCCAATATCAGAGAGGATAGCTCTTCTACAAATTGATACAAGGCCCGTGAATGTTAATCTCATCCAAATTTATGCTCCTACTACAGACTACAACAACGAGGACGTAGACCAGTTCTACAAGCAAATATCAGATATAATCAAAACCTTGCCACAGCATGATATAAACATCCTTATGGGTGATTTCAATACCTAGCTTGGGAGAGGTAGAACTGGGGAACACATTGGAGACTGGACTAGGCGAGAGAAAGGAACGTGGTGACACTCTAAGTGTATTCGTAGCGGAACATGATCTGATTGTTATACCGATACATTCTTCCCCTACCATCCTAGAAGATTGTACACGTGGAAATCGAATGATGGGAAAACTAGGAATCAGATAGATTTTGTACTCATTAATAAGAGATTTAGAAACAGCATCAAAAACATAAAAACCTATCCAGGAGCAGGTGTACAGTCGGATCATAACCCGCTGATAGGTAGGTTGTTAATCCGGTTAAAGAAGGTAGAGAGAAAACGTGTAGGGAGACACGACTACATAAAACTGAAAGACACAGCCACAAGCAATTTGGTAAAAAGCGAACTCTTGACAGAGACGGAAGAACAGAAAAACGATGGAGATGTAGAAAAAGACCTTAAGATGCTTCAAGAAATTGTACATAAAGTCAAAGAAAGATACTTAAAGCCTAACAAACAGGTGAAGAAATCTTGGATGACGGATGAGATCTTAGAACTGATGGAAAAGAGGAGATTGTATAAAAATAATAAAAGAGAATACATGAACATACAAAAAGAAATAAGGGCGAAAATAAGAACAGCCAAAGAAGAAGAGAAATTGAAAAAATGTATGGAAATCGAAGAATGTCAAGCTGAATATGATAACTTTAATATGCAAAAGATCAAAAGGCCTTGGACCCTGACAGGATTCCTGCTGAAATATTAAAGCTGATCGAAGGGAAGAATCTAAAGTGGCTTACAAAAGTGTTCAATGTTATCTATGATACGGGGGTCATACCCACGGAATGGCTGAGGTCTGAGTTCATTACTCTCCTCAAGAAGCCTAATGCTAGAAAATGTAGCGAGTTTCTAATAATAAGCTTGATGAGTCATCTGCTAAAGATTTTCCTGAAGATAATTCACTATAGGATATTTAAACTGTGTGGAGAACAGATGTCTGAGACTCAATTCGGCTTTAGAAGTGCTGTGGGGACTAGGAAAGCTCTATTTTCGGTCCAGGTGCTGTTTCAGCGATGCAGCGATGTCTACGCATGTTTTATTGACTATAGGAAGGCGTTTGATGAAGTACGGCACACGAAAATGATGGAAGCTCTGCAAAAAGCTGGCCTGGGCGGGAAGGACCTCAAAATAATCAGAAATCTCTATTGGAATCAAAGGGCTTGTAACAGGGTAGACAAACAGGAAACAAAAGAGATACAAATATTACGTGGTATAAGACAAGGATGCATACTATCTCCAGTAATTTTCAACCTGTACTCGGAATGCATTTTCAGGGAAGCCCTGCAAGACATTGAAGCTGGAATCCTGTTAAACGGAGAACGACTGAATAATATAAGGTATGCAGATGATACCGTTATTTTTGCGGACAACCTAGCTTCCTCACAACTCCTAATGGACATTGTTACAACATACAGCCGACAGTATGCTATGGAAATAAACACCGACAAGACAAAGTTCATGATAATCAGTAAGAACCAATACACCCGCGGTATTTTGTTGGTGGACGAAACTCCTTTAGAAAGAGTCAATAAATACGCATACTTGGGCACGAACATAAATGATGACTGGGATCATTCTGTGGAGATCAGAATGCGTATTGAAAAAGCCAGAAGAGCATTCATCAGGATGAAGAAAGTCTTTAGCAGTCATGACTTACAGCTGTCAACGAAAATTCGCCTAATGCGATGTTACGTGTTTTCGATCCTTTTCTATGGGGTGGAATCATGGACGCTTACGGAGGCCTCCTCCAAAAAACTTGAGGCATTTGAAATGTGGCTGTACCGAAGAATCCAACGAATGCCTTGGACGGAGAAAGTAACCAACATGGAAGTAATGAGAAGGATGGGAAAGGAAAAAGAAGTCCTAAACACAGTCAAGACCCGAAAGCTACAATATCTTGGACATATAATGCGTAATGAGAGCCGATATACCCTTTTACAGAAGATTCTTCAAGGCAAAGTATGGGGAGCTAGAGGAGTGGGAAGAAGGAGAATATCGCGCTTGAAACATTTAAGAACGTGGTTCAACAAATCAACCACTCAACTATTCCGAGCTGCTATTAACAAAGTTCGAATAGCCAACATGAAAGCCAACATCCGGAGCCGATAGGCACTTTAAGAAGAAGAAGATGCTATTTGTTACTGTTTTAAGGTAACTTATATACTTGAGTCACCTACGAAAAATTTTAGCCCATCAAAAAGTATTTCATAGAGAAGTGGGGAAGGGGCTAGGAGGGTCTGGGCCTTACTACATACCTGCTATTTCGTAAATTCATTATAATACAATAAAAATTTGTCAAATTTGGCCAATATTTTTTATAAAAAAGATGCAAGTAAAGAAGATATCGAAAAAAATGGATTACAATTAATCAAATCTATTTATAAATGTAAAAATGATAAAATAACACTCAATCAATTAAGATTTCAAAAATATCAATTGGCAAAAATTAAATCATCTTTCATATTGGCAAACCTCCCACCCACAGAAGGAGTAGCAGAACAACATTGTTACAGGGCATAGTATCAGCTTCAAACTTGGTTGGGTAACGAACTGACAGCAACAGATTGGGGCTAGAAGCAACATCAACGTGGCATTATGCCCAAATTTACAGAAACGGAATTAATTCCGAAAATATTGCTCAAAACTATTTGCTGCGGATGTAACGGTTTAAAATGTGGCTGTCGAAAACATGGTTTAAAATGCACAAATGTACGCTCAAATGTTTCTGAAAAATGCTCCATAATGGAAGAAAAAACCTACGAGGAAGTTAATGATTCAGTTGAAATTGTGGATGAAGAACTAACGCAGACTGGAAATAATATTGGAGACGAAGAAGTTGATGGTCATGAAGATTTCGAAGATCTACTAGAATCGGAAAAGTTTGTCGAATCTAACGATGAAGAAATGTCATCAAATACACAAAAACTAATGGATAAGTGATTAGAATTCAAGATAAGGTATTTATGAACAACAAGATGAATGCATTTAAAAATATAATGAATAACGAAATCAGAAAAAAGTATCTAAATTCAGTAGTACGGTTTACATTTATTTTTATATGTTATGAGATTTTCTATGACATAAATGTAATTAAAATTTAATAAAACAAATTTTTAATTGAAAAAAATTTCAGCAGTCACATTTTTTAGATGAAATTCTATGTAATGATAAAAAAATTCGAATTCGAGTTTTTTTCGATTTTTTGCATTTTCTGAGAAGATTTACTATAGTAATATATATTTTTTTACACCATTGGAAAGTAGAGAGTTCAACGAACAAAAAGCACACCAACTTTTTGGAAAAGCTGATATTTTTTCGGGTGAATTTTCGATTCAAAATTAGAGTCCTTTTTCGATATTAATTCAAAATAAGGTGAAGAAATTAATATTTCAAATCAAATGTACAGTGTATTTGGGACATAAAAATGTAAGACTTCACCAAATTTCGTGAAAAAAAAATTTGTAAAAGATAAAAATAATATACCAACAACTTACCCAACGTTTTTACAATTTTATACACAATGGCATTCACCTTTGTCTCTGGTACATCATCTGAGATTTGTTTATAAATTCTCAATGTTTTGCTTCTCTGTAGATGATAAGTGGCCTAAAATTTCAGAGCTCCTTTTTTTGGGATGGCGAATAATGTCTGCTAGTACTTGGAATATTATCTGAACACATTTTCAAATTAGTCCTGTCAAGAACTGTTTTTATGTTTTAATAAAACAATATCAACAACGCAAGAAATAATAGAATGAACACTGTTTGTTTACAATTTATACAATTTATTGTTGATCATAATATATATGTCAAAAGTGCTGTGTAAATTTGGATGTGATTTGACCAATCAGGAATCTACAGAATTGCCAAGTTACATTCAAATCTGTTCTCCTAGTTTACAAACAGGGTATAATAACTTCTTATTTTCCCATCTTTTTTTATATAAATTACACCCGTGCGATGCCCTCTAGTAATTTCATATTCTATTAATTTTGTTATTGCAATTTATTAATAACTAAATACTGTACATTCATTGAATTTGAACAGTTGTTTCATTTAAGATATAACAAACACGCTTAACATTCTTATTAATAAAATACAACTTCAACATAACATGCGTTCCTACAAAATTGTTTGAATATGATTTGTACCACGTACCTATAGTAATGTTTTTCTACCCACTATCTGAACCGTCGTAAAACCCATCCCTTCCGAATAGTACATTATGGCATTGAGTATAGAAACGATAAAATCAGTGGGTGAGCTGTGCGATCTTAGCACCTCATATGTGGAATTTTGATTGACCAATTATATCATCTAAAAGGTCAGGTCATAAAAGGTCAATTGGTTCGATTAATTGTTCAGTGATAGACATTTTTTTATTAAGCATCATTACATTAATTGTTCAAAATGACGCCCTTCAGCTTCAATATATATTTGCATACGTTTTTTTCATTTAGTTGGTAATTTTCCTCGTCAAGAAACTATTAAGAGACAACTCTGCAAGCAAATTATATTCTATCTCTGAGTCCCCCAACCGATTTCACTAGTGTCGGATATACTATTTGATTTAATATTCCCCACATGCCATAATCTATTGGATTACATTCAGAAGACCTGATCGCTGCATCTACTCTGCGGCCCATCCATTTTCCGTGAAGTATTCATTTAGCCTTTCCCTAGATTGAAACTATAAGGCAATCGTGCATAAATCAAATCAAGAAAATCTATTGAATTATCCCTAAGAAAATGTTTACATCTATGAATTGATTTAAGGTAAAATAAAGTGTTTGGAGAATATCTGCAACAACTACTGTTTTATAGTTAGATAGTTTATTGTGCATAAAATAAATGGAAATGGATAACATTAAACTTATTTAGGCGCAGAAATCAATTCTGTCCGTTATCAATAGCGGAATGGGAGTCATTTTACGACCACTTAACTACAATTAAGGTTAAATTTGATATCAGTTTTTTTGGCGTTGGAAATGAGTTTCTGGATTCGCCCATAACGCTCTCAGAACTTGATCAATCCCTGTTGTTGTATAAATATGGTAAGGCTCCTGGTAGGGATGGCATAACCCATGAGTTTCTGAAACACTTACCACAAAATTGACGCTTGTACATGTGTCACTTATATAATAAAATATTAGAATCAGAAAAAATTCCACATGGCTGGTATGGCACAATTCTAACAAAGCTTTACAAAAAAGGACCCTTAGATGATCCAAACAACTATCGCAGTATATCGCTAATCAATTGCTGTGTTAAAGTATTCACACTTATTTTACTAAATCGTCTGTCCAGCTGGTGTGAAGATAATTCCATCCTTTCAGAAACACAATATGGCTTCCGAAAATATAGAGGCTGTTTAGATAATATTTTCATTTTAAACTCGATCTTGCAAGTCACTCTTAGATTTCAGCGCAGAAAAGTGTTTGCTGTCTTTGTATACCTCAAAAGAGCATTTGACAGTATAAATCATAAACTTCTTTGGTTGAAACGTCTCATAAATTTGGGATTAGTTCTAAACACATGCGAATACTAAAACAGATATACGATAACGCAACATTCTCAATCAAGCAACAAAACTCATACAGTAAAAACAACATCTCGGAAGGTGTCTTGCAGGAAGAATCACTTAGTCCCCTAATTTTTTCTATTTTCATATCTGACATTGAAGATTATTTTCGCCCAAAAAATATGAATGGACTTACTATTGACGGCAACAACGACGTATTAATGCTTCAATACGAAGATGATATAGTTCTCCTTAGCGACTCTCCAATCGATATAGAGCAAAAACTAAAGGTACTCGAGTCTTATTGTTTTGATAACAAACTTGTAGTCAATACCGATAAAACAAAAGTAATACTATTCGCAAAAAGTGGCCATGTACATAATTACAATAAAGAATATCATTATAGTGGATATTGTTTGGAAACAGTAAAGCAGTCTGCTTACTTGGGTGTTGATTTCTCCTCCACAACCTTGTTTTGCACCATGGCTAGAATTCTAAAATAAAAGCTAATTGGGCTATTGGAGCAAAAATGGATATAATGTGTCGGTCAAAAATGAATACTTGGAAATCGCGGATCAATCTATATAATTCAATTATTTTATCTTCTCCTTCTTTTGGAAATGATATATGGGGTCTGCGTTACAACTATATTATAAAGCGTGTACACTTTTTTCAAAAAACTCCTAAGTCTGTCAAAAAATACCCCAGATTACATTGTACGCTTGGAAACAAGTTGTGATCATTTGTAAACGGTTGTTTTCAAACATGCCTTACTTTGGTTAAACCAACTCAAATGAATGGATTCTTCAATACTTTCAAAAATTCGTTTCCATTGACTTGCTCAGTTAGCATCTGATAATAATTCAAAGTATAATTGGGTGACGCAACTTAAAGAATGGTTTATTTATGCGCAGTGCCAGTGTCTATGGGAAAATTATTTAAGTACAAATGTACGCAGTCTAGACAAATTTGAAAACGACTGCTTGATAGTGAGATAAACAAAAAGGTTGCTTCTAGTTACTCTTTACTGTACTCATACTTACTAGTTGGTGAAAATAACAATTATTTGCAAATAACGGCACACATCTATATAACCAGAATAATAGCGCAACTTAGAACCTGTAGTAAAACATTTTTAAAATTGTCTTTTAAAGGAAGTTTTTATATTATTAACAGCAACCGGTGAGAAATTAGCAGCCTATAGTTGGCAGCCAAAATGACGGAAACGCCCGAAAAATAATAGGCGTCGGGGGCTGCTGGTGGATGGATTTGAAATATTTTATTGAAAGTACAAAAGTAATATGAATTTGGCAATATGCATTATTGATTTGCCGACGGTGCTGTTTCTAACATCAGAGGAGGTGGTGAACATATTTCTTCTAAATCAACTGATTGATTATAAAAGATGACGCTTCATTCCTTAGCGAAAATCGAGTGTTACATTTTTTAACGAAATTCTTATGGAAAACTTCAGGAATGGAGTATGGATAATATGTAGAAACGTTGGAATTCATTCAGAAAAGAAAATCTCTTCGATGCTCTTAAAACAACATTCATCTTATGCCGAAGAAAACGTGAAGCCAGGTTGAAATTCATACAGAAAATAGAGACATATATGATGATCCTCTGGACAAGAGGAAAATCTCTTCGGTGCCGTCGAAGGGGTGATAATTCCACCCTTAATATTTAAAAAATTCATATTATGCCGAAGGAAAGGATGATTTTTATATAAATGATTTTATATCGCTAAAATCAATCTGTATCATCAATATTTCGTTTTCCTTCATAAATCGTCAAAATGTTGAACATTAAAGCTAATAATGTCATCTCAAATACGTCATCATTCCCACTTTCTGAAGACGGGAGTTATGTAGGTCTCTATTTTCTGAATGAATTTCAACCTGGCTTCTCGTTTCCTTCGGGACAATATGAATTTTTTAAATATTAAGGGTGGAATTATCACCCCTTCGAGGGCACCGAGGAGATTTTCCTCTCGTCGGGAAGATCCTAATATAGGTTTCTATTTTCTGTACGAATTACAACCTGGCTTCTGGTTTACTTGGGCACAATATGAATTTTTTAAATAATAAGGGTGGAGTTATCACTCCTTCGATGGCACCGAAGAGATTTTTCTCTCGTCTGGAGGATCCTGATATAGGTCACTATTTTCTCCATGAATTCAAACCTGGCTTCTCGGTTCCTTCTGCACTAAACGAATTTTTTAAATGTTAAGGGTGGATTTTTACCCCTTCGACGGCACCGAAGAGATTTTCCTCTTGTCTGGGGGATCCTGATATAGGTATCTATTTTCATTATGAGTTTCAGCCTGGCTTCTGGTTTCCTTCGACCAAATTTGAATTTTTTAAATATTAAGGGTGGAATTATCATCCCTTCGACGGCACCGAAGCGATTTTCCGCTCGTCTGGAGGATCCTGATATAGGTCTCTATTTTCTGTATGAATTTCCACCTGGCTTCATTCCGAAGAAAACGAGATTTCTTCGGAATGAAGCGTCATTTTTTATAATCGATCAGTTGATTTAGAAAAAATATGTTCACCACCTCCTCTGACCGTCGGCAAATCATACATGCATATTCTGCCCTGTTAAGCATAGAAGTCGTATCTATATTTTTGCATATTTTCAGCTTAGGGCGTTTACAACTTGAAAATAATAAACAACATCCACTCTGTTAAAACTCCAAGTCGTATATGTTATTCTCAATAGCTATTAAATGTCTTCAATGTTTAGTCGTATCTGCAGAACTGCCGTATTTGTTAAGTTGATTTGTCATATCTGACAATATTAGAAGTATCCCAAATAGCAATTTAAACTTGTTACAAACTTACATCATATTTGACACATCAAACTTCTAAACTTGCATTAAGTTTGCTACAGCAAGTTCACAAACTTGCTGCAAGTATAAAGCAAACTTGCTAGTTACCACATATCAAAGTTGCACCAAGTCAGCCATATGAAACTTGCTTAAAGTTTATAAACTCAAACTTGTCACAAGTCACAACTGGGTGTCAAATGTCAGAATAGTATATATCCCACAGGGACTTGCTGGTATTCATTTCCTCCTTTATCATAGATGTCAACGACTTTTATTAGCATCTACAGCACATTTGTAGTTTTAAATGAAGTAGACAAACAAATTTAAGAACTTTTATTAACCTATATTATTTACAACATCATTTTTCCGTTGTTGTCTCTCAGCTCTGAAACAAAGGTTGAATTGTGATAAACTAATTCAAACAATTTCATTTGCATTTTATTGAAAGACATTTTTTTCGAAAAGGAAACAAGTTTACAATAAGAAAATGTCTATCAATTTTGTTTTTACGAAAATATTAAACAAAAAAATATATAAGGGTAATTCAAATTCAACAATTTGTTTTAATTTTATTCAATATCTGCCTATTTGAATTTGATTTAAAAACAACCTTCTACTCCACTCTGTTTAAGCCTTCTGTTCGGTCAGTCACTAAATGAATAGGGTAGCCAGCTGAACTTAAAGTTTTTTCAATTACAACCTGTAATAAAATAATAAAACTTGTATGAATATATAAACTACTTCAGAAGATTGTCAAATTCATGAAAACTGCTGTTTCCTCATCTCTCTGAATATGTTATATCACTCATCTATATTTGAGATAAATAAATTTATAGTTTTTGAAATGAGATATTACATCTTAGTATCATTTTATTTTGATTGTAATACTTTTACCCAGAAATCAAAAAATTAATAATTATCTATTATAAATAAAAGAAACCCACGTGCCCTATAACTTATTCTCCTACTTTATTTAATCAGTAATTGGAAATTGAAGTTAAATAAACACAATTCATATTAATAGACGCATATTCTTACACAAACATTATTTTTATATATAAAAATAAGATACTTACATCTATACAACGAAAATCACTATATAGAATCGTGATAGAATTTCAGAGTCTCTGGCAACTATTATAACGATATAGAATCACTAACACTAATAACGCGCGAAAACACTCTTTTCTAGATAAAACCACCAAAACTCACCATTAAAATCTTCATCTTTAATGGCGTCTGACCCTCAACGAACAACGAACAGTTCATTGTGTAAGGTTATGTTAATCTTCTTCTTTTCGTAGTGAAACCCTGATCTTTAAATAAAATAGTATTCGGTCGCAACGATATGTTTAAATTTTATGAATATTTAAACATTATTCTATTACCTAATACATTTTATGTTTTTTGAGCTTATTCGCATATAAGTGATAAAATTGATTACGGTTAAATACAAAAACAATAAAATGTTTTTTTTTAAATTTGCATCAAATTTGCAACAATTTTTCATATTCACCTTTGACATGGCAATTTTGTTGCAAACTTGTTTCACGGTTAATATGACAAATTTGCTTGAGCAACTCAATATCAAAAATCAAGCAAGTTTGCAGCAAACTTGCGTGCTATCTGGGATATGACGTAACTACACGGAACACCAAGCAGTTACGCCAACTTTACCTAACAACGTGTTGCTTACGACAAATTTCATTACCAGTAAGAACCTTACGCTAAACTCACATTTTAGTGTTTCGTGTTATTTGTTGGAATAATGCTCTGGATTATTAAATTTTGCTTTGCATCCTTTAAATGAAAATTAAACTCAATTTTCACTATATATCTCATAACAATTATTACGACTTCTATGTCTAACAGGGCAGTATTGCCAAATTCATATTACTTTGGGTTTTTGTTCTTTCAATTAAATCTTTCAAATCCATATACCAACAGCCCCCGACGGCTATGATTTTTCGGGTGCTTCTGTCATTTTAGCTACCAAGTTTACCAAGTTTACCAACTATTGGCTGCTAATTTCACACACCTTTAACTGCACTGAGAATTGCACTAGGTACGTTTACACTGGACGTATCTAATTTTTAGTCCGAGGTCTAAATGACGTCACGTGTACTTTACTTTCAGTGTAAACAACCAAGGAGTAAAATTTGGTACTCGAATTTGATCCATCTCATCTAGGGTAGTTCAAATTCAATTTTTAACGGTGTAAACACGGCATAAGGTACATTTACACCGGACGCACCAAATTTTTAGTCCGAGGTCTAAATGACGTCATGTCACAGATTAGAGAAATCTCTAATCTGTGGTCATGTGTACTTTACTTTCAGTGTAAACAACCAAGGAGTAAAATTTGGTACTCGAATTTGATCCATCTCATCTAGGGTAGTTCAAATTCAATTTTTAACGGTGTAAACACGGCATAAGGTACATTTACACCGGACGCACCAAATTTTTAGTCCGAGGTCTAAATGACGTCATGTCACAGATTAGAGAAATCTCTAATCTGTGGTCATGTGTACTTTACTTTCAGTGTAAACAACCAAGGAGTAAAATTTGGTACTCGAATTTGATCCATCTCATCTAGGGTAGTTCAAATTCAGTTTTTGACGGTGTAAACACACCATACTAGTATTCGTGGACCAAAGTGACGGTTTGCTAAAAGCACAGACTAAAAATAAAGTCAGCTGTCAATTTGTACTTTACTGATTTAACATTTTTGTCCAATTTTCACTACTTCTAGGTTTCATCCATATTCTTTGATTGTCTAACAATCCCACAAAATTACTGCTAGTTAAAAGAAAAAAAATTAAATGGCTTCTTAAATATGGAGACTTCGATGACTCTAATTTAAATCTTTGAATATTTTTTTCCTTTTCAGGAACTCTATTATCACTGCAACTATTTTTGTATCCATTTTCAAATAAAATCAAAGTCTACCATCAAATATCCTAAAGATTTAAGGTTACGTCATTTTAATATAAAAATGTCAATTTTGGTCCCAGGCATTAAACCTGGATTATACTAATCCAGCAAAACAGTCAGTATAAACACTTGTGTTCTAAGCTAAATAAGTTCACGATTTGGTCCACGGACCAAATTGCTCCACACGGTGTAAATTAACTCATATTAGTATTCGTGGACCAAAGTGACGGTTTGCTAAAAGCACAAAGTAAAAATAGGTCAGCTATTGATTTGTGAGATCGGATAAAAATAACCTAAAAAAAACTGACGTTTGTTTAAAACTTAGTTAGTTTTCTGTGGTAAATAACTAAAAAACCAATACTAACAAATGGATCCAAAAAAGACCATAACAGAAAAAATAATAACAAGCAAACCTTCACAAAACCTCACAAATGATATTAAAAGTGGTTGCAAAAAACAAGGAACATATTGGAGTGAAAAGGAAACCAGGGTAATGTTAGAGATACGACTGAAATGGAACTTAATCAGTTTATGGAATCAAACAAATATCGGCATCCAGTCAGATTCACTGTACTGATTTAACATTATTGTCCAATTTTCACTACTTCTAGGTTTCATCCACATTCTTTGATTGTCTAACAATCCCACAAAATTACAGTACAACAATAGTAGCTTGGCCGTGTACGTAGTAGCAAAATCCGTTGTACGTACGTTTTAAATAATTTTTTTCGCAACGATTGTTGTGTTCACTTCGAAAGTACAATCCGAGACATAAAATTTTAGTGGTTTTTGATGTTTTATTATTTTTCGTGTTACATTTTTATATTAATTAGAGTTTATAGTTTGTGACCTTCGACCGCCAAGATACTTCTGTTGCACTGGACTGCTTAGCATTGTATAAGGATAGGCATCCTTATACAATGCTGCTAGCTAAACGCAAATAAGCTAATTTGCTTCTTAAATATGGAGACTTCGATAACTCTAATTTAAATCTTTTTTTTCTTTTTCAGGAACTCTATTACCACTGCAACTATTTTTGTATTCATTTTTAAATAAAATCAAAGTCTACCATCAAATTTAAGGTTATGTCATTTTAATATTAAAATGTCAATTTTGGTCCCAGGCTTTAAACCTGGACTATTTTAATCCATCAAAACAATCAGTATAAACACTTATGTTCTAAGCTAAATAAGTCCATCATTTGGTCCACGCACCAAATTGCTCCACACGGTGTAAACTAACTCACTGTCTGTAATATGGATTCCCCGGAGTCATTACATAATATGCTTTTTGAATGTCCCATTAACAGACCTCTAAGAAAAAATAGTTTTTTTCAGAATGTTCATAATATTGATGATCTGGTACACTACATTATTATTAATAATACACAAAATGGATTCTTTGAACTTACTAAATTAGCTCATAGCATTATTAGTATATTAAAGCTACGAGCATTTGCACATGATGAATGATTGACTTTATCATGAAGTACACACATATTTTATATTTTGCTTTTTATCTTAACTTTTTTTATTAATTTACAAACTAGTACTATGTGATAATTTATTTCGAATTATCTTACTTCCTCTTTTGAAATTTTCTACCGACTCCTCGTGAAAAGATTTATCTTATGCACAATAAACTATTTTATAGTTTAAAAAATTTGCAATGTAAAAAACTGATACAAATAAAAAGTAAAAAACCTTGAGTGATCGAAAAAAATTACCTTTAAATACAGGGAGTTTCAAGAATAAGGTATAATAAAACTTTACTGGCCCGGTACCACACTTCTGGTTCATTAGAATTTGACAGAATTCATACTGTTGACGTGTTTGTTAAATTTCTATCTTCCGAGAAGCTATGCAATAAAATGTTTATTTATTCTGCCCGTATCTTACAAATTAACAAAGTTACAGAAAAAATGTAAATAGGTATTTCAAACATGTACTTCTAAACGACTTACTATTCCGTTAATTTACGGTACTTATTCAGGAGACACCCTGTATAAATTACCAAATTAAATTCGTTTATTTCAGTACTTTCCAGCTTCAAATGAGGATCTACCTGACTATATTGTTTTCAAGTGAAAGAACTCTAATTACATGTTATAATAAATATTTAGGTCGACGGTAACATCCAATGCTAGTCTTCTGGTTTGTTGAACACCGCTGCTTTCGTTATACAAGTTTCAGATATCAATAAAAAAAAAACTGGGAGTTTTAATAGTCAACATACATTTCTAAAACCCAAAATTAAATTCGTGGAGGTCACTAAATATCCAGTTATTAATAAATTGTGAATATTGTTAATTAAAAAAGTCTAAATAACCAGAGATTAAGTAATAATTAATTTTATATATTTACATTTTCAGAAACCAAATTTAAAAAAAGTAGGGGGCACCCGGGTTTGAACCGGGGACCTCTCGATCTGCAGTCGAATGCTCTACCACTGAGCTATACCCCCTGTAGTAAACATGATTTAACGCTTGAAATGCAATCCCACTACGTAATGCATAATATGTTTGACTGAACATCTTAATCGTTACCTACTACAGCGATAACCAGCAATACACTGACATGATAGATATGATGCCTATACACGTACAATTTTCACTTAATCATGGAATTGTTATTGAGTGACTCCACCGTAAATTAATTTCATTGAATGATGAGAACGTTTTATTGTGTAATGAGTTAAAACAACAAGATCTACTTTAGTAATTATTACTAATTTAACTTACTTTTCTGTAGTTGAAGAACGAGTTGGTTTATCTGGCGGTTTTTTAGCTGGGGTATTTTTAACAGCGCGGTGTCTAGTCGGTTCCTTCTGAAATAAAGAAGAATAAAATGAATTCTCAAATATTATACAGTGAAACTTATGGATAATATTTCAATATAACAAATTATACAACATATCTATGTATTGCATTAATTGTAAATTAGAAGATGTGATAAGAAGGTCACAATGATTAGCAAAATTTATTTTTTGGTTTGTAATTAAATTTGCACCCCCTATATTATACAGAACGGTTTTGTTCCATTGCAGTTCATATTAGTCTAGTAAATGTGCCGTCCAAAATATCCAAACTTACTAGAGAGTTCTCAATTCACATTAATTTGTTCAAAACAATATAGGTACAATCCATTCCATTGACTATCTTCATTATTCAGGATATTTCATGCAAATGAAGTTAGGAGAATCAGATGTGAAAGAAATATCTGTTTTCAGTAACAAAACTTGTGTTTCAGTTATGATAAGATGTCAAACTGAAATATATTGGGAGTACCAAAACTAGATCTGTCCAGTTTCAAGTAGCTAAGAAATATTTTTATATACTAGAAAATAAGCATTGTTAATTAATGGTTAAAACAAGAAATTTGAGATTGATCCCTACTATAGATCCATAAATCAACATTTGCACTTGGAGCGTTTTCTTGTGATAAATAACGTGTTATAGCCTAACTTAGTAATATCTGACTAGCGAAATGGGTACTTTTCGAAAATTGGTTTAAAAAATTTGCTGAGCTGATTGTCAACTATAGTTTAATTACGATAAAAAGACGATGACATTGCAAAAAAAATATTGTGATGTTGCCAAGCTGTAGTTTTTGCCTTTACTTAACGAAAACTAGAAAGGTCAATCTGATGTTAGATTGACAGTTCTTCTTTTTCATTGTTCCGTGCCTCGCAGGGCGTAAGTCAAAAATATTTATTTAAAAATAAAAGGCTTGTATAATACGCTTGATTAATTTAATATAAATATTTATTCATGAAAAACGATGGATAAAATACATGAAACAGTAACCAATCATTCTATATTCGAATTAACATTTAATTATTTTACATAGAAGAGGGTTAAACGACGAACTGTAGGTCCTTATACCTTATTCTATACTCTATAGAACCATCTTCAAGAGCACTGCAAGGGTTTACGCTAAAAGGAATCAATACAAGCTGTAATCATCTTGCAAATTTAAATATTGTTGCTTTATACAATATCTGTTATATTTATTATAATAAAAATAGAATGGAAAAGAAAAATATAGATACACAAAATAAAATTTTGTTACAAGATATAAAAATAAAAAATCTCCAGTTTTATCAGTATTATTGTCGTTGTTTTAATTTGTGTATTATAAAATAACTGTACCTAATTAATTTAATAATAGTTATCAGTGATTTTGAAAAGGTGGAAATAAAGCAAATTGAATAAAAATATATATACAAACACAAGATTTCCACTACTCCACTACAAAATCATCACTATCTTCATCGTCACTGTCAAAATTAATTATAAGTGGAGGCGCATTCTGTCTATCAAATACTACTTCTCTATCCCACCCATCTTGTATAATTTTTTCAGTGTGCTCTACTGACTTTGACCAAATATCAGTAGTCACATTTTCTAAAGACTTTTTCCATACACCTATTGCTAGTTCTTCCATACACCTATTGCTAGTTCTGTTGAAGAACCATCAGTTCCCACATGATCTCTATAAAAATTTTTAACTATGCCCCAAATATGTTCAATTGGGTTGAACATACAGTGGTAAGGGGGAAGTCGAAGCACTTTGTGACCATATTTTTCAGATAATATGTCAGCTTCATATAGTGTTGGTGGTTTATTCCTACAAAAATGCAAACATTTAAACAAAATAAGTTACCTAAGTATTACCATAATATAATGAAAAATGTTTATATCAACTTACCGTTGTACTAAATTCAATAATTGGGTTTTGAGGAAAGTATATTCAAGAGGAATATCATTTTGTATCAACCAGTTCTGTATATCAGCCTTTTTGGTAGCTGTTGTTGGTACTTTATTGATCACTGTGCTGTGATAACTTGCATTATCCATTACAATTGTGGCAGGTTCTTCCAAGTTCACTAAAATCTGGTATTCAAACCAATGCAAAAAAATTTCTCGGTTCATTTCACCGTGGTAATCACCATCTTGTTTTTTGGAAGAAAAAATCAGCCCTGCTCCAGGAATAAATCCAGTAGAGAAACCAGGATGCAATACTATATACCTACAATAAGGAAATAACAAATTACTACTAGGTTTCCTAGATAGACTGCATAGCTCAAAACAACTATTAATAATTATATAGATTTAAATAAAATAGTCTGACTAGTAAATATTTGAAAAGGTCTTAAAATGGCAGGAATGTTAGTACATCATAAATTAATTGCTAAATTTTATTATTCAATTACCTTGGACCACCAATTTTGGTTTCTTTCACGCTTCTATGATTAGAATCTTGCCAAGAACGTCCAACAGTACCGTCTTTAAATATCCAGGTGTCATCCAAAAACACAGATTGATATAAACCTTCCCTTTTTATCTTGACATATTCATGTAGAAAATGTACACGTTTTAATGCAATATGTGCAATACTCCATTAAACCACGACGAGGATCATCTTTTTGGTATTTGAATCCAATATTTTTCACTATCTTCCAGAGTGATGTTAAACAACTATTAAAGAGTTCACGCTCCTGGAGTTTGTCTCTTATAGTTTTCAAGGTTATGTGTTCCTCTGAAAAAATATTGTGTTAGTTAATTGTGAATAAAATAAAACAGTAAATTCAATATACTCACTGTTTCCATACATTTCGTATATAACATTTCGGAAAGCATTTTGATCAAAGTTATCAATTTCAACAGTAGGGTTTATGCGTTGTCTCTTTTTAGGTGGGCTTTTAGGCTGTTTACCTCTATTATGCTTGGCGGCAATACGGTTAATAGTGGTAACGCTAAGTTGTAAAGCTTCTGCAACTCTCTACAATATAATTACTTCAATTTATGAAAGAATAATATATTATCAAGTTTAATTAACCTAACCTAACATTAAAAACATTTAATCATTTACATTTAAATATGTAACAATAATATTAATAATGATGAATATAAATAGCGAATACTATTATGTACTTACGTCTCTTACAGCAGTAAGCGGGAGAAGCGGTCCCCCATTTCGGCCTTCTCGTACAATATAGCTCAACAAAGATGTTACCATCTCTTGACATTTTCTGGTCAGCTGCTTCGGCATTTTATTAACCACACACCGCAGATTTGCCTAAATAATTAGTTATGACAATAACTGTTTTTTAATTTTAAAGAAGCAATGACTTTAAAAGCACCATAAAAACTTGTAAATATTAGACGATGATCGAATGTCAATAAACGTCAAAACAAACTGGGGAATTTTACCAGTTGATTTGACAACGTCTTGAAGTTTTGCCAACCCGTTAGCTGTAAATTGCCCTGGCTGTTGAGAATAAACTATATTCGCGGTTGGTAAATTAATATTTATTCTGATAAGCAGGAAAGTAACTAAAAATGACATCATCGTCTTTTTATCGTAAATAAACTACAGTTGGTATTTATCGTTTTTGACGTACTTAGACGCACTATTAAGTTAAATCATCAAAAAATTGATAGAAAGTACAAAACAATATTTTTTTGATTACTGCATGTTTGTGTAAATATTAAACAAAATATGTCGATAGTACGAAATATACCTCAATAACATATTGCCGTGGAATAAGATAAATTGCGTTGAAGATGAAATTTTTCTTTTTTCGTTTTTTTTCTGATAATGTATATATATATCAATTGTTATCAAAGTCGGCACAGAAGCATTACTTGGGACAAGGAATATTATTTTATGTATTATTCGGAAATCTACAGTGACAATTACTTGCTAACTCTAAAATTGAGAATATCGACAGAACCAAAAGTAAATCCACAAAAAGTTGAATCATCCAATAATTCAAATGAAAGTATAAAGTCGTACAATTACAGGAACCAGAAACAGTAAACAATTAGGCAAGAAACAGATCTCACTTTAGCAGCAAATAACTGGTACATACTAAATTTGGAAAATAATGGTATTCTTATAAACATTATATTAAAAACGGCAAGTAAGACTTGTGAAGTATCAGCTATAAGAAAACTCAGGAAACAAACCAGATGGCGGACAGGTACAACAGATTAAAAAATCAACGAATAAAAGTAAAATAAATGGTATTTACTAAAAGCAAAAAATAAAACCTAGGAAGAATTCGGCCATAAGCTAGAAACAGATAGTCGAACAAATCAAAAGCTGTTGAATAATTTTTTTAGAAGCATAAGAAAAGGAAAACAAGAAGAAGTAAAATATGTGAAGTCGAAAGACGGCAGATTACTTACGGAAGATGGAGAAAACACTTTCAAGAACTCTCGACCACTGGAATACAAAACACCAACAACACAGAAGAAACAAACACCTACAACGAAGACCTGGGAGAACCGGTTTAGAAAGATGGAATTATAGATGCAATAGCACACATAGGAAGTCAGCAGGACCCAACAAGGTTTTATGAATTAGTAAATAATGTTATTGTATTATATACCTTACACCTAAGGGTAAAAGGTTAACGATTATATATATATATATATATATATATTTATATATATTGTTATGTATTATTATTTATCAATGTATGAATATTATAATTATTCAGTTATATTTGCCACACCTTAGTTCGTGAATTGTTATGATATTTTATTTTTATTTATTTATTTATAATTTTAATTATTTATTACGTTTATATTATTATAATTTAGTTGTTGAGCCCCAGATGAAATTAATGAAGTAATAGATGAATATCTGTTTAGTTTAAAAAAGTAAAAGGCCAGCTAACTTCAGTCCTCAAGATGAAACTCTTAATTATTTGTAGGGAATTATCGTGAGTGAGGATACGTTTATATTTGAATTTAGACCTCAACATAGTCAGCTGGTACGTTAATTTTAGTGTGACTTCACTTGTTATTTTCCAATATTTTTTTAAATAGATCTAAAGAACATTCAATATGTGTCTGTACTACTAGTAAACACATTGGCCAATGGGCTTAACTATCTTACTGAATAAGATTTAGAGGTTATGGGAAATTATATTATTGAAATTATCGAACAGTTCTTTCCTTTTTTATATTATTTTAGTTATAAATCTATTCAGTAAAATTTGTTAAAAGATTCTTATCCAAAATTTGTTAAGTAACTTTTTATCTGGTCGTTGAATTTTATGTGAAATATGTCAACAAATTACCATTTGAATTGACACTAGTCCGATCAGATAAAAAGGTTATGTTTGTAAATTTGACAGTTCGTTTGTGAAAAATATCGAAATTTACCTTACAGTTTGAAATTATGAACTGGATTTTTCGTCGATGTTTCTTTATTTAATTGTGTAATATTGAACTCATCCAAAATTCAGTTCTTTCTGGATACTGACGACTGCTTTTCTATGTTCCCAGTAAGTAATGTTTTATTATTTTTACTTGTATTATAATCAAATACTTTTTCTCTTCTCTGTTCAATTTATATTATCCACCGTTGTCATTATACTCTCAATTATAATTTATTTCACTCATATTTAAGAATGCTTTCTTCTACAGCTTTGCTTATAGTTCAAAATTTATCTTCTTTCTTTAGTTTCTTATTATAATCTTATTTGATTTTTCTGAATTTTTCTGTTTTAAAAAAATCTTTTTCGAAATCTCTATCAATTTTCTTCCCTTCTTTTCCATCAAAAAAATCAACAACCTGTGTCGATTCCCGCTTAGCAACCATCAACTTTGTTTTTATATTCATCCTAGATGACCTAGCGTACTACACTTGCACACTTCAAAGTTTCTTATCTAATAGTTTTACAATAGAGTAAAATTAAAATCCATATAACAAATTATTGGATTAATAATAAGTATAGAATTAGATTAATTTGAGAACTAAAATTTTAGTTCAATATATCGTCGGCTTAATCTGCAGAACCCATAAGTCCAGAAATGAAAATTTTACAGGGGACACAAAAAACAGTTCCCAATTATTTTACAAAGTTAAGGCAAAAAATTGAGATAGGTGTTTTTTAATATTGAAATTTTGTTCGTTACAGTTACATTTCGAAAAGTGAGATTATTATTTTATACTATTGAAATACACTAACGTTTTTTTTCTTTTTTTGAATGAAATATTTTTGGGACTTACAGAAGAAAGAGGTGAATAGAAATAAAAGATCCGGTATAATTTGAATTGCTTATTACTGGTATTAACAACAAACACGAAAATTTAAACTTAGGATAGAACTCTATATTCGAATTGTGTAATAAAATTCAAATGGTATTACAAATTGTCATAAAAAGAGTGATAATCAGCCGCAATATTGTGTTTTAATGACTGCAAGTGATTTTCTCTTTTAATTGATATGGGTTGATCATACAACCTAGGAAAAGATTCTACAAAAGATATTTTACTGAAGTCCTTAGAAAATGTGTACTCTAGGTAATAAACATAAGGTCTTGGAGTTTTACGTGCATTCGTGCAAACCTCAACATAGTCAGCTGGTACGTTAATTTTAGTGTGACAGAGTTTTCTTTAGATAGTTGAATCCGCCTCCAACTGCGGCGTGTGTCCATTTTCCAGAAAGTTTTGCTCTATTGTAATCTTTGAATCAATAGTTATATTGAGAAGAGCGTTGGCTAGTGTTGAATTCCTATTTTGGGATGTATACCCGTCACTATACATTATTATTTTTCCTTCGGGCTCCAGATTATTATCTTTTGTGACATAATCACTCAAAAAGTTGCAAATTATGAAAGTATAGTCGTTTGCAGTAGTACCACCAGAGGCTTCATGCCATAAATAGCAAAACCCATCCTTCATGTCGAAGAATGTTAAATTATGTACTATCAATTTTCTTTTGAAATAATGTAATGAGATATTAGTTTTAGGTGATAGTAAAACTGACTTTAAATCCATACAGAATACTTTATTTGCAGACTCCTTATCTCGCCTTTTTTCCCTGGCTTCTCTTTTTTACTCTTGATGTTCATTAATGACATCGTCAGGTAAGTTAGCATTTCTGTGAGCTACATATTTATCGCACTCGTCTTTTTGACATGACAAATGAAGCGATTGATAGTGAAACTATTTGTTGTTTTTCTTGACACCACTTTTGTAGAATTGAAAAAAAGCAGCTTTTGAGTTCCAGTTCGGTTCCAAATATAGTTTATCTGCTGAAGACCGGCAGTAATGTGACTCAACCTTTGACAGTTCAGAAAAAAACCTCCGTAAATGTTCTTTCATATTTTTGTATCGTTCAGTGTCTGTTGTGCGCTTTGTAAAATGAGTTTCTTCAAAATTTATTCGATCAACCGTTTCTTTCTTCAGTCAGTCTAAGGCCATGTTTTCCTTCAGAGAATGTGTGTTCAAAAAGATGATTTTTTTATTTACAAGCAAGTCGCATCTACCACTGGGGTAATTAGCGACACAAATATGGGTTGTTTATAGTTTAGTTAAAATGTTAATGTCACTTAGATATTTAAAAAGGTTCTGTGTATTACAGTTTTCGCCAAGAACTTGGTCTAAATTGTTGCTGAGGTTGTTATCTTGTCTTGATTGTTGGAATTTTGGGCAATCGGTTATTAAATGTTTGACAGTAAGCTGGATCTTGCATAATTCACATTTTGGGGGTTCACTTTTAGTAATTAAGTAACTATGAGTAAGTTTGGTGTGGCCTATTCGTAACCTAGTCAGTTTAACTTGAAGCGATCTTTTGTTTGTTGGCTGCGCTCGAGGTTTCACTTCCGGTTTCACGTCGCGTAGTTTCGATTGGGACGATTGCCACTCGATTTGCCACAATTTTAGCACTTTTGATTTAAGTAGCGGTTTTATGTCGTTATACACTACCGTTTGCACTTCACTTACGGTTTCACTAATTGCTGCTTGTCGTGATTTGCGATCGGCTTCTTCGTTTCCTTGAAGGCCAGTATGAGAAGGAACCCAAAGTATTTCCACAAAGTTATTGGAATGTTGCAACTGCGATAATTCGACTTTAATTTGGAAGGCTATTGGATGTGTGGGATAAAGTTGATTGATAATATGGATTGAGTTAAGAGAGTCTGTTATTATGAGGGATCTTGAAGGGATTTGTTTACATACAAACTCTTATAAGTTGTCCTTCCTTCATAATATGATAAATCAAGGACTCCTTTCTTCTTGATGTTTCATTTAGTCTATGCCTATGTCTTTTAATGACAGTTGATTTAACTAAGAACCATACATACACTTTCCTTTAGCTCCAGTTCATATTGGACCAAAATTTTGTGAATATCACTTGCCTATCATTTTCAGAAAATGTATTGCAATTTATAACGGTATTTTTTTTCGAAAGTTTACAGTGGCATGGATGCCTCAGTTTTCTTTCTTCTTTTTTGATATTATAAATACACTACCCATCAATTTTCTTTTTTCCCATGTATATTTCTCCCCTTTATGGTTTCTGTTTCTTCTTGTTTTCACTCCAATTTTCTTCATTCGCAAGGTGTCTTTTCATACCTTTTTTTCTTCGGAGTATTATTTTCATCTTGATTGGCTTCTTGTGATGGCACTTCAGAGGTTACATTTCTATAACTGTCAACATCTTCTTCAGAAAGAGCCATCGATTCTCCATCACCATCAGATAAATAATCGGAGTCAGAGTCAACTACATCTTCATTTTGAACTTCCGCAATGTTGGTTATGGCCATAAATACTTCTGAGGAGCTTGGAATACTCTTTTCTAGGTCTACATTAACTCTTTCTTCGCCCTTGTCACCTTTCTGAATTTCTATGTGTAACATAATGTTGTCACTAGCTAATTCTGAATAGTTCAGAATACTATTTTCTAACTATACAGTATCATTTTCTTCAACTAGGGTGTAAATGTTGTAGACTATTGCGTCTTCTACGTTCTTTTACGGCAACATTTTATCCCACTTAAAGATATCTTTGATTTCTGGAATATTCAATATAACCAAGTAATTCCCAATGTCACCTGTCTTGTACTTGTGAAGATAATTTCATTTATTTCACAGAGAGGAGAGAAGAAAATGACTTTTTCCAACGACCTGCATGAAAACCGTATCATTTCGCACTCTAAACTAGCGCACAAAGTTATCTATTTCGCACTAGTGCGAAATATTCCGCAGTCACCTGTTCTGATGGATTGCTGTGCTCATTTACCTAATAGGTACCTATACTCTGATGTTTACACAATTGTAGGCAGCTGTGACAATGACATATACTTAAATAAATTCATGACATATTAATACCTACTGTCAGTGCGTTGATTTTATTTATTTAGTAATCAAATTGATACTTATGTGTATAAGTTGAATCTGCTGATACCTGTAACGAAAACATGGAATATTCGTCAGACGATGAAACGGTAGATTTTATTTCCATGAAAGTCCGTAATTTAGCAAGGGAAACGACGAAAGAATTGCTACCGGAAAAATCAAAACACAAGTATGATCTTGCGTATAATAATTTCATGGCATGGAAAGAAAAAAATAATACGAAAAGCTTCTCCGAGGTTGTTTTATTGGCCTACATAGGAGAATTGGGATATAATTACAAGCCAAGTACTGTCTGGTCAATATACTCTATGCTACGGACTTCGTTAATTCCTCAGCATAACGTGAACATAAGAAATTACCAAAAATTGAAAGCTGTACTGAAAAGACGCTCAGATGGATATGAACTAAAGAAATCAAGTACTTTGAACCCTCAACAAATTAACCAATTTATAGCAACTGCTCCGGATGAAAAATATTTGTTAATCAAGGTAGGTGCATGTTTTAATTTGTAGAGTTGATTAATTTAGGAAGAGGATATTTATGAAGAGATTTTTAATTTAACCAATTTACCACTCATAAGTAAATTGAAGATATATTAGATATTTTATAACACATCGATGAATAATGTGAGAGGAATTAAGGCTCAGGCAGTTCAAAGTGTAATTGAAGAAAAGGGTCATTTTCCATTGGTGTTAAACAATTGTTCCAATATAACAATCAATAATTACTATTCTAATAGTACCTGAATACAGACCAAAATGTACCTTAATATGTATGTTGAATGTTCAATAAAATTTGATCTTTTTCCCTGTTCAAATATATCTTTCTTAATAATGCAATTCACTTGAAAAACGTCTATGAGTGAAAACTTGTATTATTAGTGGTTCGAACATATTTTTAAAATCCGATATATTTTGTTTTTCAGGTAGGTCGTCGGAAAAGTATAGTGTACAACTCGTACGGAAACTGGATATTTCGTACTCGTGTGACAAGATGACGAATCACTCGCCTGCGGCTCGTGGTTCATCATCTTGTCACACTCGTACGAAATATCCTATTTTCCGCACTAGTTGCACAATATACTATTAAATGCTTCATTCAGGTTTTTCAATTTAAATCCAGTGTTTGAGTTTAAAAAACAAATAAAATACCTAACAAAATTGCATAGAGTTTTCAAATGCTATCAAAAACAACTTTGATGTATGCTCTACCGAATAAAATAAAAAACCTCAAAATGAATCTTAGCATAAAGTTCGAAAAATGTAATCAAATGTCTAAATTATCAATAAAAGTATTTAGCAAAAAAAGTTTCTCCATTTAAGTTGGGAGGAAGAACATATGGCCCAAGTAGTTGATCGCCTATAATGTCACATCAAATATTCAATTTGAACTTACTCTTGAAATTTCTTACTAACAGCATTCAATTGCGTTATTGTCAAAAACGGGGTGAAATTATAGTGTATAAACAAAAATATTGCGTAGAAATGATGCTTATGTCATATTTTCTTATCAAAATTACTAAAAAGTTTCGTCAAAAAAACTACCAGTTAATTTCATCATCACGAATCATTCACGTATGGCGCCCCTTGTAATAAAATATGAAATAATACATAAAATATTATTATTCTACAGCAATATTTTATTGAGGTACATTTGGTCCTATTGGTATATTTTGGTCCAAATAACTTGCTCTTAGCCTATGTTCCAAGTTCCAATAGTTGTGAATCACTGTGTATATCGTTAACAAACATAAAAGACTCAGATTCAAAACCAACAAAAGAAACATAATACTACTGATCTCAGACTCAGAAGTTTAATATAAACCTACAGGTTCTGTATTCAACAATTGATACACTATTATTTGCTCTAAATTAGGTCGTTTGTATACAACATGTTATTACATAACGATATAGTTAGATAAAAATCATAAAATTGATATAATTGTTTACATACGCCCAGCTATATCGAAATAATAATTCGTTCAAACAGTTTATGAAATAAGTAGAGGGAATTTTAAATATTTTTAGATAAAAAATCATATAATTAGTTGCGTAAAGCTTAGTTCAGACTATGCTAGAATTTTAATCGAGTAGCGAGTAATTTAGTAACTAAAATACTCTCTAATGCCCAAAAATCGTTCGATCTTTGTCCGAGTACAGTACACAAGTGGTAGATGCCTTGCAAAACAACTCAGTAAAGTAAACAAGCTGATTAAGCTTATCGTAAGATATTAAGTAAATCTTTCACATAGTTATGTAATTACATTCTGTAATTTAAGGTTGCTATAATAATGTGAGTAATGGCTGCATATAGAAGTAATGAGTTATATGAAATGAAAATAACCCATTTACGAGATCTTGGATCAGTTATTTTGGTTAATGTGCCAAATACCAAGAAAAAATTTACTGCTACGGATAACTTTTACAAAATATATAATTCTTCGACCAAGTCATGTAACCAGTGACACATTCTTTTTAAATTACCAAAATGGTAAATGTACAACTCAGAGAATTGGAATAACCAAATTTACTAAATGGGAAAGGATACCGCTGCTTTCGTGAAATTACCGAATCCAGAACAATAATCTGGGCACAGTTTCCGCAGATCTTCTGCAACAATACTGGTTGACGCAGGCGGAGATATTACTGCTCTCAAAAGATACGGTGGATAGAATGTTTCAAATAATGTAACAAAATTTTCCAACAAATAAACTTCAACAAAAATATTTAGTAGTCGTGGATAAAGTATAGGATTCTACTCAAGTATAATGAGTTATTATTCCCTCGGCAATGTATGCCTTAAACTTCACCTCGTGAATAATAACCTTCATTATACGCTCGTTGAGTAATATACTATTAAATTTGAATAAAACTTTAAAAAAACATATTTCCGATGACTTTAGGTTAATATGACGCACTATATTTTTACAATATGGATTTGACTTGTTAGTAACTAAGGTTTATTACTAAAATTTCAGGAACATTAATTCGTTTTCAACTAAACGTCTAAAATTACATGTCTACATAGTTTCAAATGAAACCTAAAAGAACATAATATTTCGGATGAGTTTAGTTAAATATGACGCACCATATTTTTACAATAGAAATGGATTTTACGTGTTAGTAACTAAGGTTTATTACTAAAGTTTCAAGAAGATTAAAACATAAATTCGTTTTCAACCGTAACATCTGATATTACATGTCTACATAGTTTGAAATTAAACTTAAAAAAACATATTTCCGATGAGTTTAGTTAGGTAAATATGACGCACTATATTTTTACGATAGAAGTTGTTTTTTCTTGTTAGTAACTAAGTTTTATTACTAAAATTTCGTTTTCAACTAGAACATCTGAAATTAGGTCTACATAGTTTCAATTAAAGCTTAAAATAGTTATTTATGTAACAAGTGTGTAAAGTAGCCTTTTTTCGACGAATGTGAATATTGTCACATGAGCCGCAGGCGAATGCGACAATCACATGAGTCGAAAAAGGCCTTTACACACGAATTGCATACAATATTTTTTCTACTACCGAAAATTTTATGAAAATACAGAAGCTTATTAGTAATTTTCTTTGGGCACTAAAGTAGGTTTAATTTTTCTTTAGAAGAAACTATAACGCTTTTATTGATTCTTAATAGAATATATTATATATTGATTAATATTTTGATCATTTTAATCAAAAGTGCAACAAATTAACAAAACAACAGACGAATTCAATGATTAACAATACTAATATTAAAGGTGCAATTTGTGTACTCGGACATTTTCGGAATATTTTGTTGTTTTATTTCTCCTATACCATTCTTTGAACAAATTGTATTATGTTTCGTAAATATTCACAGATTTTTGGGGCAATAAATTATTAGAAGCATTATGTGCTACGTATAATATGTTTGATGGTGTATTTTCAAAATAATCTCCTGAGAGATCATCAGAGGAATCCATCTTTATAATTATATGTATCTACCTATTCCGTTCTCTATAAAAATAATCTAAAATAACATCATAGTTTCCTAAAAATGTTCAATACTTAAATATAAATACATTTGCTTACCCTAGGTATAGTCGGAAGATCTCAATTTCAAATTTAAATATCAGGTTCAATGCACAAATAAATGTCAGTCACTCACAGCCAACTTATAGGTACCTACCTATACATCCTATTCTATTATTTTACAGTACCCAATAATTATTACGGATGTACTTTACTGAATTCCATATGTTTCAATCTCTGATTTGAAAAAAAAACTTAAATTTAATATCCGTTTATTATACCTACCTATATTTTTGTAAGACTGGATAAAACTACATACAAATTGAAACTTTTTCTTTACGCACTAGTGCGTAAAAAGTTTTTCTTTACGCACTAGTGCGTAAAGTAAAGTTTTACGCAATCGAAAGTGTGTCTAAAGTACTTAATTTACGCACGGTAGTAGAAAAAAATTATTTCCGATGATTTTAGGAAAATATTACATAATGTATTTCCACAAGAGAATTTTACTTTGACGTTTAAAAACACTTTTTTATTACTAAAATGTGACGGACATTAAAAAATGTTATTAATTTTACAAACGAGGAGCAATTGATAATACGTTTTTATTTAGATATCGTTACGAAGCAGCACACTGGTATAGTCCCTAAATCCGACTCTGTCTAAGCCAGGTATGAAAGTTAAAATTATGGCGGATACGCAGGCTTTTTTTATAACTATTTACGATTGTGACTATCTTATCTAAATATTGTTTTGTGACCAGTCTTATCTAGAAACTGCGAGAGCCAATTGTTTTTGCTATCTCGAATTCTCTAGTAAAAAAGGCACTAATATATATAAAGGACCGATCAGCGGATGAGTTCAGTATAGTTTATAATTTGACATCGTGAGATGAACAGTAAATAAGTGAATATAAATTAAGTGATTATATAAATTAGTTTAAGTGGATATACTGTGTATAATTAGTGAATAGTGTAGTGAATAAATAAATTAAGTAAGTGAACCTACCGTGTGTATGAATTTATCCCACCCGTAATAAAACGTTTTAATAAATAAGAAAAACATTACATTGGTGTCAGAAGTGGGATAATATAAATAAATAAGACGTAAACATGGCCAAGAGACTTAGTGACCTGAAAGTGACAGAGCTAAAGGCAGAATTGGAAAATCGCGAGTTGGAAACCTCCGGTAAGAAGAGTGAATTAGTAGAAAGACTCAAAGTGGCACTGGTAAGTGACGGCTTGGATCCAGAAACATTTTTATTCAATGACGAGGCTTCTACCGTAATCTCATCAATTTCTGCTAACATGGACGAGAAGATTTCTGCCATGGAAGAAAAGATTTCAACTAATGTGAAAAACGATATTTCTTCTATAAATAACGATTTTTCTGATATGAAGAATGATATTTCTGCTAACATGGACAAACTTTCTGCCGATATCTTATTAATGAAAAATAACATTGCTGCTGACGTCGAAAATAAAATTTCGTCTCTAAAATCGAATATTGAGGGTAAGATGACAACGATGAACGAGAAAATAAAATCAGACATTGAGAATAAGTTGAGAACGATAGACGAGAAAATCAAGCAGTTACAGGAAAACATTGCCGATTCAAGAACGCGAGGCACGCCAGAGGAAGAAAAGAAGACCGAGCAAACAAAACCTTGCAAACCAGAAACACACCGTAAGTTAGAAGACGTTGGTAGTTTTACCCGAGTCAAGGCCCCAACGTTCGATGAAAAAATGTCGTGGACCAATTATGTTAAACAGTTTGAAGCAGTCGCTAGAGTGAATAATGTCGGATAAGGAGAACGCAGTGAACTTAACCATCGCGCTTCGCGGAGATACCTTAGATGTACTTCAGACGATACCTTTGGAAGAAACGGATGACTTCGAGCAGCTGAGGAAGAGGTTGGACATGCGACATGGTCATGAACATTTAGAACATTTGTACCATTCTCAGCTGAAAAAACGAAGGCAGAAACGTGATAATCCCTTCAAGAATATGAAGTGGACATTTCCCGACTAGTTCGATTTGCTTATCCGTCAGCACCAGAGAACATGATGGAATGTCTGGGCATCCAGGCCTTCATTGATGGCTTACGTGACCCCGATATGCTGAGGACGCTTCGTTTAGCCCATCCGAAAACATTAGTCGACGCATTGACATCTGCTCTTGAATATGAAGCAGCAACAAAGGCTTCGGGGTATAACAAAATTAGGACCATACAAGAAGAAGGTGACGTAGACAGATTTGACGAGTTCGTCAGTTTAATAAAAAGTATGATGGACAAGAAGCCGAAAAAGATCAGATGCTGGAATTGTGGCGAGCTAGGGCATGTACGCAGTTCATGTAAGCGCCCCAGTACTCCTACAAACCAAGAACCCCAGTCACAGGAAAACTAGAACGGGTCGGCTACGAGGGGGCAGCACCGACCCATGATCGTTCTAAAGACCCTCTCATACTGATAGCTTCGCTCAGATGTCGCAACGACAGTATATATGTAGATGAAGAAGTAAATGGCAAGAGATATACTCTGCTAGTAGACACTGGAGCAACTAGAACCATTATACGACCAGAGATAGTAAACCCCAAGAAGAAGCTTCTACTAACAAGACTGCGACTGCGGACCGCCACAGGCGAGAGTGCCAACGTTCACGGGTAAACACAAATCCAATTGGGAATTGGCGCAGAAAAGTGCACGCATACGGTAATCGTAGCTGACATTGAAGAAGACGTGATTCTGGGAATGGACGTAATGAATGTACATGGTTTCCAATTAGACTTTAGAAACGGGACCATTAAAGTGGGTTCGGAGAACGAAACTACTACGTCACAAGAAGAGAACTTTTGGCAGTAGTGAAGTCCGTGGAACACTTTTACCAGTATCTCTATGGTAGGAAGTTTTTAATCCGGACTGATCATGCAGCACTCAAGTGGTTGATGCAGTTCAAGAATCCCGAGGGCCAGATCACTAGATGGATTGAACGACTTCAAGAATATGATTTCAACATCGAACATCGAGCCGGTGTGAGTCACCCAAATGCCGACTCCCTGTCCAGACGGCCGTGCCCAACAGACTGCTCCCACTGCAACAAGGTGGAATCTAGGGAAGCTGCAGTTTCAAGAACTACTGTAGTCAACGAGGAATGGTCACCCACCAGGATCAGAGAAGATCAGGAGAATGATCCTCACCTGAAGATGATCCTGCAATGTAAGGAAGAAAATCGGCGACCTACCTGGCAAGAAGTGTCAAACTAGCTGAGTACTAAAGAAGTTACACGACAGTCCATCGGGAGGTCATCTGGGAGTGAAGAAAACCCTTCAGCGAGTTCGTGAAAGGTTTTATTGGATGAACAGCTCCGACGATGTGAAGGACTGGTGTAAGAAATGTACGACTTGTGCTACGAGTAATGGACCACATCGCAAGAGAAAGGCACCCATGAAACAGTACAATGTTGGAAGCCCTTTCGAACGGATTGCTTTAGATATCGCTGGGCCATTTCCAATGACAGAAAATGGTGGCAAATACATACTGGTTGTAATGGATTATTTTACAAAGTGGGTGGAAATTTACGCTATCCCGAATCAAGAGGCCACAACTGTCGCAGATGCATTGGTGAAATAATTTATCAGCCGATATGGAGTGCCCTTGGAAGTCCACAGCGACCAGGGAAGAAATTTCGAAAGTCATCTATTCCAGGAGATTTGCGAGAAGCTGGGAATGAAGAAGACCAGAACAACAGCATTACATCCACAGTCAGATGGAATGGTCGAGAGAATGAACAGGACTATTATAAAATACCTGTCCAAAGTAGTTTCCAGCCATCAGAGAGATTGGGACCAGTATATCTCCCTATTCGCATTGGCTTATCGATCTGCCGTCAATGAGTCCACGGGTGAAACACCTGCGAAAATCCTGTTTGGACGTGAAATGAGGCTTCCTTGTGACCTGGAATTTGGCTGTCGGCCTGGAGAAGATCTAGCAGGCGAAGACTACGTGATCCAATTGAGAAGAAGGCTGGACGATATTCATGAATTAGTTCGAACAAATCTTCAAGTTGCCAGGGACAGAATGAAAAGTCGGTACGACACGCAGGCCACAGAAGGCGGTTTTAAAGAAGGGGACAAAGTATGGTTACACAACCCGACGAGGAGAAAGGGATTTTCTCCATAATTAAAAAAATCCTGGGAAGGTCCATACTTAATCAAGAAAAGGATCAATGATGTTTTATATCGCATAAGCAAGATCCCCAACGGAAAACCAAAAGTAGTTCACCGAAACCGACTAGCGCCATTCGAAGGAGACCATGACATAGAGGAAGGAGTAAACCTTATTCGAGATGTGTCTGACCCCACCTTCGATGAATTTATGGGCGCGTATGGAGGTACCGGGAAAGCTAGATATGGAGTCACTTCGGAACAACAACAATATTTGTTCACTCTCCCGGAAGATTATTCACTGACATTACAACATCCCCGCCCGTATCAAGAACGCACGAGGGTTGGCAACCGTCTTTCGAAGGAAGTTCGGGCAATTAGAAAAACTTGAAGAACAGATTCCAGCCCCTGGCAAGACAGTGAAACTGAAACATAATTCGCGGTACGTCTTCTACGTGGTAACTAAAGATGAATTTAAAGATCGATCTACCTACCGCGATGTGTGGGAAGCACTACGTAACCTCCGAGACCATGTGTTACAATCCAGCGTGAAGAAACTGGCTATACCTAAGATAGCGAGTAACCAGTTGGATTGGCGAGTTATCAGGAACATGGTGGAGGTTATCTTTAGAGATACCGGTGTCCAGATATTAATTTGCAGCTACAACCTCCGTTATCAGTATCCGATGAAGACGGTGCCCTGCTATTTCCATAAGATCGGAAAGTGTAGAAATGGGGCCAGTTGCCGATTCAAACATCCAGTCTCGGCTACACAAAAGTTCCAGGAGGAACTTCCATTTAAGGAGGGGGTAATGTTACGAAACAGCACACTGGTATAGTCCCCAAAACCGACTCTGTCTAAGCCAGGTATAAAAGTTAAAATTATGGCGGATACGCAGTTATAAAAAACTGTTTACGAGTTTACGACTATCTTATGTAAGCATTGTTTTGTGACCAGAGTTATCTAGAAAAGGCCAGAAAAATTATTTGTGACTGTGTAAGCCGCAGCGCAGAATTTACTAGTAAAAACGGCTTTAATATATAAGGGACTGATCAGGGATCAGGGAGTTAGTTCAGTTTATAATTTGACATCGTGAGTTAAATAGTAAATAAGTGAATATAAAGTGTTTATATAAATTAGTTTGAGTGAATATACAGTTAATATAAATTAATAATGAAGTGATTAGTTAAGTATATATAAATTAAGTGTTAGTGAGTTAGTGTTTCAATACATTAGTAAGTAGCCATACCGAGTGTTTAAACTTTATCCCACCCGTTTATTGTCTAAATAAATAAGAAAAACATTACAATATATAAAATTTAGCTTTTATAATATAACGTAAGTATAATTACAAATTATAATAGTTTAGGGGTGTCCGGCAGGGGGTTGTAACTGTACTAAGTGTCTGGCACTGAACAACGCGAGTTTTAATATTATTTCGAGTGAAATATAAAAAAATTGAGTTTTATAAATTGATAAATTTGAGGTGGAATTGATACATCTTTGCTACCTGTTACCTGCCAAAGCCACCACTACCCAGCTTTCATGGGCGGGGATCATTCTTACCTGTATTGGGGACATACATAGAAAAACTTTCAGCTTTTATAAAAATCCGAAGGTCTGGCCCTCACGGGCTCTTGCTCTATAAAATTTTATCTATATCTAATTAACATGGCCTCCAGTAATATAACAGTTTAGTGGACAAAGTAGGTTTAATAATAGTATATTGTAAAACAAGTGTCACAATGACTAATTTTGTACGAGTGCAGTTTGCATAACGAACCGCGAAGCGGTGAGTTACGAAGCACGAGTCCTACAAATTGTCATTGTGATAAGATTTTTACATATTATTTTTTATAATGAACTTGCAAAAATGTTTTTCATGAAAATATAATTACATTAGGGATTTTTGAGCTTCTTTATTTATGTTGGTAACCCTGAATATACAAGTGACAGTTGACAAAAGTTATAAATTTGAATGTTCATTAAGTTACGAAATCATAGTTCGGAATTTATGGATATGGAACTAAACAGCGAATTATCATGCACTCCACCAGAAATTCCTAATATTACTGTTAATGCAGTTAATGATTTACAACCTGAAAAATCTAAACAAAAATATGTATATGGTATTGATGTTTTGATTTGCTTCCATTTACGTTCATAATTCTGTCATTTGTTCTGCACGTGACAAAATTGCAATGCTGAAAAATTAGAAATTGATGATTGACATTACAAATCATGACTTACCTTATAATTATATATTGTTTATATTCAATATTATTGTTTTTATTTAAATTATTTAAGTTCTTCAAAATTCATAGAAAATTTTATCAAGTCAATTGTCCACCATCCAATGTGTAACAATCTTAGTCCTTGTCACCCAATGTAACAATTTTGTCTTTATTGTTTAGTGTTGTATTTCCTTTTTTTCTACAGCGTGCTGTCACCAGTGTCGTAGGGCACAATAGAGCCGGAAATCCCCTGTTGAAGAACCTCGGGGGAGGGTGGTTCCCTGGCTCGAGCGGAAGGGTATTCGTGGGCCCTCTTGGGCTTATACGATGTGCCAAGTCTGAGTTCTAAGGTTCGTCGTGTCGTCCAGCTGCCTGTACGTCCCCAGGGTTCACTCCACCTATGTCAGTTAGAGGGATTTGTTGGGTGTAAAGGAAACAGTCAGGGTAGATAACATATATATTACGAACAAATCAATCTAAAGAAAAAGAATAGTGACTTAACTCTAATGCCTACGGTATGTGATATAATATAATAATAATGTTAGTTGTCCGGCACTCAAATAAAACTCACGAGGGTTCCTAAATATATTCGCCCTCTCTTCCAGTTATCGTCCGGCAAGGACAACGAAGATCATTCGCCAGAGAAAGTGGCCAGGTTTTTCTTAAGCAAAAAAACGATCTAGCGTCTCCTTACTAACATATAACGCCTTGACCTAGCTAACGGCTACTTCAGTGGCTTTCATAACCTTTGCAATTACGTAATGAAAAAAATAGCTGAATTCGTTTACCGGCCTTTCTGCTGATCGAGTGGAAAACTCCGTTGCCTGACTAAATAATAAAATCTTATTGTTTAAGCGGATATAATTTATGTTACAATTAAATATATTTCATGGACTGATATTGAAAATATTTCTCTCTGATTACAGAGTAAACAAACAATTAGACTAAATAAATATCTCGGAATAAAACATTAGAAAGCAATAATTGATATTAACTTTCGAGAGTGTGATCGGAGTAATTTACCTGTCTCCGGTTTATGGGGGATGTACCCCTCGCAAAAATTCCTTGAATGAAATTTTATAGTTGTAAGAGAAAGAACAATTTCTGAAGCAAATCTCTCTGATTACGGTAGTATACGGTTCAAGCTTCAGTAGTACACTTATATGGCCAGGAGGAATAGTCAGACACACAAAGCAAGAAAAAAATCAATACCAATATGATTTTCCCAAAAAAACAATAGAAAAAAGATTGTCAGGTTCAAAAACTTATGGTTTGTAAAATCTTGGTCGAACGTCACAAAAGAGAAGAGATTAGCTCTGATATGCTATCTCCGTTTCCAACACTTCGCGGTAATCACTAGAAATCACTGTCAAAACGCGGGCCGTCGTAAATAGGAATACCAGACGGCACTGTCGCTGTCCGACTCTCTTCTCATCTTCCAATTTCCTTGTATTTATTTCCAATATTTTGGGACGAGTTAGTTATTCAAAATATCAAACGTAGCTGTGTTTTTGTGCGTCATTTACTTGTCCTCGCTTTTATGTTTTTATTTTCGTAATTGAAGGTTAACTTTAATCAAATTTCTCTATGCTAAGTTGCATAATTCGTCTGTATTTTCATGATATTCAAAACATCGATGTTTTTTGATGTTGACTTCTTTGCGTGACGACCTTGTGGTACATGTTGTTTTTTCGTTATTGTTTAATCAACTTTTTCTAGCTCTGCTGACGAAACTAGGTCGCTTTTTTATATTTAATTCAACTTATATTTGATTTAAAGAAAAGTTTATATATATAGCGTGTCCCTAAATTCCCTTGCCATATTTGTGCTTATTACAAATGCCAGTTACATGAAATACCTTTTAATGGCCAGTTATAAAAGTCAGTTTGTCAGCCATAAGTTAAACAGTGCCTCCAACTGTATGAAAAGTTACCAAAAAACGATGCCGAAATGGTTATTTTGTGACACTGTTTTCGATGTCACAAAGTAAATTTTGTATACGTGAATTATAAAAAATAATTTATCAACGTTTGTGTCAATTTTAAAATTTTTATAAAATATACTTCATTATCAAAAGAACCCTGCAACACAAAGCTATGTACTACTTAACTATTCATTTTCCGTCTCATCCAGGCATACGTTATTAATATTTGTAGATAATATAGAAAAGGATGATAGCTTGAAGATAGGCATGTCAAGCTTGAATCAAGCGAATATTGCAAGTGCGAATAACATCCCAGACGTATGTCCCTTGATAGCCCTAATTGCATGGTTACATTTGCAAGAGTCTGACGGAGATAATAAGTGATAAATCCTTCTTGATGCAATAATGCTATCATTTTTCAACTATATATTATCAGTTCAGGGTTGCCATATTCAAAAAACTTCTAGATGTAGGCAATATATTTAACAATTTTATAAATATTAACACATTTTAAAATTTTTTATGGCATCGCAATTTATAGATTACCAGGACAGTAATCGAAAAAATTTATATAAAAAAATGTCTATTAATTATTGGGCAAGCGGGAAAGATTTTTTTGAGATAAGTAGTGTTATTATATTAAACAACACTTTTCTTTATTCAATTTTTCCCACTATCTCCTATATTTTTAAATAGCATTGGTGGAAACCGCATTCAAATCAGTGAATGAGACCGCGTTTTGGCGAAAAATGAGAGCAGTTCTGGAACCGCTTAACTTAATTCCAGCCAAGTTTCCAGCGTACATATGAAAGAGGGCGCTTCCTACGTCTCGTGTGAAAGGGTATTTAAATCAAATGAAAAGTTCTCTCGAGCCTTTTGTAACAATTAAAAAAACTAGAATTGTTAAATTCTGCTGAGGCCAAAGTTATCGACGTAGACTTCCGATTCAGAAATTTTGAAAACGTTTAAATGATTCTAAAATATTAAAAGTATAAAGAATTTGTCTGGCCAGTTCAAGATGTTTCAGATAAGAAAACATAATGTTAAAAATAAATCGATTGTGAAGCCTGATCATATACTGAAGCCGTTGTATATAAGATGTAATAATTTGTGGAGACTCTTTAACAATATTCTGAAGCTTTTTAATGTTTAAAGAGTAATTATCAGATGCTAAAGTCGAAGCTGGTATTTTTGTCGGCCCAGAAGTAAAGAACATACTGGTCCGTGAACAATTGAAGCAGTTACTAAACTCCCACTAAAAACAAGCATAGCTCAGTCTTAAAGCTTCCTTGTATGCTACAAATTACAATGAGCTAATTTCTGATATATTCGAATCCTTCAAACGCATGATTTGTTGAAAGTACACATGCTATATGTTGACTTAGTATAAACAACTTCGTTGGTCCCATTATGACATACGCAATAGAGACGAGGGCAGAAATAGCGGCTACTAAACAGCTTTTAAGAACGATCGAGGTGAGAACATTACATTCAATCGCAGGCAACACGCTTAGAGACAAAACAAGGAACAATTAGAATGGCATGTGAATGTTATGTTTCAGATATAGTAAGATGGTCCAGAACTAGAAGGAGAGCGTATAGAGATCATGTCAATATAATGAACGATGATCGGCTTGTAAAAATCGCGAAGGCACAGACACCGAATACCAGTAGGCCTCAGGGAAGACCACCAAAGCACTAGAATGATAGCTGGTCATCAGAATCACAACTTAGGTTGCTTCTTTAAAAGAACAAGATAGTCTTAAAACAGGAAGAAAAAGAAGAAAGATAACTTGGGAGCATATTCAAAATAGCAAGAGAACATTATGAGTGACTACAATGTTTGATGTTTCTTTGTGTACTTTTGGTGTTTGTAGATTCATCTCGATAAAAAAACTAGTAGCTATAAAAGCAAACTTTATTGGATCAAAGTATGTTTTCTTTCATTAGTTAGACGTATGTGATCGAAATCAGACATACAGAGCTAAGACTCAAATTTCGTGTTTACTTGAGTTATTCATTTTTAGAAATCTTCTAAAAGATTTTTGAATCTCAAATGATAGTACTATTTATAACAAGAGAAAACGGGCAGATTTCGTAGAATAGGATGTAATAAGTTAGGACAATCCTCATGCGGCAGATTCTGTGTAATATAATTAAAAAGAGTTATGGATGAGATGAGACAAAGATTATTACAATAACAGACATTTTTTTCATAAAACGAAGTTCGAAATGTTTCGCCCTTACATGTTATTTTAAAACTAATATGACACAACTATAATGATTTTACCTTAGGGAACATCTCGTCTAGTAATCCCATTTGTAAGAAATATTTTTAGTGAACAAAACTAGCACAAAATCACTATGTTATTACGAAAAACTGTATTAAAACAGACACAATGTTTCTATGTAGAACTTTAGTACATAAAAGGTAGCAGTATATGATCTTATCTTATCACATTTTATTTATCTTCCGAAAAGTCGTATACCTGTGTATGTGTGTATTGTGTACGGAATTACACGAAGTTTCTACTGTAAACAAATTTAGCATTGCGAAATTTGTAAAAACTATATTCTGTTTTATCAACATTATTATAATCGGAAAATACGAAGTAAAATTCAGACTAAACTAAACTTTATTCGTGAAAATATTTTATTAAACTATTATATATTATTACAGGGTCAAATTTTATAATTCAACTACTTAGCGTGCTCTAGAAAACTAGTGTTTTATTAGTCATAAAACATGTTATTTTGGAATTAGTATTTTATTTACATGACAGCACAAACTCTTATTTAAGCCTCAGTTCACAATACTGCTCTTCGACTTTGCCCTGGCGCTTTTCGCTACAGCCCTGTCGACAGTCTATACACCATACTGTGAGGCCGATGAACCACCTCTCTTCATTAGACGACAGTCCTTACTCACTCTTAAATCCTCTTTTTAAACTAGGAGGACTGATTTGAGTTTAAGTAGGCATTTCTGTAGATTCCTGGTTGGTCAAATCGCAGCCGGTTTTACAGAGCACCTTTGACATATATTATGAACGACAATTGTGTAAATTGTAAGCAAACAGTGTCCATTTTGTTATTTCTTGCGCCCTTGATTTTCTTTAATTAAAATATAAAAACATTTCTTGTCAAGATTAATTTGAAAATGGACGCAGATAATATTTCATAGGTACAGTAGCAGACATCATTCGCCCCCCCAAAAAAGGAGCTCTGTAAGTCTAGGCCATTTATCATCTACAGAGAAGTAAAACATTGTGAATTTATATAAACCAATCTCAGATGATGAACCAGAGACAAAGGTGAATGCCATTGTGTTTAAAATTGTAAAAACGGTGGGTAAGTTATCGAAAATAGCACTTTTATGTGAAATTAACATGTACAAATTTTATTTCTTAGAAGTTGTCAGAACGACTGTGTATACTTAAAAGAAGCTAAATCTGAAGAATAAGACAGTGAGTATAAATCCTTTGCAATTAGCAAGTATTGGTGATAAAGCCTTAAAAGTGTTTAACAATTTCACGTATGAGGAACGAGAAAAGTGTACGATGTTCTAATAAGAAAATTTGATGAATATTTTAATCCGGAAAAAAATTTCACTTACGATTGTCATATGTTCATATCTAAGAACAGGCCCTCGCCTAGCACTTTTGGCGCCCTTGTGTAAATTTAAAATAATGCCTCAAATTTGTATTACGTTCATATGTGAGTACAGATACGGGTTAAATCAGTTATTATTATTGAAAAATAATTTTAAAAAGTATTTTCATAAATTTATTTCCATTTTTATATTTTACAAATACAAGCCATATAAGTATTTTCTCATTGAGGTACATAACATAATTATAAACTTTTAGTTTCAAATATAATATATAATACAAAAAGACAAGAAATAAAAAAATATTTTAAACATTAAAGATACTCGTTTATATATCACAGGACGAAACTGATAGATAAATAAAAACAAAACAATATATTATTTTAATAATGAAACATGTCACCTTTTATAGGTTATTATTCAGGTATTAGGTATTGTTATTAATATTTTAGCTTAGTGAATTAAGCTTTTCGTGCTTTAATTTTTGCAAATTGTTTAATTAAATCTTCGGTGTCTAATTCTTTCAGCTGGTCCGATTCTATTGAAATGATAGCAAGATTACTTAGTAGGTTTTGCCCCATGATCGATCTTAAATAATTTTTTATTATTTTGAGTTTTGAAAAAGATCGTTCTAAGTTGTTAATTCTTATATAATTTAAAGTTTCTTCTAGAGACGTTATAACTTTTTCATCAACATTTTGTAAATATTGCAATTCTTTAATAACTTCCACGGCAGTAATGTCTCGTTCCATAAAAACGCGAAATTATTAGAGTAAGAAGAAAGTAATTGGAATATCTCATTCACTGATGTCATGATTACATCTAGAGCATTAAAAAAACAATCAATTTTGAACTTTAAAATTTCGTCGTGGATCGGTTAATCGTCACATTCATAATCAAAATGTTTTTTATTTTTCGCGATTTTAGACCTCTTTGTCCATGTCTTAGACCATGTCTAAGCTGGATGCTATTTCTTTACCATCAATCAATGAATCCAAAAACCTTTATCGGAGCGGTAAGCTTTCAAAAAATTATTCAAATTATTTAAATGATTATAATACTGAGCAACATCAAGGTTCGGTTTTTGAAAATTTTACTAACAATTTTAACTTCACTTAAAATATTATACCACAATATAAGAATGCAAATGGACTCAAAATTTTGCCATTTTTTGGCCAACGATGCAGCCAAATTTTTTACGTTAATTTCAAAGTTTCCTTTGCTTATTTGAAACACAGCATCATAAACCTCTCCAAGTTGATACCTTAAAGGAACTATTGCATTTATTCTATTAAACTATCGATATCCGATAAAGGTTTTAAAGTTAAATTTGTTACATTAGATTCCATAATTGACCACCGTTTAGTAGAAGCTGAAAAAATACAAACAGTTCTTGAACTAAAGAAAAAAGATAAGGGCTATGATTGCAACAAGGAACGAAGAAAGCTCGTAGATTCAAATCCACATTTTTGTTTGTGCATACCACGCATATTTGCCCCATTGTCGTAAGCCTTCTTTCTCTAACGCCGACAAAAGGAATTTTGTCAAGCCTTCACCCGAAATATCATCTATAAGAAAAAATAAACGGTTTTAAAGATTAAAACTAACGTTTCCGCATCTGTGAGATTCCCTGAATAATACTCTGTCATGAAATTGTCACTTCGGGGGATGTATGTAACTAACAAACCGAAATTTCTCCAAAAATACCTAAAAATGTAGTATATCTGGATTTATAGGACCCGCTATACTCGCTCTAGTCAGCTGAAAATTAATAGGGTACATCTCTCAGACATCTTGAAAAATATCCAATTATAAAATTGGTCACTTGTATATACTCCGGATGCTGTATGGTGCTAACAACCCGAAATTTCTACAAAAAGGAGCAAAAATGTGACACTTCAGGTACCATAGCACCCGTTGTACTATCTCTGATGAGCTAAAAATCAATACGGTTCATCTATAAGACGCCCTGAACAATATTCAATAATAAAATTGGTGACTTGCATACACTCTGGAGGCTGTATCGTGCTCGCAAACTGAAAATTCTCCAAAAATGACAAAAATTTGGTACTTCAAGGACCATAGCACCCGTTGTACTGGCTTTATTGAGCTGAATATCAATAGGGTTCATCTTTGAGACGTTCTGAATAATATCCAATCATAAAATTGGTCACTTGTATATACTCTGGAGGCTGTATCGTGCTAACAAACTTAAATTTCTCCTTAAATGACAAAAATGCCGTACTTAAAGTACTATAGCATTTGTTGTACTGGCTCTGGTGAGCTGAAAATCAATAGGGTTCATCTGTGAGATATCCCGAATAATATTAAATCATAAAATTGGCAACTTGTTGCCCTTCGGAGTCTATATCGTGCGAACAAACTGAAATTTCTCTAAAAATGACAAAAATGTCGTACATGAAGTACTATAGCACCCGTTGTACTGAGTCTGGTGAGCTGAAAATCAATAGGGTTCATCTGTGAAATGTCCTGAACAATATTCAATCATTTGTGGTTTGTTGCACTCCGGAGGCTGTATCGTGCTAACAAGACATGTAACGAAAAGTGGCCGACGACAACGACGACGACATACACACTGGATTTTTTTTCTAAAAACCATTTTTTTCGTGTTGTTCTTGATAAAAAACGTCAAAATAACTCAAATTTTTTTTTCAAAATTTCAACTTTTTTGTGGGTAAACCAATATTTTTCTCGCATATTAGATAGATTGGGCGGAAAAGTAATAAGAAAAAATGCTCTTCTATACTAATAATATGGAATAATATTTTGCCTTTTTAGTTAGTTCTACCTTTATTTTTCTCCAACAACTTATTACTACTTCCACGAAACGCTTAATTTTGCTCACCTATAAAATGAATCACGTAGAAACTTCTTTCTATAACAGCTTGCCAGTATTTAGTTTCTCTGTTTATTATATTTTGAATTTCAGAATCAACTATTTCATTATTATTAAAACGGTTAGATAGATGTAGCAATTTTAGAACATTTTTAATATATAACTTGCTCTTTTCATGAATGCTTAAATGTTCACTTAAATGCTGCCTGTCATTGTAACCAGATTCATCACTAAGGCGAAGAGATTTCAAATCGCTGTCATTAAAATTTTCACAACAGTAGCAGTAAAACGCTCAATTTTTTCTTTGTACGGTAAAATTCTAAGGAAGTAACTATTGGAAAACTTACGTCCTGACTCCGAACTATCACACAGATAAATATCCTTTTTGTTTTGATAATCGGCAGGGCCACGTTCAACTAATTCTTGAAATTTATTGACGCATTTTCTTTGGCCATATTGCTGCATCTTGCGAAAGTTGACTGATATTTTCAGTTCTGGTAATTTTTCAAGGTGTTATTTCTCATTATCAGCGGAACTTGAAGATGTTGATGGATTGCTTATCCTCTTTAAATCCTTCAAAATCAAAATTTACTGACCATCCACTAGCTCAAAACGTACATGACTTATACCAATTCCTTCATGCCCGAGATACAAAAGTATCACTTATTTGGCTTCCATCACAAATCTGCCTCGATGGCAATGAAACTGCTCATTTGTTTCTGAAATTGCTCAATAATGTCTACTTTCTCGGCGCAGCTTCAAACCTCGCAATACCCTATTCTAGTATTCTAGTCCGGTGCTGTGCAACGAACTTTCCCGGACCGAAGTCTGCCAAGCAAAATTTTTGCCAACATATGCCGTAAGAATCGGTTCCTACCGGTTTATATTCATATTTAAGACAGAAATCGCAAATAACAGGATTGTAGATTGTAAGAGGGGTCGTAAAGGCACTGTGCACATCCCCTAATCTATTCGAGACCCGGGAGTCCCAGACTTCGTACGAAGTTTATTAGTTTCCTGGGAGGGTATTTGGAAGGCCCCCCCCAGGAACTTCCGCCTTTTGCATAAAAGTACAGGGCATTCGCAAAGCAAATGTTTTAGCGACGTTCTAGCAGAATCGGTAACATTCACTCTCCGATTTGCCAATTTTTCGAGGTGATACCTCAGAGGGCAGTGTCCAGTGAGGAGTCCCATTATTAATTTCAAGTCTTTCTAGTGCAGCTCGAGAAGCTGTTTCGATTTCCTTTACGATAGGCTTACCAGCCTTTTCGCTTGTCTTGGACCTGGTACTTTATTCCAGTGAAATTTCATTAAGACGCTTTCCCAGCATCAAAACTATTCTTTCAAGTAGGCTTTAGACAGTCGACAGGAGGGTTCCTGGCCAAGGAATGCGAATTTTGCTCCTTTTTGGCAATCCTGTCAGCTTCCTCATTGCCGCTAACGCCCCTGTGACCTGACATCCACATCAAAGTGACTCGGTTGGTTGCTGCCAGTTGTCTTGGGGATTGTTTACAGTCGCAGGTCAGCTTAGATTCGCAAGTGTATGACTTCAAAGCTTTCAGTGCTGTCTGCTATCTGATTTCTGCCCTTCGGGTGTCCGTTTAGAGGCACTCCTGAGTACAAATTTCTATAGCATGTACTTTTGCTTGATATATGGTTACGGTTTTGCTAAGGGGTTTTGATAGCCTGAAAATATGCCCTGTCGCGCCCACTCCAGCCCTCCCATCCATCTTGGATCCATTAGTGTACCATACTGATGCGTTCCTTCCCAGTTAAAGTCCATTCTATGTGGAAATTTGAAGGTTGTTTATGATCACTTCAAGCTGCATTCAACTGATGGTTACAATCAGGTCATCGGCATAACCTTAAGTCGTAAAACCCGATTCTTGCAGTTTCACTATAAGGCTGTCGATAACCAGCAGATGTGATAGAACTCCCCCTTGGGGGCAAGCTTTTCCTGGTGTCATCCTGGCTGTCTCCACGCTAAGTGTCGCTACAATAATTCTAGTTTAAAGCATAGATTGTATCCATATGATCAGTGGGTCATTAATGTTTCTTTCCTTTAGTGATCTGGTCAAAGAATGATCAAATGTTATATTTGGTTTATGTTGTTATATGGAGCTGAGACCTGGACTTTAAAGGCTACTACGATCAATCGCCTTGAAGCATTCGAGATGTGGTTGCATAGAAGAATGCTCAGAATTCCCTGGGCAGCTATGCAGACAAGCAAAGCAGTATTAGACAGAGAAAATACCGTTCGTGAATTATTTAAAACTATTGAGATAAGAAAGTTATCGTACCTAGGGCATGTTCTTAGAGGATACCGATACAAAATCCTGCAGCTTATAAAGAAATGTAAAATCGAGAGGGCCGCAGAGGAATTGGAAGAAAACAAATGTCATAGTTGAAGAACTTTCCGGATTGGACTAGAATACGCAGTGCCGAACATCTTTTTAGATTAGCCGAAAACCGAGAATAGCTTACCAATATAATTTCCAACGTTAGGGGGTCCTGATATGACACCGAAAGAAGGAGAAGAAGAAGTGAACCAATGACCACAGCAGAGGTGATAGAACTCTCCCTTGGGAACAACCTCTTTCCTGCTGTCATCCTGACTGTCTCCCCTCCAAGTGTCGCTACAATAATTTTGCTTTTCAGCTTAGATTGTATCCATCTGATCAGTGAGTCGTTCATGTTTCTTTTCTCTAGTGATCTGGTGATGGAGGCATATGAGGTATTATCCAAAGCACCTTCTATGTCAATGAAGGCACAAAGAGCCATTTTGCCGCGTACATCTTTTCAGTGCTTTCAGGCATTGTACAACATTAATCGTGGATTTACCTACTTAATAAGCAAACGATTTCTCAGTCAAAGAGTTCGCTTCTGACATAACAATCTATTATTTTCTCTATTGCTTTCAGGAGAAAGGAGGTCACACTAATTGGGCGGTAAGACTTTGGTTCGCTATCCGGACATCTACCAGTCTTATGTATGAACGCCACTGCAGCCTCTCTCCAAGCTTCCGATATGTAACCGAAGATAACACTGACCTTGAATAGACTTCTTAAGATGTGCTCTATTATTTCAAGTCCATGTTGCAGTAATGCGGGAAATGTTCCGTCCATTCCATGCGACTCAAATGGTTTAAAGACTTTGATAGCCCATACGGTTCTTTGAGCTGTAAAGATCTTGCCAGCTAGGCTTTTGCTGGATATGTTGGGGTTGTGGACAACCCTTTCCAGGAAGACAGTTGGCTGTTCATTCTCTACAGGCGTTTTAGAACTGGGAAAGTGCGTATGTAACAGAACACTCAAACTTTCCTTGGGGTTATGCAGTGTATCCTCCTTCCAGTCTTTTCTTCAGGCCGATGCCGTTGGAATGTTCCTTTGAGAGATCTTTTTGGAGGCGTTGTGCTGGAGCCAAATCATTAATCCAATCGCACATTTGACACCATGTTCTCCTTTTCGATTTCCGGAGTTCTTTATTGTACTCCGAAAGAGTTATTTTGTAGTCTTCCTAGTGTCCTAGACTCTTAGCGCTATTAAAAATTATTCAGGCTTTTTTCTAAGTTTTGCCAATTTGTTATTCCACCAAGCCACGTTTCTAGTGCTACCTTCACATGTTTTTATAATGGAACTTTGAAGTTGTTTCGAAGTGGTTTCAAGTTCCTTATTTGAGTCAATGATTCGTTGGTCCCCCGCTAGCCTTCTGAGATGTTCTTCCCCGGTACCCTATATCCTCGAAGCGTTTTTCAGCTGTCTCCAAGTCGAAGCTGATGCGTTGATAGTCTGACATTGAGGAGTCATCTGAGACATGCCAGTTGTGAATGTAATTAGCTATAAACCGATCCGCGAGGGTTAAGTCAAGAACCTCTTTCCTAGTTGTAAATAACCAACTCACATTAAGAACATTATTTATTGAATATATTATTACACATATGGAATGATTATTATAACCATTTTTGGATATTTATAGTTTTGTGGCAGTTTGTACAATTATGAAACATATGCAGTACTGTACCTGAAAAGTCATTATCTTTGCCACTTTGACGTTGCAGGGCAATAAGATGGTAAAAAATTAGTATTTAAATGAAACTCACGGTTTCTAGTTAATTCCACAATATAATAAAAATTATTGAAAATTCTAAAAAATTGACAATTGTTTCGATAAATTAATATCATCGTCAGAATGACACAAGTTACATTTCATGTGATGCCTACCTGACGTTTAATAGTTATTTTTGGCTAGACCAAGAAGTGACCTAACTTGTGATTGACTTAATATATATTAATAGAAAAAAGAAGAAGATGTGATATTACAAATATTGAAGCTTAGATATTATTAGCCCTATGGTGATATACTGGATATCATTTTTCCAATTAAGATCAGTATAACTGTGCAATGATATAGAAAACCAGGAAAACTATATCTGCCGATCTTTACAATTATCATTTAAGAAGACAGTTTATTGGTGGAGAACTCCCTAGATTTAACTGTTCATTGACAACTTCATATTGTGGGTTTCTTAAATGTCTTCTAATTTCCAATTCTTCAAGGAAATCTAGTTCTTGTTTCTTTTCACAAATATGCTGCACTTCTAGTTTTGTGTTAGGTGTCAATGAATGATTGGTGTCAAGTAGATGTTTTGCGTAGTGGGATTTATCTGGTTGTTTTAATCTGCACGCTCGTAAGTGTTCACTGTATCAGATTTCAAAATTCGTAAGGGTCTGACCCAAATAGACAGCATTACATTCTGGACATTTGAGTTTATACGAGTATATACCTGACTTCTTTAATGGTGGTATTTTTGTTTTTACATTTACCAATTGTGTACTAACGTTACTTTCTGTTTTAAAGGAAATTGTTGTATTCGTTGCTGAAGATATTATCTTTGAAATATTATTAGAAATATTTCCTGCATATGTGATTGTTTTATAAGTTTTCATTTCATCAGTTTGTTTAGGAAATATTAGTTGTAATGCCACTTTTTCCTCTTTTTTACTAATTAGCTTATTTATCATATGTAATGGATAACCGTTGGATGTTGCTATTTGTCTAATTGTATCAATCTCTTTATCAAAATCACATTTGTTCATAGGAACTGAAAAAGCTCTATGTATCATTGAATTATATGCCGTGAGTTTCATTTACAACACTAATATGAGCAGATTCCACGAAGTATTGGTCGATACAGTTAATTTCAGTAAAAAAAATTGTTATGCATTTCAAAAAACCTTAATTTACGATAATGTTGACTGTGATTTCAGAAAAAATAGTATGTGTACCTCGTAGTAGACGCACATTCCCGGTCTTTAATACTTCAAAGAATTTACATTGTCGTCCGGAAATGTATTTCTTTTACTACCAGATACAAAATATCGTGGTGGGAGTATTGTATGATGTGCTCGCGCGCAGCTGCTCCTTCCACGGCTACGTCTCCCACCAACAATTGTGACGTCAGATGGGGAGCATATAATACACTAGTATTCCCCAGAATACATTATAATGTTGAACAGAATCAAATAAAAACAGTAAATCAATGATAGAAAATTATTTGAATACAAATTATTACGATATAAAAAACATTAGTCATTCAATAAACATTTATTTATAAAAATAAGGTAAATAGACATCTACAATGTTACAAGTTTTTAGGTTGATTTGTAAATTTAGACATTTTCCTTTGTAGCTGGCGTTTGCAGTTTTCAAAACTAATTTTCTTATTCATTTCCCGCAACCTAATATAAGTGCGAGTTCGTGATAAACATAAAAGTATTTCAAATGGAATTTCTAAATCAGAAGATAATTGTTGATTAGTACGATCTGCAACTTTGTTAAAAATCATGTTTTCGTTCGAAAATTTTTCTTTATGAAATTGTAAAAAAACTTGGTTTAAAATTTTCGCTATTTGAATCAGTTTTGTTGACGGGCTGATTAAATTACCTCTAGATAAACACTCCAACCAATCAGGAACGGTGGTTTTGGAGCTCGTAAGAAATTTTGTTTCTGTTCCCAGATCTAAATCTTTATATTTTTGTTTAAATCTATGAGCCACATACCCAGCAATGTATTTAAGTTCCTCTTCAGAAATGTTTTCTGTAAAAGTGAACTGTTCATATGAATCCAAGAGCTGTGTTAAATTTGTGTTCAGTTGGAAATCACTTAGTTCTATTTCAGTTTCAAGCGTTTCCAGTGTTCCAGGTACTATAAATGTGTAGCTGTCACCAAAAAACCCATGTGCTCCACACCATGCAATACATTTGGCCGTTGTGTTAGAAAAAAACTGCGCAGCTGGCTTCACTTTTTGTCTTTGAGATCCACGCAACGTGAGATGGTACTGACTTAATTTGAACAAAATTTTCAACTCATCCTTAGATGCTTCCAAAATATTTTCGACTAAAGTTCTATTGATAAAAGTATTGTTTAAAACAAATCCGTTGTCCAAACAATTATTCCTGGCAAGTTTTAATAAATGGGGAGCATCAGCAAAAACAAATACTTTAAAATTGCTATTTACTGGATGGTCAAAGTAACATTTTTTGTCATAACCCACACCAAGAGCTGTCCATAATGATTGATTTGTTGGACCCATATCGCACGTTATAGAAACAACTGTGTAAGAAATATTAAAAAGTTTTGATATAATGACGCAAATTATTTCTTTGGTCATAGGTTGATCGCACGCATAAAAAATAGGCTGCTTCCAGGGAGAAAACAATCCCCTAGCAAAAATTACTTGTGTTGTTTTATGGGGTCCAATAACGGTTTGTGTGACTGGATCAATGCAAATTCTATTTGAAACATAAATTTCATCGAAAGATAGCACTGTAATACGTTCTTGTTCAGTAAATTCTTTTCCCTTTTGTTCCATTAATTTTAGAACATCTGTTAGTGGCCCCGGATCTAAGTTCAGTTTTAATGCCCATCTCCTCAATGTACTAAGGGCAGGAAAAGGATAACCCTTTTGATGGAGATACCTGTAACCCTTTGGTGAAATTGCACGAAAAGCCGTTGCAGCAGATATATCTTCTGCAGTCCACTTAACGTGTTTTTTGTCAGGATTGAAAATTCTTTTCAACTGTCCCGGAGTAAAGTAACTGCTCAGTTTTTGCGTATATTCCTCATAACTTGTTTTCTGCATTTCCCTATTTTTGATGTAGCTATCAGAAAGATGTTTCTTTAACGATTTATTCTCCAGTTCTAATTTTTCTACTTTTTCTTTAACTTGAGGCTCGTCTTTATTAACAGTCTTGTTAACAGGCTCATTTTCAGTGATGTATATTTGACTCTGGATAGATGGTTGGGAATCACCGTTTTCTGTTGAAGTGTTAGTAGTACTACAATTGAAAATAAAATAAAAATTATTGAAAATCTAATATTTTTATGTACTTACACAACGATATTGCTGTTCATTAATAAAATTTGATCTGTGAAACTTTGTCGCGTACTTTTTTCCGCGAGATACTCTCTGATGGTACGTATACGCTGAATGTTTTTCAAATTTTGTGAATTTCCAGGCAAATTCTCAGTAGGAATCGCGTCGACTTTCAAATTTCTGGCGTTTAATGGAGAACACAGTAACAATTTTTGTTTTAGGGAAACTTCAAACTGAGCTGAGTTAAAATGCAGTGAACAAATCCTTGCTAAAAATAAACGTGTTACTAGTAGTTTTTTTACCACAAACCAAAGTTAACCTCAGTTGTCAAATTCTCAAATAATAATTACCGTTCATTACGTTGAAATGATCCTGCCTTCGACAAGCCCTTATCCACTCTTTCCGTAAATCTTCATTTTTTGGGAATCTGAAGTACTTAATATCAGTACCTTTTGTCTTACGGCTATAACTTTTACACCCAAACATAGCACAACCCGGCATTTTGATTAGTATTGTTTTAAAAGCACAACTAACAGGCGTCTCAGTAGTACAGAGAACCTTATTGACCTTATATAATATCAGCAGAAAATACAAAATAAAAACTACTTAAAACCGCCTAAAACACAATGCGATTCTGTGAACCGTGAACGTATATGCTCCCCATCTGACGTCAATTATTCCTGCGCATTAGAGAACGTAGTTCAGTTTCCCAACTGAGCACACCATATAATACTCCCACCACGCAAAATATATTATTTTATGACATGAAATTTCGGCGATTCTGGTTCTAAATGTGTTTGGTTCTGGATGAAACGTTGTATTGCATGCGTGTTTTAGATGCATTTTATTCAATTACAACATTAATATTCTTGCGTGAATAAAACGCTATCTAAAACACTTATACAATAAATAACTAATAGCCAGTTTATTTATTCAGTAAACAAGTTTAAAATGAAACTAGAATTTATTTTTAAACTTGGAGGATCATTTTAAGAAGATTGAAGCACAGTAAAACTTAATAAACAAGTTACTAGAATTATAGGGATGACAAAATATTCTACCTATAATCAAAGTATACGGTTTATGTGTATTTTATTCCGTTATTTTCCAATACCAGTAACAGATGAACTACTTTATGAAGAATATTATTAACTTTTAATTGCGGTTATCTATAAAATTCAGCACAATAGTTAATTGCTGTTGACTTCAAAGAAGAGAAACGATATTCTGTAGCAGTTAGATTTAATTACAGATAAAATAATAACAATAATAAATTGATGCTTGTATTGAAGTTTATTGTAATATATTCCCTATTACCGTTTCTCAACTCATTAATCGGTACAGTATTGTGATCTAAATGTGGGTTGACGTGTAAGATAATTTTTTGTATTGAGGAATAGTATGGAATGCAGAAAAAGTGTCTTTGTAGTTTAATTCGATACCACCGTACATAATATGAGCGGTGATATGTACGGTATCGATACATTGAAGGATTTTTTTTGTAAATTTTCGTTTTTTCGCTATAAATGAAACTGTTACTAAATCGGAATTATTTATATAACGAGAAAATCATAAAAATTCCAAGTAGTTTGACAATTTTTTCTTCTTCTTCTTCCTGCTTCCTTAATAGGCTCGCGCCTGTTCCATCTTCGGGTGCCTCCTCACTATATATCCAGGTTATCACTCCATCTCTTTCTTGGCCTTCGGCCGTTTGGGGATCTGACTCGTGTAATCTTTACCAGTCTTCATTCTACTTATATGGCTATACCATTCTTTTTACCTTTTCAGTGTCCATTCATTTATGTTCTCTATATTAAAGTTTTGCCTGAGGTTTGTGCTACGTTGTCTGTCCCATAGTGTTTTTCCTGTGATTTCATGGACTATTTTCATTTCACATGTTTCCATCAGTCTTTTTGGCCTCACTACTGTCTTATAAATCCTGGCCTTTGTTTCTGTTCGTAAATGTTTGTTTCGCCAGATAGTGTGTTTAAGACATCCTGCTATTCTGTTGGCTTTGTTTATTTGTTGGGTAACTTCCGCTTCTGTATCTTAGTAACTGTGCATTAGTATTTAATGCTTTTTTCTTGCTGGATTATCTTTCTGTCCACTTAGTAGTTCATTATATGTGCAGAAATTGATCATTGAATACCCATTATCATTTAGCACGTCTTCATATATCTCTGTTTAATGCCTGGTATGATGTTCTTCCCGATTCGAGCATAAAAATCTCCCATCAATAAGAGAGTATCGATTTTAGGGATATTATGTAGGGTTTTTTGCATTTCCTCATTAAAGGCCTGTTTTTCTGCCTTTGGCTTACAGTCTTCGGGACTGCATACACATACTATATGTAGTTCTTTATGTTCTGCTGTTAGTTTCACGTGTAGTATTCTTTCTGAGACGTAATGACAATCCTCTATGCTGTCTTTGATATTTTGATGGATGAGTATACCCACTCCTGCTTTAGCTCTTTCTTCTCTATTGACACCACTATATATTAGAGTGTAAGGGTGTATTGTTTCTGTCCCTTTCCCTTCTTCTTTGTCTCCTTGAGTGCACATTTGTCGATCTTTCCGTGTCGTACGTAGTTCTTCAACGATCTCTTGTTCTCTATTTTTCACTGATTTTATATTCCACGTTGCGACTCTGATCATATTTTTCTTCTTCCAACTCATATACCGTTTCCTTGCATGGTTCGTCATCTTTAAAGCATTCCTGTTCCGAGGCACTTCTCCGGGTCTGTATATTTTTCTTTTTACCCATGGTAGGTTACTAGTCTCACCCGAGAACCTTCCTCCTTCATCTGGGCTTAGGACCGGCAACGTGAACGCTGGGCTACTCGATCCACCCAACGCCACGCAAAATAATCGTCAGATATCGAAACAATTGTCAATTTTTTTTAGAATTTTTATGATTTTCTCATTATATAGTGGAATTATTTAGAAACAGTTTCATTCATAACGGTAACATGAGTAGATTCCACAACGTAGGGTTCGCAGTAAATTTTTTCGTTTTATCTTTGGTTGATTTCATAACAATTTTTTTCTCCAAATACTATGTTCATTGGGAAAACCGTGTTTAAAATTTTCCTGATATCCACAAATTTTAGGCAGTAAAAACACTTTGGAAATGTACTTAAAATTAGAAGTATACCGGACTTGCTTATTCTGAAATTCGATTAAAGAAATAGTATCTACTGCAGAACTCTGCTATGCCTGTCCCAAGATTGGGGCCTTACCACTCAAGAGGTATGGAAGGAGGAGGGATCGAGGAGTAACACCTCGCTAAAAAATCTAGGTTCAGCTGGCTCCGGCTGATAGTAACTTGTAAAGGCCCCTTGTCCAGGGTTACGGATGAAGACCACACCGGCGGGGAAGGCGAAGAAGAGAAGCTCCGACACGGCGGATCCGGCGTAAGTCGCAACCCTGCTTTTAGTGGTAGTGTAAAGGCAACTAGCACTGAACAACGGCAGCTGGCTGCTCAGAACTGACCCCAAGCAAGGAGTAAAGGAAAAACTCCATTGGTTGGGAATCAGACATCAAACGGCAGAGTGGAAACCACAGAAAGGCGTTTGAACAGCGATGAGGAAGGCGAGGGAAAACCACCTCATTATATTTCCCTAGTATAATCATCACGATAAATACACTTAAAACAATGGCCCTTAGTCTCCGGCAGTCCTTCAATGGACAAAGGGTGCGAAGAATCCCCGGGAGGAAATTAAAAATTGGAACGTGGAATGTTAGAAGCCTTTTTCAGGCTGGCAAACTGGGCAACTTAACACTGGAAATCAACAGACTGACTGGCCTGGTAGTGGCAAATGTATAACTGATGGGGGAACATTTTACTACTCTGGTAGTGACGATCAACAAAAGCATCCAAACGATGTTGGAATTTTGGTAGACAACGAAACAAGTAAATCCGTTACAGGATTTGTACCCCTCTCAGAGAGAGTAATGATGATAAAGTTAGAAACATCAAAGGTACGAACAAATATAATTCAAGTGTACGCCCCAACGGCACAAAGTGAAGAGAGACAAATTGATGATTTTTACGGACAAATAGAACAATTATGGAAGAACATTCAGAAACACGAAGTGACAATTGTAATGGGAGATTTCAATGCTAAAATCGGTAGAGGAGGAGTTGTGGATGTCATTGGAGAGCACGGACCGGGACAGCCCCTTGCCCCCAGAAAATGATATAGAAACCAGACCAGAAATAACAACAGATGAAATAGAATATGCGCTGAAGAACATGAAGAACGGGAAAACACCTGGTCCAGACGAACTACACATTGAGATGATAAAATTGCTTAAATAACATAGCTTGGATGCACTTGCTGAGCTCTTCAATGCGATCTTCAGATCAGGAACGATATCAAATGACTGGTTGGTGTCGACCTTCATTGTAATTCTCAAGAAAGCCAACGCAAAATTATATAAAGATCATAGGACCATAAGCCTAATGAGCCAAACGTGTGTATAAAAAACTGGATAACGACATCAGCGATACATAGTTTGGGTTCCGTAATGGAGTTGGCACGAGAGAAGCATTATTTAGTATAAACGTGTTGACTCAACGCTGTTTGGACGTTAACAAGGATGTGTACGCCTGCTTTGTGGACTATGAGGAAGCATTTGACAGAGTCCGTCATGAACAACTTATCAACATTCTGAGAAAAAGGTAAATAGATACCAGAATTATATAAAACCTATATTACGACCAAACAGCAAACATCAAGATAGATGAAATTAACTGTCTCGACCCTTACTTCGTGGAATCTGATCATATTAGTATTTTAAATGAAACTCACGGTTTCTAGTTAATTCCACAATATAATAAAAGTTATTGAAAATTCTAAAATTCTTTTTAGAACTTTCAATAACTTTTATTATATTGTGGAATTAACTAGAAACCGTGAGTTTCATTTAAAACACTAATCAAGATAGATAATAAATACACAGAAAACATCAACATCAAACGTGGTGTACGACAGGGGTGTATACTTTCCCCGCTATTGTTTAATATGTACTCGGAAGTTATCATGAGAGAGGCATTACACAATGAAGCAGTTGGAGTAGTAGTAAACGGAGTTCCTATAAACAATTTACGATACGCAGATGATACTGTACTGCTAGCAGAAACTATAAATGGCCTGCGAAGAATGGTCCAAAAAGTGTTTGATACAAGTATCCATTATGGCTTGAATATGAACCTTAATAAAACAAAATTCAAGATCTTTACCAAAAAACTAAATCAAAACACACAACTGATCGTAAACCATCAGATAATAGAGCGAGTCTATAAATACAAATATTTAGGAACCCTGATCAACGACAACAATGATTACTCATGAGAATTCAAAATGAGAATTGAAATAGCACGTAACATCTTTATTAAAATGAAGCAATTTTTTTGTTGCGAAACTTTAAGTAACCACCTTAAAATACGAATGCTGAGATGCTTTATATTTACAATAATGCTCTATGGAATAGAAGCAGCCACTCTAACAAAATAAATGCTTAAAAAGATAGACGCCTTCGAGATGTGGCTTTATAGAAGGGTACTACGGATATCATACGTTGACAGAATTACCAATGAAGAAGTCTTGCGGAGAGTCTCAAAGGATCTAGAACTGTCCCAAGAGGTAAAGGTCAGAAAACTCCAATATCTGGGCCAGCCACGTAATGAGAGGTACAAGATACAAGCTGCTACAACTAATTATCCAGGTTACAATAATAGGGAAAATGAGCATAGGAAGAAGACGGATATCGTGGCTTAGAAATCTCAGAGAATGGTTCATCTTTACATCAAAAGACCTGTTCAGGACAGCAGTCAGCAAAATAAAATTAGTCATGATGGTCGCCAACCTTCGCAAGAAGTCGATACCTTGAGAAGAAGAAGACCTACTGCAGATGTACATTTTATCCTGTTAGCAATATCTAATAAAATATGGAAGTAAGCTTAATCTCTGAAGAGTTCGAGCAGCAAAATCCCGTGGATTAAGCACCTGTACTAGCGCTAATTTGTACAAATGAAATTTCAATTCTTCATAGATCCGCCTCACAAAACAAGCAGAAAACCCAACCAGCAACACCATCGTCCATTTTATGGACGATGGCAACACCAAGTTTTCGAGCAGAGCGTCAAGGGATCGCAGATAGACTTTCCTTACCAATTCGATGTACTAAGTTATTTCAAATTTCTTCATTTTCACATCACCAATTTCTCTGAAGTTTTTCACCCATGAAACATTCAACTGCCGATCTGGAACACGGCATCAGGGCGCAATTTTGCTATTACCACATTATTTTTTTCAAAAGTAATTCTTTCTTTCGGCTAGCAGATATGGATTTGTAACTTATTTAAATATATTTATTTTGTTCAACTGGTTATACCCAATTATAGAACAGGTATTTCAGGGACATTATTGAAAAGATACAGCCACATTTTTCGACATAAATTTTTCAAGTCGACAAACACAACTTACTTTTAATGCAATACATATCTAAAATCTAAAAGAAAATGAGCGGTTTTAAAGATTAAAACTAATTTCTCCGCACTCCTTACTAAAAATTTGGTATATCTGGATTTTTAGGACCCGTTCTAGGGGCACTAGTGGGCTTATAATCAATAGGGTTCATTTGTGAGACACCTTGAGCAATATGCAATCATAAAATTGGTCGCTTGTGTATACTCCGAAGGCTGTATCGTGCTAACAAAGCTAAAATTCTCCAAAAATAACAATAAATGTACTATATCTGGATTCTCAGGATCCGTTATACTGGATCTGGCTCAATAGGATTCATCTGTGAGATGCCCTGAATAATATCCAATAAAAAAATTGGTCATTTGACAAGACTCCAGAGGCTGTATCGTGCTAAAAAAAAACGAAATTTCTCCAAAAATTATTAAATATGCACTATAACAGGATATATAGGACCCGTTGTACTAGCTATGGTGAGCTTAAAATCAATAGAATTCATTTGTGAGATGCACTGAACAATATCCAATTATAAAACTGGTCACTTGTAATCACTCAGGAGGCTGTATCGTGTTAAAAAAACCTGTATCGTTCTAACAAACTGAAAATTCTCAAAAAATTACAAAAATTTGGTACTTCAAGTACCATAGCACTCGTTGTACTGGCTTCATAATATCCAATATCCAATAATAAAATTGGTCACTTGTATATACGCAGGATGCTGTATCGTGCTAACAAACTGAAATTTCTCAAAAAGTGACAAAAATGTCGTATTTTTAGTACTATAGCACCCGTTGTACTGGCTCTGGTCAGATGAAAATCAATAGGGTTCATCTGTAAGATATCCTGAATAACATTCTATCATAAAATTGGTAACTTTTTGCGCTACGGAGGCTGTATCGTGCTAAGAAACTGAAATTTGTCAAAAAATTACAAAAATTTATAGATTTATTACGAAAAAATTATGGTCAACGTGACTACACTGCTATTCTATAATCGACAAAACGTATGCTAGTTCATTCATAGTGTTGCCAATACAGTTTTCAGGCGCTTGTAGGTTATAGTGGTAGGTGTTCTGCCGTTTTTCATAAAGTTTTTAGTATTTTTCTGAGGAATTGTTTGTAAGATAGAAGCTTTGTGAATAAAAGTGTAATGGCAAACGGCATTGTAAAAGTGTAATGGCAGTGTGTGCCATAAAGTGGATATTACCGGTGGAAACCAAACATTTCAGTGGTTAGTGATTATATATATTTGATATTTGCTTTTGCTCATGGGCGTACACATACTGTAGAAAAAAATATTCATTAAAGGAAAGGAATGTATTATTCCTGCTAATAAAATATGAAAACAATATGCGACAAAGTAGAAACATTTCAAAAATTATATTTTATTAGTTGTTTGCTGAAAAATATCCACTTGTAGACTCCTGCCGTCCTGTTTTTATCAACTTGAGAATTTTAACTGTGTACGGCCTTTATATGTTGGGTTTAATCATATTAGTTCATAGGAATGAAAGTGATTATTTAAGGAATAGTTATATTCATGTTCATGACAATATATAAATCAGATTTCTCTATACCTTACCATCATATAGAAATCAGCTAGATTTATCATTTTAATTTTTTCATATTTGAATTATCTCATGTCATTATTTGATATTGTGAGATCAATATTATTCTATATGTTCCAGGTGTTACATATTAATGCTCAAAGTTTGAATAATAAAGTAGTTGATATAAATTTATTGCTAGATGTACAAAGGTTTGACATTCTTTGCATATCCGAGCACTAGCTATCGCATACAGAACTATTAGCAATTAATAAACTCTAAAGGTCAGTACGGAGGTGTTGCGAAATTTGTCAACATCTACATCAATCTAAAAACCGTAGACTGTTCTAATTTTTGTCTGATTAAACATGCAAAATTTTTTGCTGTTGAATTGGTAAATGAGAATAGTGTTATAATTTGCGTCTATAGATCTTCGTTTTTAATTTACTGACTTTTTTTCCAACTATATATAAATATATTAGTCTAATTGGCGATTTTAACTTGGATATTGGTGGTAATTATAAGCATGAGAAAAATCTGTTCAATGTTTTTCAAATGTTTGGCCTGTCTCACTATATATTTGACCCTACTTATCTATCAATAAAATACTGTACAACTTTGATTTAAATATTTTACCCGATGATCAATAAACTTCTCCATACCTTATATTCCAAATTCCTGATATTAATTCGCCTTTACATAATAACAACGAGCTGCTCATAGCAACCAAATATTCAAGGACGAGCAAGCGAGAAAATATTGAGGTGGAGCCTACTGCAGCGTTGCCAAGTAAGTATAAACGACTTTCTCCCCAAACCTAACGATTGATCGTTTTTACTATGGATTTATGAATGACTTGGTTCGTCTGTCTTTAGTTGAATGTTTTTGGCAAATTCGATACATCATCTTTGAAATCCTTTCTTGGTATACGCTTCTGACTTAACTGCTAAGTTTAAATGCAAAAACAAATCGTTTGCCGATGACAGTTTTACCATTGTCCTTATATTCAAAACTCTATTCAACACGATCTGGATGAATTATTAAAATGGTGCAAGGAGTGGAGCATACCAGTAAACTTTAACAAGTGTTGTGTTTTGCAGTGTGGTTACAACAATCCATGTGTCACATATTATCTTGAATCAGAGCCTATAAAATCAGTTCCGGAAGTCAGTGATTTGGATGTCATAATTAATACAGGTCTGGGTTGGTCTCGCAGACTGCAAAAGCGGTTAACAGGGCAAACTCAGCTCTGTACTTGATATCTAAGGCATTTCCAAGAATGAGTCCAGGCTTGTTCTTGAGGCTATACAAAAGTTACGTCCGACCTCACTTGGAATTTGCTATCTCCGTTTGGTCCCCGCACCTCAGACGTGATATAAACCTTATAGAGGGAGTTCAACGTAGAGCTACAAAGTTTCCACTAAATTTTGCTCACTTAAACTATGAAACAAGACTAAGCAGGGCTGACAACACTATCTGCGAGAAGAGAGAGGGGTGATGTTATTACAACGTTTATGATTCTAAGAGATGACTTTTGGTACACTTCTAAATTGTTTACATTAAATGAAGATAACAGGTTAAGAGGTCACAATTGTAAATTGAAAAAAGAATATTTTAGATCTAGTATTAGGCAAAACTTTCTAGTAAATAGAGTATTCGATAAATGGAACAATTTAAGTAGTGACATCGTATCAGCTTCTTCTCTGAATAGCTTCAGGAATGGGCTGGACAGGTGTTCTTGATCTGGTGTTGCACTTGATTACTATTTTATAATTCTATAGTGCTATCTTTTTAAATCTCAATTTATTTCAAGCTAAGTTTGTAAAATTAGTTCTGCTAACCTATTAGTTACCTATGTAATTTGATTTTGTAATTGAACCGTATAAGCTTTGCTTTGGCTCGTAATCACTGTGTAATAATGAAAATGTGTTCCCATCCTACGTTTATATCGTTTTTTCTATAAACAGTGCCATATATTTTTAGACGTTTTTGATAAATGTAGAAAATAATTTTTAACTAATCCATAAAATGTGATCATCCCGTATATTTTCTTATGACATACATCTGTTTTCTAAAATATAAAAAAAGTTGTTTGGTATTTTTTCTCATTATAATCTATGATTTAATATCCACGACCGTTTCTTAATAACTTGAACCATTAAAAACTTGTTTATGTAATTTATAAATATATATTTCATATATGACAAGGATATTGTATAACATCCTTTTTGGGACCCAAATTCGACTACATAGTATCCATAACAATAACAAAGAATTAGAATAACACGTACCGGGTATGTTCAATTAGAACAAACATTTTTTTTTTTCAATTTAATATTATTCAACCACTAATGGTTAGTGCAGTAAAAATTATTTTATTTCGGTAATAAGTATTTGGCACTAATGGGAAAAAAGTCAGGAGCGTATAATCTGAGCCAAAATAATGTTAGTACATCATATAAACTTTTTCTATGGAGGCCCTCGTTTTCGAGTTATAGGCCTCCAAAGTATCAATTTTGAATTTGATTTTTATTTTTATTTTTTGTACTAGTTATTTGATCTTTATCAAATTTACGGCAAAGCTATAATGTACGTGTATGTTTATTTTGGAAAGGTAAACAGATTTACAGTACTGCCTTGAAGCCAGGGACGGACTACTCGCAATGATTAGTGATCCAAAAAATTTGCAGGGATGGCACACCCTGTATGGAATCATCGAAATTGACTTCCCCACACATTGAGCTAACGAAAAGGTATTCTTGTTAGAATTCGATAAAATAAGCCGTTTGGATAATATTTACAGTTTTATTAATGCACTACGTACAAATCTACCTGACTAACTTATTAATACGATGTCCAGGATTTACTTCCTTTTAATCAAAATTACGAACATAACATTATTAAACCATTAAGAAAACCTCAAAAAACACAAGTTATAAAACATTAGACTAATACTAATTCCTAAACAACAACAGAAACTAACGTTATTCTAATAAATGTTCAATATGAGCTCCTCCCACTTCCACGCACATTCTAAGTCTACGAAGGTTGTTTATTTGCACTTGAATGAGCAATCCCACATTATTTCTAATAACATTGCAGTGTAACACAATTCTGTCTACTAAATCTTGTTTTGTTTGCACAGGTGTTGCGTATACCTTACTTTTGAGATAACCCTAGAGAAAGAAATCCATAGGATTAACGTCTCCTGATCGCGGTGGCCATTGAAAAGGGCCTCCACGACCAATCCATCTATTAGGAAACCTTGTGTGTAAATGCTGTCGTACATCTAAACTGAAATGAGGAGGGGCCCCATCATGCATGAACCATAAATTCCTACGAGTTTGTAGTGGCACATCATCAAACAGGTTCCATAACTAATTTTGCAAAAACTCCTAATATATCTGACCAGTCAAAGTACCGTCAATAAAGTATATGGCTCTATCAAATGATTGCCAACTATTCCTGCCCAAATATTAACCATGAATCTATGCTGGCTCCTAGTTTGGATAATGCCATGTGGATTCACATCATCCCATAAATGCATATTATGAGAATTTATGATTCCATCTCTGATGAAACTGGATTAGTTCGTAAAGAGAACGTTACTAATAAATGTATTGTCTGCTTGTTGTTGTCGCAGAAACCACTGGCTCAAGTCGTGCAGGATAATCAGCCACTGTCATACTGTGTACTTTTTTCATGTGAAAAGGATATAACAGCTGTTCTTTTAGGACGCGATGAACAACTAATTTCGAGACGTTATGTTCTCTTGATACTTTTAGAAAACTCGTTGATGGTTCATTATCAACTGCATTTAACAAGTCTTGTTCAACTGCCACAGTACGTATGCTTCGTACTGGACCTTCTCCACTTTTTTTTGGCAAAAATATTCCTAAAATTAAAAATTTTGTTTTGTATACATAGAAAATTACATTTACTTATTCATACCTGTTTCTCGTAACCTGAGATCAATACACTCAAACATTCGTCTGTCTGGCAATGCTCTGTTTGCAAAATGTTCTTCATAAAGCCTTCTGACCTCTAAACAGTTTCGAGAAGCCAGTCCATACATTAGATGCATATCTGCGTACTCGATAAAAGCGAATTTTGCCATTGTAACTGTTAAATTAAGGACTTATGAATTATTGACAAGTACTGACTACGAACTATTCTACACGACGTTTGACAACTAATCCTATGGTAACTTGATAAACGGTAAAAACACTTATAAAAAGTTTTTACCAACTTTCGAATTAATAAGTCGTTAATGTTTCTCATCTTCTGCTATTATTTTTTTGTAGTACTGTAGGTAAATCTTGGACATCTATTAATAAGTTATGTTTACCTCGTTGTGTACTTATAAAAATGGCGAATGCGTAAATTGGTACGTAGTGCATGAATAAAACTGTAAATATTAGCCAAACGGCTTATTTTATCGAATTCCAACAAGAGTATCTTTTCGTTAGCTTAATGTGTGGGGAAGTGAAATTCGATAATTTCATACAGGGTGTGCCATCCCTGCAAAATTTTTGGATCACTAACCATTGCAAGTAGTTCGTCCCTGGCTTCAATGCACTACTGTAAATCTGTTTACCTTACCAAAATAAACATACACATACATTATATCTTTGCCGTAAATTTTATAAAGATCAAATAACTAGTACAAAAATTAAAAATAAAAACCGAATTCAAAATTAAAACTTTGGAGGCCCATAACTCGAAAACGAGGGCCTGCATAGAAAAAGTTTATATGAAGTACTAACATTATTTTAGCTCATATTATACGCTCCCGACTTTTTTCCCATTAGTCCCGGGACACCCTGTATAACAGGGATAATATGTAAATTAGTAAAATTTAACTCCAATGCAACTTTAATAATGAAGCTTTACGATTTTTTACACATGCCCTAATGCGTCTATGTGTGGTCAGTATCCTCCTGGGTCATCTAATTTCATGTCACCTCTATCTCATGTCGAAGAGCCGTAAATTTGTTAACCTTCTACCGATTATGACCCACACACGTTCAATTGGGGAGAAATTCGGTGATCTCGGGGGTCAAGGTACGAGATAAATTTGAGCACGTTAGAAGTAGTGCAAGGTTTGTCTGGTTATATGTGGCCGAGCGTTATTTGCTGAAAAGTTGGATTTTGAATTGTATTGAGGTAAGGAATCAGGTAAGGTTCCAATATTTCTTGTATGTATCGATGGACATTCATATTGCCCCTGATGAAGACTAAAGGTGTCCTTGAGTAATAAGGACTCCATATCATAACTCCAACAGGGCGATGTACATACCGCTCAACAAAAAATGTATGGTTACGACGTTCGCTTTGTCTCTATCTTAGTGATGGGAACCATCGAATAAATTGAACTATCGAATAATTACTAAATGAATGTAACCATCGAATGAATTAACTCGAATAAATTAGTAATGAATTCATTTGTTCGTATGAACTTTCCTATTAACAAGCAGTGTCTCGCGCTGTTAGAAAATTATTTAGTAATGTATTGAATATTGATTATCTTAACGTTGCGCTAGTATCGCGTATTTTGGCAACCAAGATATCAAAGAATTATTTTGATGTTATATTGACGAGTAAAATGTATTTTACAAATGTGAATCCGTGGGATTCCCCTGCTTTTGTTTGTAACATTGTAACTTACGTAGTGTCATTTCGTTTGCGTGTTTTATTGTGAATTGTATGATTGTGTAAAAGTTAGTATATTAATAATGAATATGCTTAGATCTTTAAGTAAAACGTCGGAAGTGTGGAAATACTTCACAAAACGGTCCAAGATGTATTTTGTGAATTGTGCAAAAAAAAAACTTCAGATTCTCTGGCAACACATCTAACTTACGTGAACATCTAAAAAGGAAACATCCACATGCAGGGGGCACGGGTAATTTAGATAAAGATCGTCCAGGTCATCGTAATGAAGCATCTTCATCTACTTCAGAAGATGTTAATCAGCTATCTACATCTTCGTCGTGTTTATCTACTCCTACTTCCTCTGTAGATGAAAATGCAAGTAGGAATACATTACAAACCCTCAAACGAAAAAGACCACATTAGATGGAACAACTGATCATGAATAAACAACAGGCATTGTCTGATAGGGAACGCGATATAATCTATAGAAATTTAATTACAATGATCGCTCTTGATTACCAGACTATCTCTGTTGGATTTGTGAACTATTAGAGGCAATTACAACCACTGCATACGCTTATACGCTTCCTAATAGAAAAAAAATATCATTAAAAATGATACCTGCTGCATGCAACAGTATTAAACAGCAATTACGTAATATGTTAGAGGATGTTAAGCATGTATCTGTAACAACGGATATATGGACATCCGATAGTACTAAAGCTTTCCTGACCTTAACGTGCCATTTCATACATAATAATAAGTTATGGAGTAATGTTTTATCAACGAAAGCATTTCCACAGCATCATACCGGCGAAAATATTGCCAACGTTTTACAGTCAATATTTCAGGAATGGAACATTGACAAAAAAGTTGTAGCGGTAGTTAGTGATAACAGTGCTAACATTAAAAACGCGATAAAAGAACTGCGGCATCACCATTGTGTCGCGCATACATTAAACTTATGTGTAGAAGAAGCGTTTTCTAAGGAAGATACGATTAAAAAATTAGTTACAAAGTGTAGTTCTATAGTGACACATTTTAAACATAGTGTAGTGGTATCAGAACAATTGAAAACTATGCGATTGCAGTTAGGGGTTGCTGAACTTAAAGTGAAACAGGATGTATCTACGAGATGAAACACAACTTAATAATGATGTAACGATTATTAAAGATAAAACAAGCCTTATCAGCTATTATTTTGACACTACCAAAAGCTCCTCCTTTCCTAACTGTCTCCGAATGGGAAATAATTCGTGACTTTGTGTCAATATTAAAGTCAGCAGAGGTTATGACGTCTGAGCTATCAGGTAATAAATATGTAACAATGTCAACTGAACAATCGTTCCACTTGTTAGAGGCATCCAACATGCTGTAAAAGCAAGAAAACCAATAACTCCGTCTGGATAATTTCTCCAAAACTGTCTCTTGGAAGTCATTAGCAAAAGACTGGGAATGTCGGAATCAAATATACTGTACGGTGAGTGTACTTTTCTTGATCCCAGATTAAAGAAACCCAGGATTTGGAATCATTTCAAATAGTGAAGATGCTCAAAAACTGGTTACAAACGAGTTAAGGGATGATCTTACCTTATAAAAGAATGTAGACAAAGAAAAAGTAGTACCTACAAATTCTACCAACGAGGACAATGAAAATAAGGAAAGAGAAAATGAAGAAGAGATAAGTATCTGGACCCAATTTGACCAAAAAATTAAGCAAATACAAGTTCAAACGGCGCCACTTTCTGCAGCTCACGTTTCAATTAAAAATTATGTTGATATTCCCATTGTAAACCGACTGGAAAGTCCACTAGATTTCTGGAAATGTCATAAAAGTGCTTTAGGTGGATTATACGATTTACATCTAAAGTATTCGTCCGTGCCAGCTACGTCCGTCCCGTCAAAAAGATTTTTTTCTAAAGCTGGTCAGGTAACTAATGACCGCAGAAATAAACTATGTAGTGAAACTTTGGACAGAATAATGTTTTTAAACAGTAATATTCGATGTTTTGAATTTTGAAAATTAAAATAGAAAAATTTACGTTGATTTCTTTATTTAGCTACTTACCACTTACCCAATAATAACCGAATTTATTTTAAAATACAGACATTTCAAAAAAATTCTAATTTGCAACGCATTAGTAATTAATTAGTTAATGTTAATAACAGAATTTGTTCTTAAGTCGTGAATAATTTTGTATTTATCCATAGTAATGCTTTTTCGATGACTGCGTTAATTACTTACTGCTACTACCTAAAACATTCATAGTTGATTGTTTTTGGCTACTACTAATTCATTCATCATTCGCGAATAATTTATTTTTATTACTTCTACTAATTCATTCTCACTCATTCATTAATTAATACTTTTCTGACTATCGAATAATCGGCAACCATCGAATTATTCGATAGTTTTTATTCGATGGTTCCCATCACTACTCTATCTCACCGTCGCTCGATCATCATGCATGTCTAGTCAGAACCTTCAATGCTTATATTTTCACTTACAGATATTTTTTGTGCTATTTGTAAAATGTGACATAGGGAAAAACGTTTTAAATTCTGAATGGCAGGCTATCTATCTTATCAAATTGAATTAAAAAAAAAACTATTAACATATTTGAAAAGATCATTAAAAATTAACCATACGAGTAATACATGTAAATTTTTTTAAAAGATAGCAAGCCAAATTTTACGTCACTTTATCACATTTTCCAAATAGGGGAGAGTGGTCGAATATCAACCGCTGTCCAATATCGATCACACACCCCTACCCAATTCTTGAAGCTTTTCAACTTCTTAATAGAGCGAGACCGCATGCGCTGGGATGGTATTTACTATGTATACAGTCACCTACGCACTTAGTCGATGTTTGACCGTAGTGAATGCTTGATGTTAAATTTTGCCTTATTCCTTATAATATTTGTGACACCGATACGAAAGTAAGTAACGATTTAATTTGATTGTAGCTTTGATTTTTGTGCAGTAAGGTAATTAGATATGTATGTGCTTATTATGTGTGATGAATTATCGTTACATTTTCACAGATTTTTTTTGTAATTCATCTTTTTTGTCTACCACGTGCAGTCGGCTAATGTCAACCGGGGTGATCGATATTTTCCTACTGTGATCGATATTGTACCAATGGCGTTTATTCTTTTACAGATGCCTCGTCAAAAGTATACACGCAAAACTCGCGCTTCGTGGTCTGAAAAGGATATGGAACGTGCGCTTAAGACAATACATGACAAAATTGCTTCCATACGAAAAACTGCACAAATGTTCAATATTCCATATGGAACATTACAAGACCGTTTAAAAGGTCGCGTCGCTACAAAAAAGTACAAAATGGGCAGAAAATCTGCTTTTACTGTTCAGCAAGAAGAAGATCTCGCAAAACATGTTATAAACCTCTCTCGCCTTTTTTATGGACTAACATCTTCGTCCATAAGAAAACTTGCATTTGAATTTGCACAAACCAATAAAATAAAAAACACTTTTAATAAAGAGAAAGCAATGTGTGGAAAAGATTGGTTCTATGCATTTATGCGGCGCAACCCGACATTGAGCTGCCGTAAACCGGAAGCCACAAGTCTGAGCCGTGTGTTGGCATTCAATAAAGATGAAGTTACGATATTTTATGATAATTTAGATAAGCTCTACTCTGAACACACTTTTGAAGCTCATCGCATCTTCAATGTAGACGAAACAGGGATTAGTAACGTTCACGTGCCAAGCCGCATTATTGCCCAGAAAGGTCAAAAACAGGTAGGAGCTGTCACAAGTGGTGAGAGGGGCCAACTTGTAACTGTTGTTGTAGCGATGAGTGCTGCAGGTTCGTTTGTTCCACCGATGTTTATTTTCAAACGAAAGAGAATGAAAGAAGCTCTAGAAAGAAACGGGCCAACTGGTGCTGTATATAGGTGCTCTAAGTCTGGATGGATTACTGAGGAGATTTTTGAAGACTGGATTCAACATTTTGCAAAATTTACAAAAGCTAGTAAAGATGATCCGGTCCTGTTATTAATGGATAACCACTCCACTCATTCAACTTTAAGGTCATATCATTATTGCAGAGATAATGGCATTAAAGTTGTTTCAGTTCCGCCCCACACTTCACACCGGTTGCAATCGCTCGATGTTGGTTTTTTCGGACCATTAAAGAGTGCATACAATCAAGAATGCGATAGATATATCAAAGCAAGAAAACACGAGAAGATTCTGCAAACGGATATTGCGGAGTTATTTAAAACTGCTTTTAATAAAGTGGCAGCTGTAGAAAAAGGGGTCAAGGCTTTCGAAACTACTGGCATTTATCCATTTAACCGATCTGTATTCAGTGATGAAGAGTTCAGTACCTTACTAGTCGATCCAGCGCCAAATGCTGAGCAGAATCAAGAACCGATAATTGCTGAAACAAATGCAATAACACGATTAGAAAAAACACTGCATCCTGTACCTGGACCATCTAAGATAAAACAACACGATCCACCTTCCATGAAAAGAGCACTTCCTATATCACCTACCTCCACAGTTCAACAACCATCTCCATTAAAAGCTCCGTCGCCTATCCCTGGACCATCTAAGACAAAACGTCACCGTACACCTTCCTTTGGTAGTGAATCTTCAGAATTAGAGCTTGAAGAAATTGTAGACGATGAATTGACCGACGATGATGATCCGACACTTCAGCTACCCGTGGAAAATAGAAGCTTTGCAGAACTTCTACCCTCGCCAACAGTAACAACTAGAACCAAATCGCGAAAAACCAAGCATTCCCAGATACTGACCTCAACGCCATTAAAAGAGGAATTGGAAAATAAAGAAGAGAAAAAGCAACAAAAACTGAAGAAGTTGGAAAAACAAAAAGATATTAAACAAGAGAAGCTGAAAAAAGCTTCACGACGTATAGTTCCCGAAAAGAAAGATAATTCTACAAATGCCGACATATGTTCTGTTTGTCAAGAGTTTGGAAAATCAAATGAAGTATGGTGGAGATGCCGTTCATGTGCCGTGTGGACGCATGCAGATTGCACAATCATTGAAAATGCTAAAGATTATGTTTGTAGTAAATGTTAAAAAGTTTGTTGTAACCTTACTTTTTGAATAAACTAAATTTAAAAAATTTGGTTGATATTACCCGATATGGTTGACATTACCCGACTTTATGGTTGATTTTATCCGACTGGTCGATATTATCCAGAAAAGTACCGGTATGAGTTTTGTACATTAGAAAAGAACAAACATTATTTATTCCATTATCTTTTTTTGCCATAACGTTACTTATAGTTTTTGAGGTAATTTCATATACAAAGCGTCTTTATACATATATTACATATACAGTTATGAACAATTTTGCTCAAGTGGTCGATATTCGACCACTCTCCCCTAGCAGTGTATATGTTCGTCTATGTTTTATTGATGTATTTCAGCATCTGTGAAAGATTCCTAGAATTGTAGCAATATTTATTGTAATATAATGTTTAATATTATTTTGTTCACAGTTTATATTAAGGATGTATATCTAATATTAAATATGAATTACTTACTCAAAAAAAGTAGTATGTTGAAGAATAAACACTATAATATCGATTAGTCAACTATAGGTTTAAGAAAAATAATTGAAATTAAGTGACATTTGACTGATGGTTATTTCTGCCGGAAATGGTATTCTTATGGAGGGTAAAGCCTGGGAGAATCATCTCAAATGGGAAAAAAGTTGAAAAATTGCCCAGCTGTATGCTTCAAGAACCGTTCAAAAACAATCCAAAATGGCGCGTATAGACACAGCGTATGGAGTGAATGTAGGAAAATAATTTAGTAAATATAACCTCAAAGAATTGTTATGAAAACGAGAACTTTCAATAATACGGTAACTGATTATTTATTATTCAATTTTATAAAAACTTTGTGAATAATTGAACAATTATGGGTGAAATTTGTGATGTGAGAAGTTATTCAAGTGGACGTTAATCAAGAAACAAAACAAAAATTATTCGCCTCAATCTCTGTTGTATTTCCAACCAACAGTATATAAAATAATTTTTTATAAAAAACCTTATTAACGATTGTTCATTTTCATAAATTTTTTAATCAGTTGGCGCAATTATCTTGGCGATTTCTCGATCCTACAAGAACAATTATTTCCCCTTTTACTAGAAAATATTTGTTAGTAAGAAGATAGTATCTTGGGTGTCCAAATCCAGTGTTTTAGAGTTTGATATGTTATGATGTTATTAGATTAACCACTCTCTACACCTGAATCGAACTGTTATTGTGGTATTTAGCTTTTACTGTATGTATAAATGATTTGTACTATTGTTGTGATCAGGATTGTAAACAGGTAAACATTTTTCCTATTATAGGAGGTTTAAAATGTAGTTGAGGGTAATGACCAGATGATGAGACACCAATATGAAGATTAATTTATCATTAATTCACGGAGTGAACCATTTAAAGAAGTTTCAAAAGACATGTTCTGGATCGCACTAAAAATTATTTCATCCACAAAATGTTAGTTCCATTAAAATGGAAAAATACTAAAGAGTTGTAACACGCAAAATATTTACAAATTTTATTATTTTTAAAGATACAGAGTGTCGGTATAATCGGAAATGGTAGGAGACTTTTAATATTTTTGAATCTGAAAACCCCATACTCCAATTTCATTTTTCCAGTTTATTTGAAATGTCTAATTAGAATCATGATGGAAAAACGACGATGTGCCAAAAACCTTCAGCAACAGGAAAAATATGATGAATTAGACCATACGATAAGGCAAAAATGTAAAGAAGCTCGAGAGCAATGGATAACTGCTGAATGTGAAGAAGCTGAGAGAATGCATGCGTTACACGACTCATTCAATTTCCATAAGAAGGTCAAACAGATTACTGGCTCCCTCAGGAAGGCACCAATTCCGTCCCTTAGAGGAGAAAATGGAAAAATAATTCTAGAACCAGATGATCTCTGTGCAAAATGGAAGCAATATACGATAGCACTATTCGAGGACCAACGCGGCAGTAGACCTACCTCAGAGGAAATAACTGGTTCTGAAATTCTAGAATCAGAAGTACAACGAGCCCTAAGAAATATGAAAAATGGAAGGAGTCCAGGTGAAGATAACGTCTGCGCTGAAGTCCTGAAAAGAATAAATACGAAATATCTAACATACTTATGCAATAGAATATACGAAACAGGCAAAATCCCAGCTGATTGGCTAAAATCTACTTTTATACCAATCCCTAAGAAAAGTACTCCAAAGAGGTGTGAAGATTATAGACTCATAAGTCTCATGAGTCATGCTCCAAGGTGTTACTTCGAGTCATCCACTCCCGAATATATGACAAATGCGAGGCAATGAGTGGAGAAACCCAATTCGGTTTCATCAGGGGTTTGGGTACAAGAGAGGCCCTGTTCTCAATGAAATTACTTGTACAAAAATGTTATGACCAACATAGAGACGTTTATATATGTTTCATAGATTATGAGAAGGCTTTTGATAACATTAAACACGATCTTCTTCTGGAAAGACTATATGAGATTGGCATCGATTCTAAGGACATACGAATAATTCAGCAACTGTATTGGCATCAGACCGCAGAGGTAAGAATTAACAACGACTTAACCACAGAGACATTTAAAATATTCAAGTGGGTACGACAAGGATGTATCCTATCGCCAATGCTATTCAACATATATGTCGAAAAATATTTTCAAATAGCATTGGAAAAGGAAAACAGAGGAATTCAAGTTAATGGAATTCCAATAAGCAACATCACATATGCGGATGATACCGCTATATTGGCGAATTCTACTGAGGACCTTCAACAAACTGTTGACAGAATCAACCAAATAGGAAAACAATTTGGCCTGACCATCAACAAAAATAAAACAAAAGTTATGGTAATAGCTCGACACCACAGTAACATCACAATTAGGATTGACGGCCAAAAATTGGATGTGGTGTCAAAATTTGTATATCTGGGCGCCACCATCAACCAGAAATGGGATTGCGACGAGGAAGTGAAAATACGAATCGGACGTGCAAAAGACACATTTCATAAACTTAAGAACTTCTTTCTTGCCCGAACATTGCCCCTGGCACCTCGGATTCGAGTAGTTAAATGCTACGTCTGGCCTATCTTGCTCTATGGGGCAGAAACATGGTCTCTAAAAATCAAAGCTCTGAATCGGATAGAGGCATTTGAAATGTGGACAATTCGTAGACTCCTACGTATCCCATGGACTGCACATAAAACTAATGAAGATGTGCTGGATATGGCCGGTATGCATAGAGAACTTCTGCAAATCTTGAAGAAGAGAAAGATATCCTATCTTGGACATATACTCAGAGGCGCCAGATACTCAATACCTAGGTTGATTTTGCAAGGAAAAATAGAAGGTAGAAGAGGCCCGGGAAGAAAACAACATTAATGGCTGCGAAATATTAGGGACTGGTGCGGAACTAGATATGCAGCCACAATCTTCCGAAAGTCAGGAAATGGCACCTTACATTTGACATGAAAGAAGTACAAAGGACCGCCAACGTGCGAGAAGCACAAGGCACAAGAAGAAGAATTAGAATCACCCTATATTTACATTTCAAATATAGCAATAGAAAACAATGATTCACATTTAATTATTTCATTTAAGATAAATTTTATGTCAGATTTTACATATTTACTGATGAAATTAACTGTCTCGACCCTTACTTCGTGGAATCTACTCATATTAGTGTTTTAAATGAAACTCACGGTTTCTAGTTAATACCACAATATAATAAAAATTGTTGAAAATTCTAAAAAATTGACAATTGTTTCGATAAATCAATATCATCCATATTTACTGATATTTCTTTAGGATAACTTCATATTCCACTGGTCCATTTTTCAAATAAAGTGGAAAAACCTTGAGCTACCCTATCCCTAAGCCTCCTGTAATATTAGAACGTCGCATATATTACCATTTACCATTTAACTCAATATGTTCTAGAATATTAAATTCTTAAACTTTGGTATTCCAGGTCTTTTTCTTAAGTATTTTAAGTGGTGTCACGTAGAAATTCCAATCTACTCTAAAAATGAAAGTGGATTTTTTTGAACAGATCCTAACTTTTGATAATCAGTTATGCCATCTAGCGAGCGACTTAAATTCTCTGAATAATTATAAGATTTTACTCGCGACCTTTTAACTTTTTGAAACTGTATCTAATAAATGGTCAACAATAATTTCTCTTGTGACAGCCGGTATATTACTTTCCCTCAAATTTAAACTAATTCGTTCCAAAAAAAGTCTTCTTGTATTTGGCAATGAATTAACCATAGTCTCATTCTTTAATTTTTTTTATTGGTGTAATTACATCAACCTTCTGTTTATTTATAATTGCGATTAGTCATTTGGTTCTTGCCAAAGCAATTAAGATGCATTGTCACCATAGAATAGAAAAAAAGAAAAGAAAGGAAATGCTTAACATTACGCCAATTATAAGACTTGCCAAGAATCTGTCTTGACTAAAAGTGACAAAGTTGTGAAAATTTTAAGTAGGCATTTGCCAATCACTAACTACAATCTGTTTTTGTAATCAAAACCAGCACAGGACTCCGTTTAGTTAGTCGTTTGATTATGGGTCACTATATTTTAAATTGAAAATAATATTTTATATCTAAAAGAAATATTTCACTGTTTTTTAATATAGATTTTTGGGTTATGAAACAATATTTAAATCATTTTGCATTCAGTTTGTAGGAAAAAGAGAACAAACATATTATTGTGGCGCCTCTTGCATTGTTAGTAATCATATTTACAGCTTTTATTTTTAAGGAAAGGGTGTAGTGTGTTATGTATGTCAGTGTGCGGAACACAAGCCCATGCGGTGTTGACTATTGACAGTTGTTGTTTGGCGCCTAGTATTGCTAAATGGAAGAAAGGAATTGCACAAAACAGATTTAAAATAAAGACATATAAACATCACCACACCTGATTTTACTCCTCCAATATGAAATAAAGAGTACTTACTATGAAATATAATTTGCTTATTGTGACTTTGACTTTGTACCAAGAATTATTCGCTACGTATTTTTTTTACATATAATGCGATACTTAGGCATATTTTTCTCCACTAACCAATTATCACAGTATCAAGTATCTAGAGCCGAGAACAATGTCCATTGTTGGAATTAAATTTTTGACTTTTAGTATGTTACTAAGTGTTATTTGATTATTTTATTAGCATCAATTGTAACTAAACTAACTAACTTTGCAGTTCCCTCAGATTGACTACCCAAGAAATCCCAAACAAGTTCTAGTAACTTACATCGCCACTTTTGAATGCTGGATACTGGAGACTTCAAGAGAAACTACGAAAGTTATAGCAACGTTTATATAAGCAGAAAATGATTTAGCTTCTCAGTTAACATTACTCATAGCTATGAAATTTGAAATACGTTAGAATAGTTGGACTCCCCCGAAGCATCTCCACCTTGACGAAGGCAGAAATGCCGGTGGGGGAGCTTTGGTGCTCTAATGAACCTGAGAGCTAAGCCGGCGGTAGCGTAGCTACCAGCAGGGTCACCCAAGCCGGACAGGTCGAAGGTGAAGAGCCAGACTAAGAGAGATGCCCGGTCCTCCAAGGATGGGGGTTAAGTCGTAGGGCTAGCAACTCTACACTCGTAAAACAAACGTACTGCTAAAAACCCCAAACATGGAATGGCTCGGACAATGGACGGAAATGACGGAATTCGAAAACAGCGACGGAAAAGGATAATGCATTTTGGAGTATGGAACATACAAGGAATTCGGAACAAATTACAGGAAATAATACTAGAACTCGTGGGAAGGAAAATTGATATTGCCATTCTTTCAGAAACAAAGAAAAAAGGAAGTGGGAGTGAAAATATTAAGGACTATATACACTTCTTCTCAGGTGTAGGAAAAGACCAACGAGCTAAAGCTGGTGTATCCATTTTTATACATAAAAAGTACCAGAAACAGAGCAAATTCTGGGAACCCATCAATGAACGTTTTATAAAAATGACGATACATTTAAAGGGAAAAATTATAACGATTCTATGAATATATGCCCTAGGCGACGATGCCACAATACAAGCCAAAAACGACTTTGAAGAAAACCTGAATACAATTTTAGACCAAATCCCAAACACACACGAATTAATAATTGGAGGAGATCTCAATGCTAGAGTGGGGAAGCAGAAAAACAGTCGAATAGTGGGAATGCACGGTGAAGACGTGGTTAACGATAACGGTCAACGACTAATAAACGTATGCCAACAATATGACCTAAAGATAATAAATGGTTTTTTTGCGCACAAACATATCCACAAATACACGTGGTATCAACACACGAGAGGATTGAAATCAATCATAGATTACCTAATAATAAAACAGCAGAGTACCTTAAGGATAAAGGATGTGGAAGTGAGTAGAGGAGCAGACTGTGGATCCGACCATTGCTTGGTTATGGCCAAAATCTACATACCATTTGCAGGAACACTTCGGGAAAACACACAGAATGATAGATCCAAAATCGATTACCCCCGATACAACTTGGACGGCTTAGAAAATGAGAGTACTCGCATATTATACTCCTGGAGACTGGAACAAAAACTAACTAAAGCAGAAAGAACCACCGAGGAAGCGTATGAACATATAAAATCATGCATTAAGGAAGCTGCAGAAGAAGCTCTCGGACGAGAGGTCCAAAAGACAAAAAAGACATATTGGTGGGACAGAGAGATTGAAGAAAAAATCAAACAGAAGAAAGAAATGTATCAAAAACTACTACAAAACCAAGACGACGAAACTAGAGCACAATACAGGAGAATGAACAGGGAAGTGAAACAGGAGGTAATAAGAAAAACAACAGCGCATGGGAAAACAAGTGTGAACACATCGACAGTCAAATAGGAGGCACAAGAAGCTCGGAAGCCTGGAAAACGATCAAATCAATAAGAACAACAAACAAGACAAACACCGTGCTAAACAACATAGCAGATAAACAATGGCTACAGTACTTTCGAGAGTTACTTACCAAAAAGAATTTCTGGATGAAGAAGAACCCACTATTTTAGATGGAAATATCCAGTTAACTATTGAGCACGTAAGGGAAGCAATAAAACGAACGATACTAAAAAAATCCCCTGGCCCCGGTGGAATATATCCTGAGTTGATCAAATACGGTCCATCAAAACTATTAGAAATGTTTCGAAGCCTATTTGAAAGATGTCTAAATGGAGATACCATACCTAAAGAATGGAGAGAGTCTTATACATCTCCTATTCATAAAAAATGTTCAAAAAACGATCCCAGGAATTATAGAGGAATCGCTTTAATTACAACCATAGGCAGAATATACTCAAGAATACTAAGAAACCTAATCGAAGAGGAGATCATGGAGAAACAGCCTGAAGAGCAAGCAGGTTTTCGAGCAGGACGATCGACTGTGGATAATGCTATCACCCTAAAAATAACCTTAGAGAAGAGAGTGCAACGAAACCGAGAGACTCATGTGGCTCTTATAGATCTAGAAAAAGTATATGACAGCGTACCCGTCTCAAGACTATGGAAGGAGATGGAAAACTTGGAGATCAATAAAATTTTGATTCGGGCCACACAGAACTATTATCAGAATAACTCCACAAAAATTAAAATAGGAAATAAGATAACCACGTCTTTCAATACGACAAAAGGATTAAGACAAGGCTGTTGTTTATCTCCTACACTTTTTAAAATCTAGATAGAGCTCTTGTGAAATGGGTAAAAAAATGTAAAACCATGGGCCTAAATATAGGAGATGACACATTATTTACGTTGTTCTTCGCAGATGACCAGATAGTAATAACTGAAGACGAAGATGATCTGAATTACATGGTCAGAAAACTAAAAGAAGAGTACGAGATGGCAGGCCTTCAGATGAACCTCGCGAAATGCGAATACCTCATAGTAGGCAATGAAGAGATAAACGATCTAATCCTGGACACCGACACAATAAAAGGAGTTAAACATAGTAAGTACCTTGGAATAATATTCAATAAAAAAGGGAATAGTGAAAACGGAGTCCAAGAAAGAATCAATAAAGGTAGAGCAATAACAAGAACGCTAAACTCTTTTCTCTGGAATAGGAAAATTACAATAGCCACAAAGAAGCATGTATATAATAGCCTAGTCCAAAGTGTAACCTTTTACGGTTCGGAAATATGGGATGTTACCAAGGTCAACATAAATAAACTCATGGCAACCGAAATGGATTTCTTAAGAAGGAGTTGCGGACGATCAAAGCTTGAAAGAGTCAGGAATGACGACATCCGGATGCAAATGCAAATGGATAGAAATATACATGAAGACATAGAGAAAAGACAGCTAACTTTGTTCAGGCACGTAAAACGGATGAACTCTGACAGATGGCCTAGGAAGGTTCTGGAATGGATACCACCGGAAAAAAGAAGGAGGGGTCGGCCAAGAAGGAGCTGGCGAGATGACATTGATCAAGCGATGACCACGAGGAACTTAGAGGAAGACGAGGTTTTTGATAGGAAAAAATGGAAATTGGGGACGGAGAAACGGCAACAGCTGTGAAAAAATTCCGTTTATATATATATATATATATATATATATATATATATATATATATATATATATATATATATATATATATTAATACATATCCTCTATCTAAATTCTAAAGAAAATATTGAAATAAGAAAAATGTGCATATTTGGATGTAATACTAGTGATATCAATAATTATCAATAATTTTAAAGTTCCAATATACAAATAAATTTTGACATTTCAATTTCGGATGACATTAATGCAGAATATACTTTATAACGATTTGAAAACAAGAATACAGATGTCTCTGTTAGCAAAATTGCAATTATATTAAAAGAATGAAAGTCTCTCTTTGTTATAGGAAAACGTAAATTTATATTTTATAAAAAAAACAAACTATTTTTTGGTAACCAAAGGAGAGGAGAGTTATTTATATAGAATGTTGAGGGAGTTGATTTTGATATTCCCACGAGGCAACATCGAAATAAGAGTTGCGTCAAATTTATTTAGAAATAACATAGTAATTTATATGAATGTTATCAGATCATCAAATCCTGCATTGTAAAGCCAGTGCGTGTATAATTCGCAACGAATTGCATCGATAAAGTGCGGGTGATTTTCCGATTTCTAAATTATTAATTTAGAAAGTTGTTCCTGAATTCTAAACACGGTTTGGAATACGAACGAGTTAACCAGTACCTAGTTGGTGAGTCCTGTCCAGTTTATTTACATTATTTCTCGAGAATTAATAGGCCTTTATCAAAAATATTTCAAAATTAGATGCATCTTATGATAATAAATTCGATTGAAATTACAGTAACGTTACTCAAATAAAATTCAACGTCAAGCGAAGATAATTTTGGAATAGATAATTTAAACGGAAATTTGCGTATTTTGACATTGATATACATCAAGTATATAATCAAACATTTTCAACTTTGATAAATTATTTAGCGAGTAGATTTATAGTTATAGGTTGTCTTAATTTTAAGGTTGATAGAAAATTCTATCTTTGTTTCTGCGTTTATAATATTTTTGAAAAGTTCTAATTTTTGTAATTTGTTATTTGATAATATATTATATAAATTTGAATTCCAATCACTCTTTGGTGCTTATTTCATATTCATTCATATTTTGTTGCTAATTTATAATTTTTATTGTTACTAACCAATTTGCTTTACATATAGAACACCGGGGCTAGAAGACACATAAAATTTTTTGAAATATAATGAAATTTTTGCACTACATATTTTTTTATATGCGAAAAACTTGGTAAGTCTATCATAAAATATTTTCTGTGTTTTAACAAATATTTGTAATATTTTGACACACGTTTATTCCGTAACGTAAGCCAAAACCATCGAAACTTGAAATTATTATCATATTTATTGGACCAGTTTATAGACGAAAGTATTCTTGAAGATAAGAAATTATTTTACAAAGTTGATATGGAATTAAAAGCAATTTTAGAAAGCCACAAGATGTCCATAGCCTGACGATCGCCACTTTCGTTTGACGTTCATTTCCATGAAAAGGAATAATAATTATATAACATTAACAGTGATCATGTTGGTTACGAAAAGTAATCTAACAATAAAAAATGGTCCTTAAACCCAAGAATATAAAATGAACTATATACTATACTATATATTGTTACGAAACAGCACATTGGTATAGACCCTAAATCCGACTCTGTCTAAGCCAGGTATAAAAGTTAAAATTATGGCGGATACGCAGATATAAAAAACTGTTTACGAGTTTACGACTATCTTATGTAAACATTGTTTTTGTGACCAGAGTTATCTAGAAAAGGCCCGAAAAATTATTTGTGACTGTGTAAGCCGCAGCCCAGAATTTACTAGTAAAAACGGCTTTAATATATAAGGGACTGATCAGGAAGAGTGAGTTAGTTGATAAAGTGATCTTGACATATAAACAAGTAAATAAGTGAATATAAAGTGTTTATATAAATTAGTTTGAGTGAATATACAGTTAATATAAATTAATAATTAAGCGATTAGTTAAGTATATATAAATTAAGTGTTAGTGAGCTAGTGTTTAAATAAATTAGTAAGTAGCCATACCGAGTGTTTAAAATGTATCCCACCTGTTTACAGTATAAATAAATTAGAACAACATTACAATATACAGGTTGGCAAATTAATTTTGGTAGTCGGAAGTTTGGCAACGTCCGATGCGCCGTAGCAAAGATGCATGCGGATTGAAAGAGTTCACTTCGCTGGCAGAATTCGTAAGCTTCGTTTCGACAGTACAGTTCAGAGAAAAGTGTGATTACCGGGGTTGTGTAATACTAACTTGTTATAGCGACTCCAGAAAGTAAAGTTGTTCATTAAAAGTGTAGTGAGCAGTGTCGTGAAATAATTATTAACGTTTTAAATTTTATGACCGAAGTGGCAAACAATGGCAAGTCGACAATTCCATTAACAAAGGTAAGTTTTAATTATTGCAATAAAATTTTTAAACCAAAGTAATTATTTAACAAAGTTACACTCGATAGTAAATTTTTTAAATCGATTTTCGTACATAAAATATTTATTTGTTAAACGATTTAAATAGGTGACATTAGGGTGAGACAAAGTATTTTTTCTACTTCCGTTACTAAAACCGCACTTTGAACACGGGTTTGACATGTACAAAACGACTCTTTAATCACTAGTGTTTAAAATGCGAAATGTCACATCTCGTTTATCTTTTGTTTTTAAACGTCAAATCAAGTGTATCTTTTGTATGTTAAATTTCATATTCCGTGATAATTTTGTTATTCTGCGTCATTTGATTTGTCAGTCAGCTGTCAGCCATCCTCCGTCATGTAATGAATATAATTCAAATATAATACAATTTTTTCCTTCCCGCGGGCGAAGAAAAAGTATAGTAAGCACCTCGTGTTAAAAACGTCTTTAGTCACTCGTTTCACAAGGAACTCGTTCCGCTTCGCTCCACTCGTGCCTAGTAAAACTCGTGACTAAAGTAACCTTTTTGACACTTGGTACCTAATATACTATTATGCACTCATGTGTTAATTTTATGCACCGTTATGTCATTATGACAAACAAATCGACGCCATTTTTAGTCCTTTTAAAGCAACCTAAATGAGACATTTTTTGGTTTTTGCATGCCTGTCAATTTTTCCATTTGTGTAAAAAACACCGCACTTGTTGCATAAATAACTATTCTGCTTCTGTCTACAGGAGTATATAAAAGTGCACATGTTTATTTTGCGTAAAATACCTATTTAAATGTAAGAGGTTTATTAGTTTATAATTATAATTATTATACTCATTTCATACCTATCTGTATTAGGTTTCGGTTTTATTATTTGTTTTGAACCATCTTCCGATTTCAGTTACAATTGCGATTTGATCATATTAAAATATGTTTGAACTAAAATCTAAAGATCGTTTGAAACAACTAATGAACTGAAACATAGTATAGTATAGTATAGTATTTTTGAATTTAATACTTTTTTTAAATGGCCGAAAACGACGACAAAAATTTTTATTACAAAAAACGGTCACTGAAAACAAATTTAACTACTTCATCATTTTATTTGTATAAAAATACACATGAGTAAAACTTTTAATGCAACATTCGTATCGACTTATTTTATTGTCAGGTTGAACGGGTTTCTGCTGCTACGAAAGTTAGCAAATGAACGCTTTCCCGTATTAAAAAAGAAGCTCTGGCAGGAAGTAATGCTGACACTGATGTACCTACTAAAAAACACAGAACGTCCAGTATCCGTATGGATCAATTCAACAAAGCTGTGCTAAGAAGGTGCATTATAAATTATCACATATCCGAGAAAAAAAGCACCCACGTGAAGAAATGTACACCAAACTTTTGCAGATAGTTATGGCTTCGCAGAAAGTCGCGAATTCTTTGGGTTTTCGTTGGACCAACATGAAAAACAACAGATATTTGTTAATGGAACGTCACGAAATCAGACATTTATGCCTACTATATTCAAGAAACATAAAAAAGTGCAGAGAACAGAAGAAACCTATCATTTATATGGATGAAACATACATTCATTCATATCACACGCACGTTAAAGGATGTGGAGCGACAAGAGTAACGAATGATTAAGAAAACCCGTTTCAAAAGGTAATAGGCTCATCATTGTGCATGCAGGAAGTGAAGATGGTTTTGTACCTAATGCTGGTATTATGTGGAACTCCCAGTCAAAAACAGGAGATTATCATAATGAAATGGCGTACGAAAATTATGAGAAATGGGTACAAGAAAAACTTATTACAAATCTACCAAAAAACGATGTTGTGGTAAATGATAACGCCCCTATACCACAATGTTCTAAATGAAAAATTACCTACGACTGCTTGGACTAAACAACAATTGAAAAACTGGCTTTCTGAAAGAAACATATATTACAGTGAACAAATGTTAAAACCGGATCTTTATATCGTTGCAAAAATGTACAAACCGCATATAACCGCATTATAAAATTGATTAATTGTTTATTCGACATGGATTGCAAGTTTTAAGGCTACCCCCTTATCACCCGGACTTAAATCCGATCGAAAGCGGCACTTAAAGAATATGTGGCCAAACGAAAGAACGATACCCGAAACCAACAAAAAACGATTTACTGAATTATTTGAGCATAATAATAGTGCCGCTAGTGCCTATCATACATAGTGTGTTGAAATGATTGTACATTACAGGAATGAGTATGACAACTATGTTATAGACCAACGCTTTTTTCCTACCAAGAATGACGTCCAAAACTTATGGAAAGCTAACTTTAAAACATCATACGGGGAGAACAAATGCTTAATTTAGAAACATATCTAGCCGAAAAAACAAAACATCAAATGTCGCGTGTTCAAGAAAATAATTCAATCGCCATTATGCAACGAGTAGAAAACCATAAGGCCTACTTCTTTGGAACCCAATAATCGGCTGGCGGTCTGCCTATTGGGTGCATTTTGACAGTCAAAAATTAGACGTGTTAAATCGCTGCATGAAATTCTTGCAGTGACAATTACACCTTAAGTGATTCTAACTGATAATTATCTCGTTGAAAGAAAAGCACTTCAGACAGTTTGGCCTAATGCGAGTTTGTTAATGTGTACTTTTCATGTTTTGAAATCTGGTTGGAAATGGGTAACTGTGACCAAAAATGGAATTTTGAAAGAAGATGCTCAACTTCATTATAGGTTGTTCAAAGATATTTTGATGTCAAAAAATATCGAACATGCTGAAACAGATATAATTACATTATACGAAAAATGTATTTATCAGAATTCTGCTGATTATGTGGAACATATAATTGATCGAATTGTATTTGTATAGAAATGATCTCATGGTACGAGGGTCTGCTACAAATTATTATACAGAAGTTATATTCCGACTATTAAAAAATCCGTTAGAAAGTACAAAAGCATTTAACTTGACACATTTGACAGATTTTATAATAACTAGCTTTGAATCCTACTTTATTAAGCGTATTATGGATCTTATCTTTACCAGAGTTTATAAAGCGGTGGCAATAAATTATTATCCTGATGAAAGCGATAATTAGGTACATAATATAATCAGGATTTTAAAGTTAACAGCTCAAGAGATCCCAGTATTCTTTACGACGTAGATATGCTTACTTTGTAATGTTCATATCTAATTGGCTACAATGGCCATCATTGCAAGCATTGCAAGCATCAAGGAGCTGTTGCTAATAATATAATATAGTACTGCATTCAATACCTTATCGCTTCCTCGCTTCCCTCCAAATATATTCTTTATGAAATCGTCTACTTCTGATACATTAAAAATTGATGGAGTTATTGCAGCGAACTCTAATCAGAACATTTCTTCTTGCAATATTGCTTATATTCAAAGTCAACAGGATCAGCAAAACTTGCCCTATGATAACTCAAACAATAATGCCATGGAACTAGACAAGAAATCGAATATGGGCATAGAAACCATAGAGGAGAAATGGACATCTCATTCAAATTTGATAATGGAAAAGCTAGAAAATTATCCCGAATCATTTGGACCAGCTAGAATGAAATACTTGAACAACTGTAGCAAGTTTGCCAAATCAAACCAGTCTCTGATATCAGGATTGCATTGTGCGTTTAAATATGAAGGAATCTTATTTTAAAATCATAACCAGGTGATATTAAAAAAGGGGAAAAAATATCCGTACGGCCCACATCAGTATCAAGACGTGAAGTTGTAATGACAGTTAGAAGAGCATCGTTGGCTGGACGAAAACCTGGAAAATATAACAAAAAACAGAAAGAAAGAGCACCACACAAATTTCAACACTGTGTAGAGAAAAATATTGGTCTAGGTGACAATAAATTTAGATAATAGGAATGAACATTAATATGTATAGACAATTTTTGCATATTATAAAACAGTAATAAACTGCGGACCTAGTAACATCATACTGTAAGGTTTTTCTTATTTATTTAAACAGTAAACGGGTGGGAGAAACTTTAAACACACGGTATGGTTACTTACGAATTTGTTTAAACACTGAACAACTCACTAACACTTAATTTATATACACTTAACTATTCACTTAAATTCATTTTATATACACACAACCTTAATTATTAATTTATATCAACACTTTACTGTTCGCTTATTTACTGTTTATCTCATAATGTCAAATTATAAACTAAAACTGAACTTCTCCGCTGGTCGGTCCTTTATATATATTAGTGCCTTTTTTACAAGAGAATTCTTGATTGCAGCTTACACAGAAACAATTGGATCTCGCGTTTTCTAGATAAGACTGGTCACAAAAACAATGTCTAGATAAAATAGTCACAATTGTAAACAATTCTTAGAAATCCCTGCGCATCTCCCTTAATTTCAACTTTCATACATGACTTAGACAGAGTCGGATTTAGGGACTATACCAGTGTGCTGTTTCGTAACATCGCCCCCTCCTTAAATGGCAGTTTCTCCTGGAACTTTTGTGTAACCGAGACTGGATGTTTAAATCGGCAATTGGCCCCATTTCTACACTTTCCGATCTTATGGAAATAACAGGGCACCGCCTTTATCGGATACTGATAACGGGGGTTGTAGCTGCAAATGAATATCTGGACACCGGTATCTTGGAAGATAACCTCTACCATGTTCCTGATGATTCCCCAATCCAACTGGTTACTCGCTATCTTAGGCATAGCCAGTTTCTTCACTCTGGACTCTAGCACATGGTCTCGGAGGTTTCGAAGTGCTTCCCACACATCGCGGTAGGTAGATCGATCTTGAAATTCATTTTTAGTTACCACGTAGAAGTCGTACCGCGAATTATGTTTCAGTTTCAGTGTCTTGCCAGGGGCTGAAATCTGGTCTCCAAGGTTTTCTAATTGCCCGAACTTCTTTCGAAAGACGGATGCCAACCCTCGTGCATTCTTGATACTGCCGGGGATGTTCTATGCTAGTGAATAATCGTCCGGGACAGTGAACAAATCTTGTCGTTGTTCAGAAGTGACTCCATATCTAGCTTTCCCGGTACCTCCATACGCGCCCATAAATTCATCGAACGTAGGGTCAGACACATCTTGAATATGGTTTACTACTTTCCCTAGGTCATGGTCTTCTTCGAATGGCGCTAGTCGATTTTGGTGAACTACTTTTGGTTTTCCGTTGGGGATCTTGCTTATGCGATATATAACATAATTGATCCTAAACCGTAACCATACTTTGTCCCCTTCTTTAAAACCGCCTACTGTGGCCTGAGTGTCGTACCGACTTTTCATTCTGTCGCTGGCAACTTGAATATTTGTTCGAACTAATTCATGAATATCGTCCAGCCTTTTTCTCAATTGGATCACGTAGTCTTCTCCAGGCCGACAGCCAAATTCCAGGTCTCAAGGAAGCCTCATTTCACGTCCAAACAGGATTTTCGCAGGTGTTTCACCCGTGGACTCATTGACAGCAGATCGATAAGCCAATGCGAATAGGGAAAGATACTGGTCCCAATTTCTCCGATGGCTGGAAACTACTTTGGATAGGTATTTTCCAATAGTCCTGTTCATTATCTCGATCATTCCATCTGACTGTGGATGTAATGCTGTTGTTCTGGTCATTCCCAGCTTGTTGCAAATCTCCTGGAATATATGGCTTCCAAAATTTCTTCCCTGGTCACTGTGAACTTACAAGGGCTCTCCATATCGGCTGATAAATTCCTTCACCAATACATCCGCGACAGTTGTGGCCTTTTGGTTCGGGATAGCGTAAATTTCCACACACTGTATGAAATAATCCATTACAACCAGTATGTATTTGCCACCATTTTCTGTCGTCGGAAATGGTTCAGCGATATCTACAGCAATCCTTTCGAAAGGGCTTCCAACATTGTACTGTTTCATGGGTGCCTTTCTCTTGCGATGTGGTCCATTACTCGTAGCACAAGTCGTACATTTCTTACACCAGTCCTTCACATCATCGGAGCTGTTCATCCAATAAAACCTCTCACGGATTCAATGGAGGGTTTTCTTCACTCCCACATGACCTCCCGATGAACTGTCGTGTAACTTCTTTAGTATTTCAGGTACTCTTGTTCTCAGGATAACTAGCTGTCTCCTCATCTCGGAACCATTATCGTTTTCAAGGACTCTTTTCAACAGTCCTTCTTCGAGGACAAGTGAGTCCCACTGAGCCCAATACGCCTTGAGTTTCGGTGAAAATCTTGACACTTCTTGCCAGGTATGTCGCCGATTTTCTTCCTTCCACTGCCGAATCTTCTTTAGGCAAGGATCATCCTCCTGATCTTCTCTGATTCTGGTGGGTAACATTCTTCATTGATTACTGTAGTTCTTGAAACTGCAGCTTTCTTAGATTCCCCCTTGTTGCAGTGGGAGCAGTCTGTTGGGCACGGCCGTCTGGACAGGGAGTCGGCATTTCGGTGATTCACATCAGCTGAATGTTCACCCCTGTCTGTTTTTCTCTGTGAGTGGAGTTCTTGAGTTACAGGAGTCTTGGGGCGCTTAGACGGACTGCGTACGTGCTCTAGCTCGCCACACTTCCGGCATTTGATCTTCTTCGGCTTCTTGTCTGCCATACCTTTCAACAAGTTGACGATCTGATCAAGTTTGTCATCGTCATCTTCTTCCTGCATGGTCCTATCTTTGTTGTACCGCGAGCTCTTCGTAACTGCTTTGCATTTAAGAGGTTCTTGGTTTGCAGGAATCGTAGGACGCTTACACGAACTGCGTGCATGCTCTAGCTCTCCACAAATACATCACCTGATTTTCTTCGGCTTCTTGTCCAAAATATCTTTCAACAAGTTGACGATCTGGTCAAGTCTGTCATCGTCACCTTCTTCCTGTATGGTCCTACCTTTGTTGTATCCGGAAGCCATCGTGGCTGATACATATTCAAGAGCAGCAGTCAATGCGTCGACTAATGTTTTCGGATGGGCTGAACGAAGCGTCCGCTGCATATCGGGGTTACGTAAGCCATCAATAAAGGCCTAGATGCCTAAACATTCCTTCATGTTATCTGGTGCTGATGGATAAGCAAATCGAACGAGTCGGGCAATATCCACTTCATATGCTTGAAGTGCTTCGTCACCTTTCTGCCTTCGGTTCTCCAGCTGGGATTGGTACAAATGTTCTAGGTGTTTGTGACCATATCGCATCTTCAAGTGGTATCGTCTGAAGAACATCTAAGGCATCTCCACGATGGTTAAGTTTACTGCCTTCTCCCTATCGGACCAATTATTCACTCTAGCGACTGCTTCAAATTGTTTCACATAATTGGTCCACGATGTCTTTCCATCGAACATTGAAGCCTTGACTCGGGCAAAACTGCTAATATCTTCTGTCTTGGGTTGTGTTGCTGGCTTGCGTATCTCGATCTTCTTTTGTTCTGCTGGCATGTCTTGTGTTCTTAAATCTGTTATCTTACTCTCTAACTCCTTGATTTTTTCATCCATGGTTGTCATTTTATTCTCCATTTTCTCGTCCATCGTTGTGATTTTATCCTCAATATGCGATTTAAGAGACGAAATTTTATTTTCCACGTCAGCGGCAATGCCATTTTTCATTAATAAGACATCGGCAGAAAGTTTGTCCATATTAGCAGAGATATCGTTCTTCATGGTTGAAATCTTCTCGTCCATGGCAGAAAAATCGTTCTTTATAGCAGAAATATCGTTTTTCACATTAGTTGAAATATTTTCTTCCATGACAGAAATATTGTTCTTCATATTAGCAGAAATTGACGATATTGCGGTGGAAGCCTCGTCATTGAATAAAAATAATTCTGGATCAAAACCGTCATTTTCCAGTGCCACTTTAAGTCTTTCTACTAATTCACTTTTCTTACCGGACGTTACCAACTCACGATCTTCCAATTCTGCTCTCAAATCCGTTACTTTCAGATAACTCAGTCTCTTGTCCATTTTGATGTAGCTATTTATTTATATTACTCCACACCTGATACCAATGTAATGTTTTTCTTATTTATTTAAACAGTAAACGGGTGGGATAAACTTTAAACACACGGTATGGCTACTTACGAATTTATTTAAATACTAAACTACTCACTAACACTTAATTTATATACACTTAACTATTCACTTAAATTTAATTTATATACACACAACCTTAATTATTAATTTATATCAACACTTTACTGTTCGCTCATTTACTGTTTATCTCACGATGTCAAATTATAAACTAAAACTTCTCCGCTGATCGGTCCTTTATATATATTAGTGCCTTTTTTTAGAGAATTCTAGATTGCGGCTTATACAAAAACAATTGGCTCTCGCATTTTCTAGATAAGACTGGTCACAAAAACAATGTCTAGATAAGATAGTCACAATCGTAAACAATTCTAAGGAATCCCTGCGCATCCGCCATAATTTCAACTTTCATACATGGCTTAGACAGAGTCGGATTCAGGGACTATACCAGTGTGCTGTTTCGTAACAATACGTCCGCAGTATATGAGTGGATTGATAATAAGGTATTCGTAGTAAACTGCAGACGTATTAGGATATTCTTCGTTCGCACTTTACTAGCCTTCTTATTGGTCAGAATTATCTTAGAAATAAGCTGAATCTTTTGGCTATCCCTTGTGCGTCGGCAATTTACGTTTATGCGATAGGGCGAGCTAGGGGGAAGATTGGTACGGGCATGGAAAATATATGTAACCTCGAGCAGTTAATTGCCCCGTAAAATTACTAAATACCTACAGCTACAGAACGCCAAACCATACGGTGGGGCGCTTTTTAGTCCTTCACTGTATATTTCAGCTACAACAAATGATGAAGGGATCAGGATGTATTGGAAAATATAATTAACCTTTCTTGTATTTTATGGAGCCTTCAGCAAAATCTGAAAATACAGCTCTCTTCTGTTATTAAACTTTTTTGCCTAGAACCATCTCTTAGGTAAAAAAACGGTAATTTTACAGAAAACAACTAATGCAAATAAACAACTTTTTATCTAAAAAGAAAAGCAATGATCACACATGGTTTCTGTTTTTGTGTTTTTTCTCTACCTCTTGCATATGTTCACAGTGTAACTTATATACATAAACATGCTACTCTGTTTGTTATAACATTTTTTCTCTTCACGCTTGTCGACAATTTTGTCACGCATGATCTACCGTTGGGAAAGATCGTTTCTAGTACGAGGGATCATCTACAAACAGCTCTCGTTTTACACAAACTGACAAAAAAAAATTAGGAATTTGTGTGTCCTATTGAAAAGATACAAAATATTGATTATTTTGGTGATAATAGAATAGTTACACTGAAAAACAAAGTTTTGTTACGAGCAAGTGCTTTATCACGTCATATAGTTATTTTATAGAGTGATGTTGAGATCTGTTTTTAGTTTGTTTTACCCACTTCTTTGAAATATTTTACACAAATACGTATTCTTAACTTACGCAAATACATATTCTTAACTTATTGGTTACCTACCTACAAATAATCCGTAACAGATACTTCCTGGGTTTAGTTTTTATTTTATTTGAACTAGTTTTTTGACATTGCAGCTTATACTTACACATTTTTTAGTTTAGTACGCATTTTTTATCAATAAAGAGGTATACAACTAATCTAGTTTACATTTATCAAATTTATGAACTTTTTTATTCTATTCAGTGGAGTGTAAATGTAGTTTTAAATGCCTAGAAAGTATTAAAATTTGTTGCATTTATGGAGAATTAACTTTCACACTCACAAGCTTATCATGAAATTATACGAACTGGATTATGGTCGTTTGTGATCAGGATAAAAGGTAGGCTCAACATATCTTTTATTTATCGTGCATCGGTCGTCTGACAAGGTTGTTCGAATGACTCGATACATGAAATTTGAGTAATCAAGGATGTGGAAAACCATCTGCTATTTCTGTTGAACCAACATTTCCGGTATTATTGAAACATCAAAACATGCTATTCCTTTAAGCAAAGAACTTTCTGCAATAACCAAAATTGCAACTATTGACGTGACAGCTAGTGATGCATCGAACAAAAAGGATCAGTGAGCCTGTGGATGTAATTTTTGAGGCTCCCTTTCATGAACCACATTGGCTTCAGGGGCTTATTAATAATTGGGGTCTTATAGCTAAAGAAATTAAAGTGTACCAGTATAGAAAAAGACAAGAAGATTGCTTGCATTGGATGACCAACCTATGAAACTTCTTTGGGAAATAAATAAATTTGAAGAACACGATTAGTATGTTTGTAAGGATTTGAAAGTTATGGCTCTTTTAACTGGAATATGCCAAAAAATTTGTGAATAATATGTTAGATCTATATTAAACCATTATTTGTAGGAGAATGGGCTGCCATAATATTTTTGATGGAAGGCCAAATGAATGTCAAACATTCACCGCTCATCGATACATATAAACTGGCTTGAATGAAAAATGTCGTGAAAGTATTGGATTAAAACAGTTCAGTGAAAAATTATCCAGAATCCGTGAGATAAAGATAAAAAAGGATTCGAGAGTTGATAACGGACTCGGGCTTTGACTCAAGTTGAATCAGATTTGGCCGAGGTAAAGATATTTGTGCTTACTTTTTGGGAAACAACAAGGCAGAACTATAAATCACTCACGTATAACATTAGCCTTAATAATAGGGGAGCCCGGGGCTGGTTGACGCACCTCAATTTGTTTTAAAACAGTACACTTGGCAACGTCGCCGACCGGTTCGTCTTAAAGCCGCCATTAAAAACCACTCTCGAACGTTCGTTTCGGTTTGATTGCATCAGTGGTTTTGTGTACAGTGCGGTTTGTTGTTTTTTGGCAGTGGTAAGTAATTTTTTACTTTTTTACAGTTTTTGTTCTAGAAACTAGATAATTGAGATCGGTTTGATGCTACATAAAGCTTCAACCGGCCCGAACAAGAACTGTTAAATATATTTTCTAAGAATAAAATAGTATAGGTGCAGTTGCATCAAACATACAAGAACGTGGTCAGGGGCTGGTTCACGCACACAACAAGGGGCTGGTTGACGCATGCGTCAACCAACCCCGTGTGTAAAATAAAATATTTTAGTTTTTGTTTTATATTTTAGCGAGATGCGTTCTCGTGAACGAACATCAGATAGAGGTATCACTCCACCAGATATCATGCTAAGGGCAGTGAGAGAGGTTAAAATGAACAACAAATCCATTAGGGCAACTGCAAAAGACTTTGAGATCCCGGAGGCAACTTTGAGACGTTTTTGCAAAAAATTTACTGAGGAAGAAATTAATGGTGATACCGCAATAACGACAAAAGTTGGATATTACAGGAATCGCCAGGTATATTATATTTTAAATTATTTTTAAAAATATTAAAGCTTCAAAAAATGCCTTACGTCTTCTATAATTTTTAGGTGTTCACAGATCAACAAGAAAATCATTTGGAGGAATACCTTAAAACGGCAAGCGACATATATTTTGGATTGTCTATCAGAGAAGTAAGAAAATTCGCGTATGATTATGCCACTGCTTTTCGCATTAAATACCCTGAATCCTGGAACGTGACAAAAATGGCTGGAGAGAATTGGTTTACATACTACATGAAACGACATCGTGCTCTTTCGGTAAGAACTCCAGAAGCAACCAGCTTAGCTCGCGCTTCTAGTTTCAACAGAGAAAATGTTTCAATGTTCTTTGACAACTTAAAAACGGTCCTCAACTGCCTAAAATTAGAAGCATCACAAATATGGAACATGGATGAAACTGGGGTTACGACCGTGCAAAAGCCTAACCGAATTGTTGGCAGACGTGGATATAAGCAGGTGGGACGCGTAACCTCCCAGGAACGCGGCACCTTAGTTACTATGGCTTTGGCGGTATCTGCAACGGGAAATTCTGTCCCGCCGTTCTTTGTTTTTCCAAGGGTTAACTTCAGAGAACATTGTCTCGCTAATGGCCCTCCTGGAACAGTTGGAACCGCAAATCCTTCAGGTTGGATGAAAAAAGAGCACTTTTTGGAGTTTGCTAAGCATTTTGTCAAGCACGTTGGTTGTTCTAAAGAGAGACCGGTACTACTTTTGCTAGACAATCATGATTCGCATTTGTCTGTAGCTGCCCTTGATTATCTAAAAAGTAAAGGTGTAACGGCGTTGTCATTTCCAGCCCATTGCTCACATAAGCTCCAGTCTCTCGAACGGTCTGTCTATGGACCATTAAAACATTACGTTAATTCAGCCAGTGACTCCTGGATCACTAGCAATCCCGGACGCACGATGTCAATATACGATGTCCCTCTAATAGTTCGAGACTCACTGCCACAGGCAGCAACACCGAAAAATATTATGGCGGGATTCAAGGTGTCTGGAATTAGCCCTTTCAATAGAGACGTTTTTGACGATCAAGGGTTTTTACCAGGATATGCAACTGACCTTCACGATCCCGCAGAAACTAATGCTGACAAGGACGTGGTTACAGTTCAGCTAAACTCGATTTTAAAACCACGACCGGGGTGTTCACAGGAACCTGATGATCTTAACCAGCCAGGATGCTCCAAAGATATAGTGTTAGCAAAAAGTCCACTGCCTGGGAGAGAAAACAACATTTCAACTAACAGTTCTATTCAAGAAAAAAATGAGAGCTCGCCTCCTACTGTAAGTCCGTTTCAAATGAAACTGCTACCAAAAGCCGGACCTAGAAAGCAGAACTCTAAACCTAATAGAAGAAAGCGTGTGACAGCAATTCTATCTGACACCCCAATAAAAGATGCTCTTGAAGAATAAGAGAAAAACGTAAAGTCTGTTAAAAGAAATATTTGCTCAAATAAGAAGTACGATGCAAAACAGAAAAAAACAAAAAAAAGGAAAATAGTCAAAGACGATGATGAGTCCGATGAAGAGGAATGCTTTTGCCTTTATTGCACAGATAGCTATAAAAATAGTGCCTCATTCGAAAAATGGATCCGGTGCACTAGTTGCGAAATATGCGCACATCAAGCTTGTGCTGGGGAACCTGGCGTCTTCTTTGTTTGTGTAAACTGTGAAAGCGAATAATGACTTATATTTTTTTTAAGCTATAATATTAAATTTGTTAATTAAGTTACCTTTTTTAGAATTAATGCATCTTTTTATGTTTGTTCCTTGGTAGTTATAATTTTTAGAATTTAATATAATTTTTTTTAATTTGGATTATAACAGATGTTTTACTTTACTTTTTTGTCTGCGTCAACCAACCCCATGGTATGCGTCAACCAACCCCGGCCCTAAACTGTTGCTAAAAAATTTTTTTTCTTGTCTAATATGAAAGATAAAACATTAAACTTTCCTATTTGGTACCAAAAGCACACCAAAACTTAATAATGTGTAAGCTAAAAAAAATACAAAAAGTGCGTCAACCAGCCCCGGGCTCCCCTACATATTTTGTGTTCGTTTGACCGATTAGTAGTAATTTTTTGACATATTAGTATCCTCATTATTGATTCTCCTTTTTGTTATCCTTTTAGATTGATTTCATTTTCATAAAAAAATATGTTGCCTCTCAAATATTAAAATATATAATATAATAACCAGCATCTTACAATGTTTGGGATTCACTAAATACATTAACAACATATTATGCTACCCTGGTAATTGCCATAACCCAAAAATGACTGTAATTAAGAGCAGTGTACACACATCCGCTTTCAAAAGTAGGAAATAAACAATTTTATAAATCATCCGTTTATCGGGAAACTCTCGTTTTGGTATTCATTATGTTTATTTTTCAGTAAAAATTAGTTTGCCCATGTGGAACCTATGCGAGAATGTTGTAAACGATCAGAAAAAACGGTTCTAATTGAAAATAAGATACTGGTGCAATTGAACAACCACAATGTTTATACAAATCCTGTATTTTTCGGAAATATATTCATTTCTAAGAGACTTTTGAGTGAATTATTTCATATACGTGGATTGTGCAATGTTTTCAATCTAACAAAAACCATTTTTATTTATTTACATAGGTACAAACATTTCTTGTCTTTGCAAAATCATTGTTTCCGATTTGACAGAACCTCTTAAGTTGACAGTATTTTTCCATTAAACACTACTTTAAACTGTTGTAACTGTGGCATAGGTGTCACGTGCCACATATTCATATTCTATATTTCTACATGCAGTACGCTCTCTCTTTTTTTGGGTCGACCAGACATTTCTTATATCCATTTTGCTTTATTTTACTTGTAGTTTTATTGAATAAATGTAGTTATAGTTGTAATAATTTACTTCAATAACTAAACTTCCGTACATAGAAGCTATATAACGGAAAATCGCTTAAAACTAAATCTCAACCTAATTTTCGGATTGACTCATCGAATCGTTCACGTGTGAAACGTTAAATCCCAGATTAAATAACAATACTTCGCTAAGCGTCATTCAAGAAGAGTAAATTCTTGATTTTGTTGAAGACAAACTCATTTTAAAAAATATTCAATTCATGTATTATTTAAAAGTAATGGCTTTTATCTATTTAGACCGAAAGTTTTAGATGAGAGATATAGAGAAGTGAGAATTTTATTAAATAAAAAATTCCCCGGATGCTTGATTGGAAGAGGTGGACCCATACTATGGACTCCTCTATCAACAGATTTAAATCCATCAGATTTTTTCTTCTGGGGATACTTGAAAGAATAGGTTTACATAGAATTTGTTTCGAGATCGAAATATGTGGTAGCTTCTGTAACATTTATAGACAAGGACATGCTACAGAGGGTTCGTACTTAAATGATAAATCTTCTTACCACGCAGATTCCTGCGTAGACATCCATCATTTTCTTATTAAAAGTATTTTTACCGTTTATCAAGTAACCATAGGATTAGTTGTCAAATACTGTGTAGAATAGTTCGTAGTCAGTACTTGCCAATAATTCATAAGTCCTTAATTTAACAGTTACAATGGCAGAATTCACTTTTATTGAGTACGCTGATATGCAGTTAATGTATGGACTGGTTTCTCGAAACTGTTTAGAGGCCTGAAGGCTTTACGTTTTGCAAACAGAGCATTGCCAGACAGACGAATGTTTGAGCGTATTGATCCCAGGTTACGAGAAACAGGTATGAATAAGTAAATGTAATTTTCCATGTATACAAAACAAAGTTTTACGTTTTATGAAATTTTTTGCCAAAAAAAGTTGGAGAAGATCCAGTACGAAGCGTGCGTACTGTGGCAGTTGAACAAGACTTGTTAAATGCAGTTGATAATGAACCATCAACAAGTTTACGAAAATAATCAAGATAACATAACGTCTCCAAATCAGTTGTTCATCGCGTCCTAAAAGAACAGCTGTTATATCCTTTTCACATGAAAAAAGTACACAGTATGACAGTGGCTGACTATCCTTCACGACTTGAGTATAGCCAGTGGTTTCTGCGACAACAACAAGCAGACAATACATTTATTAGTAACGTTCTCTTTACGAACGAATCCGGTTTCACCAGAGATGGAGTCATAAATTCTCATAATATGCATTTATGGGATGATGTGAATCCACATGGCATTATCCAAACTAAGAGCCAGCATAGATTCATGGTTAATGTTTGGGCAGGAATAGTGGGCAATCATTTGATAGGGCCATACGTTATTGACGGTACTTTGACCGGTCAGAGATATTTGGAGTTTTTGCAAAATGAGTTATGGAACCTGTTTGATTATGTGCTACTACAAACTCGTAGGAATTTATGGTTCATGCATGATGGGGCCCCTCCTCATTTTAGTTTAGATGTATGACAGCATTTACACACAAGGTTTCCTAATAGATGGATTGGTCGTGGAGGCCCCTTTCAATGTCCACCGCGATCAGGAGACGTTGATCCTATGGATTTCTTTCTCTAGGGTTATGTCAAAAGTAAGGTATACGCAACACCTGTGCAAACAAGGCAAGATTTGATAGACAGAATTGTGTTACACTGCAATGTTATTAGAAATAATGTGGAATTGCTTTTTCAAGTGCAAAGACACAACCTTCGTAGACTTAGAATGTGCGTGGAAGTGGGAGGAGCTCATATTGAACATTTATTAGAATAACGTTAGTTTTTGTTGTTGTTTAGAAATTAGTTTTAGTTCAATGTTTTATAACTTGTGTTTTTTGAGGTTTTCTTAATGGTTTAATAATGTTGTGTTCGTAATTTTGATTAAAAGCAACTAATTACGTTGTTTGCGTACCTATTTAATTCCCATTAAATAAGTTCTCAATGTTTTTATCATCTGCTTTCATCAAATTATTTTTTTGTAGTACTGTAGGTAAATCTTGGACATCCTATTAATAAGTTAGTTAGGTAAATGTGTACGTAGCGCATTAATAAAACTGTAAATATTATCCAAACGGCTTATTTTATCGAATTCCAGCAAGAGTACCTTTTCGTTAGCTTAATGTGTGGGGAACTCAATTTCGATAATTTCATACAGGGTGTGCCATCCCTGCAAAATTTTTGGATCACTAACCATTGCGAGTAGTCCGTCCCTGGCTTCAAGGCACTACTGTAAATCTGTTTACCTTTCCAGAATGAACATACCTGTACATTATAGCTTTGCTGTAAATTTTATAAAGATCAAATAACTAGTACATAAAATAAAAATTAAAATCAAATTCAAAATTAAAAGTTTGGAGGCCTATAACTCGAAAACGAGGGCCTGCATAGAAAAAATTTATATGAAATACTAACATTATTTTGGCTCATATTATACGCTCCTGACTTTTTTCCCATTAGTCCCGGGACACCCTGTATATATATATATATATATATATATATATTTATATATATTGTTGTGGTATTTTCCTTTTCTATTATCTATATGATTACTGAATGAACAATTTATTATTTCCAAATCTTTACAAATTTTGATATATTTCTAACTAATTGAACAATAATAAAAACTTACCCCAAAGATCTTTGGTTGACCACTTTCTTATAATTCTATAAAAATAAATTTTCAAATCCCCTCCTGCAACTACGTTCTCAAATTACATCTTTATTGACCCCTTTTTGTTTAATCTATGTTCAACTTGTTGGTTCCTGCTCCTGAATTCTTCTCAACTTTTAAATCTCCTTATGAATTTGCTTCTGGTTTGAATCTAACTATATTTCACTTCCTGCTCACGGCTCCTACCATACGAATACTCTTTTATTCCAGTTTAATAAGTAGAAATTCTTATACTTATGAATTTGCTTATCGTTTGAATCTAACTATATTTCAATTGCTGCTCTCGACTCCTACCTTGCGAATACTTTTTTACTTTTCTTCAAATATTGATCTCTCTAACTGATTTTACTTTTCTTTCCAATTCAATATATTCAAATGCTGCTTCTTATATTATTATTCTTATTTTCTTCTATGTCATATTCTTATAAAAATGGTTTCAATAATCAAATTCTTACTTGACTTTTCTCCAAAAATTCTTTCTGTCATCTCCGATCATCATTTTTCATAGAGCATCTGCCAATGATATTATTCCAAAATTTCTATAGATCAACTATCTCTCAATATTATTGTTTTAAAATATCCATAAGAATATATATATATATATATATATATATATATATATATATATATATATATATATATATATATGTATATATATATATATATATATATATATATATAAAGAAGATGTACGAATATGCGTGATATGTAAACAACAATAACAAAGAGAATCATGGGTAATTCACGCAAAAAGAAGAAGGGTTACTGAAACAGAGTGGTAACCGCAGACATGCATGTTTCTGGCTCATTTGCCGTCCTCAGTACGGTATAACCAAATAAGGGTGTGAATCTTGGGAGCAAAGATGTTGATCGAAACATGGGAAAACACAAAACAACGGATTTCACAGGGCGCGATAGAGGGCGCATCGTTTGACAAATTGAAACCAAACTCGCTACAAAATTCAGTTGGACCAAAATCTTGGACAAGTTCGTTAACTTGTCTAATCGGCCTAGTAGAAACAAAATGGCGGCCTGTTGAAAAAAAATCGTATTTCCTTTGTTTATGATCTGACGCAAAAAAGTTACTGATATTTTTTATAGACCTTAACACATTCTACAACTTTTGTACTCAACACTTTTTTCTAAAACGTGCATGAAAACATTTATTTAAGAAAATTCACAAATTTAGCAAAAAAATTTAATTTAGCAAAGAAATTTTGTATTTTCTTGGTTTTGATGCAAAAGGTTACTTGAAATAAGCCTGTCCAATTGGTCTCGTGCCATTGGTATTTTTAATCGTGCATCAAAGTATTTAAATTGTGTGAATTTATCGAGGTTCTCTTCATTAATAAGTAATTGAGTGTGTGGATTGTTCCTACTAAGAATCATAAATTTGGTTTTGCTGATATTAATTTTTAAACCTAGTCTTTGGATTCTTCATTGACACTATTACTAGAATTTGAAGATCATTGTGCACTCTTTGCTAACATCACGGTGTCATCCCCGTTCCGGATTTTTTGAAGAGGATTTCTATTTACTTTAATTCCAAGAGATTTACTGAGAGAAAACTTTTTCTACGTACAATTTAAATAGCATGGGGATAGGATGCACCCTTGGCGAATGCCTCTTTTTATCAAAATCTTCAGTTGTTCCATCGTTACTTATTTCTATTTCTGCTTTTTGATGTTAATAGAGATTGCCGATTAGGCTTATCCAAAAAATTTGAGGCATTTGAAATGTGGCTGTACCGAAGAATCCAACGTATACTTTGGACGGAGGAAATAACCAACATGGAAGTAATAAGAAGGATGGGAAAGGAAAAAGAAGAGCCGATATACCCTTTTACAGAAGATCCTCCAAGGCAAGGTATGGGGAGCTAGAGGAGTGGGAAGAAGAAGAATATCGTGGTTGAAAATTTTAAGAACATGGTTCAACAAATCAACCACTCAACTATTCCGAGCTGCTGTTAACAAAGTTCGAATAACCAACAGCCAAGAAGATTAGTCTTATATCTTTCCCATCAAGTCACAAAGCTCTAAGATATATCAGAAGATTGTAATTGTTAAATGACTTCTAATAATCGATGAAACACACGAAGACATCTTTTCTTTGGTCCTGGAAGTTTGAACACCTATTATGAATTAATTTCTTGTTCTATAACAATTATTTGATTTTAAGGAGGTTTATAGATTGAACTTTGTTTTTTCTTATCAATTTGATATATTAATTAATATAAATCATCATAGTAATAAACTATTTTTTCTTATTTTAACATCTGACATAGATTTTCTTAATTATTCAATAGCGAATTTTATGTTATTATCAATAGTTGTATTAATATATTTTCTAGTGAGGAGCATTGTTGATTATTGGCACATATTTGGCGGACACGAATTAATTTTTCTAGCAAATTTTTTTTATAACTGTCACCACTAGGCTTAAAAATAAATTCAGTATTTGAATGCAGTCCTGCTTATTATAAGCAACAACAATTATAATTCGTCGTTCCTATATGGACTCTACTCCCTCAATCGATCTGTTTTTTATCTGTATAACATTTTCCATGGCACATAGATATAATTCTGATAATTTACAATTGTTATACTTTTTATTTCACCCGTGGAAACCCATTGATTTCGTTCATTCAATATTACAGGATTTTCGTAGATGATTAAAAGATTGTGGTGTCCAAAATATTTATTCTATCAATTATGTAAAAATGTTTTGTATTATTTTTCTGCTGTTTGTTAAGGTATGAAGCTTAAATTTTTTCTTGTTGCGATCGTTTGTTATGAAGGTTACTGTAATTTTGAATAACAGTAAAATCAACTATCCCGTACATACAATATCATCAATAACACTTAAAGTTCATCATGTTCATACATATACTTTTATTGATTAATATATGCAGGATTATCACATCGACCACGTTTCATGATTCACTTGACTCTATTTTTTGTCTTTCTCTCTCACTCTATATCTTCCCCTTCGTTTGCGCAGTTATACGTCGAAAGATGCCAGTTAATAATCTAATAAAAAAATCAATTACATCATAACGGTAAGCTGTACTCCTCCATCGACATTTCGTGAATGCTTTTTCAAATAGGCCGATCATTATTTTTCGTTTGAAGTTACAATCAAAGGTTTTTTAAAAAATATATGTTTAAACCATTAAAAAACGGTTTTAGAATAAGATTTTATCAATATTAACAGATACATATCATAAGTATTGATAAAGTCCACTCCAAATAATTTTTCACATCAAGCTTATTCTCATGAAAAGCTTTTTGATGCTATTAATAACAAGTGTAAAGCTACGGTTTCCTAGGAAAGCGTAGCCGTACTAGAGCGGCCGTAATATGTAGGCCGTAGTAATTTTTATCGTCAACGAATATGACGGACGACATAGCGGTGACAATAGTTGTAAAGTTAGAATAGTTCGTAATCATTTTTTGCCGGGGAAAGTCGCGCTCCTGAAATGAATGATTTTGATATCGCGATGTTAATATTTTGGAAGACGAAGAGTCTTCATCGGATGAAGATGCCAAAAGGTCGGAAGAATCTGAAATTTATAAAAATCGAAGAACCGAAGGCGTTTATGAAGTTTTAATACGCCGCCATCTTCAAGTCAATGATGTAAAATTCAGGGAATATTTTCGCCTGACACCAATATTATTTGATTACGTATTAAACCACATTAAAGAAGATATTACGTCAAAACCATGTAACAGAAATAAGATTCCAATAACCCCTGAGCAAAAACTTTGTTTATTTCTAAGGTAAGTTGTAATTATATAAATTTTTCACAAATTAGTTATAAAAAAATTTACTGTGTTATCTGGGGAAAGTAAAGGTACTGCCGATGAGTCAGAAAAGTTATTTACAGGAGTACATGAAGCTGTAGAACCTTCGTTTAGATAATAGTCAGAGTAATTACTCCTCTCATTAGATGTAGCAGAGGTTGGTCGGCTAAGGTCTGTACAGTTTTGCCGCTCAAAATATCTTAATTCGGCATTTCCAACTATGGTGCCTATTTGTAATTTTAGATAAATTCGTTCCTTTTCAGGTAACTTTTTTACACTTTTCGCCATAGAAGCAAAGAAAAGATCGATCTCATCTTGTGTGTCAGATTGTTGGCCTTTGTCAACTATTGTCTTAAGAAGTTTCAAGCATTCCTCAGAATTTGACGAAGTTTTCTGCCTTTTTGCTATTTTGGAACTTCCACAATGCTTTTCCCTGTCTTTAATATTGTTACCTTCCTTTGAAGGTATCTCCCTTTGAGGAGCAAGAATTTCATCCTGTGTGGACTTCTCTAGGTCTTCTTGTGAAAAATCGTCTGGGTCAGCGATGTTGGCATTTTCTTTTAAACTCCCAATATTGGTGATAGTGCTGAATTAAAAAAAAACAATGTATATAATAGTAATAATTTATGAAAATTTTAGATTTTACCTTCTCTTTATGGATCAGTAGCTATCCAAGAATGAGAGTAGTTCAGCTCTTTTTTTTGCAGCTTCACCGGGAAAACCTGTGCCTGGTTTTCCCTTTCGTCTGACGTAGTAGTCCCGCACATAAGCCCACCTTTTACTGCACTCGGTATCTACAAAATAAAGTTCATTCACTTCAGAGTTTTGTACAGGGTTTTTCATTATATATGGACCCTTCCATATCTCACTTATTATTTGTTACAATTAAAAATGTCTCAAATAAGAGTTGAATGGTTATTAAAGTAGTTTTTAAAATCCAACAAAAATATTATACAGAATGTCCCAAAAAAGAGGGTCAGAGCCAAAGTGTTCTTTCTTAAATGGGACACCCTATATATTTTTATATTTTTAAACTGTTCACTTCAATCCGAATTCAACAATATATAATTGTTATAGTCTAACCTTAACAGTTCAGAAAATATATACGACACAGTAAGATGTAGTAATCTATCGATTGGAATTCAGTAAATTTATTTTCAAAATAAAGTAAGCCCAAATGAAACTATAAATATTGTTCAAAATGACCCCCCATATTGTCAATGCATAGTTGGTATCTTCGGCGTAAATTCTCTAAACATTTAGAAATAATATCAGCATAATTATTTAAGTTATTAATTTCGCCTTGAATCTTTTCCTGAATTTTCTCAAGATTGTTATTTTCGCCAAAGTTGACTATATCTTTCAGCATCCCCCACAAAACAGAATCTAAGGGAGATAGGTCGGGGCTATTAGGAGGCCATAGAATTGTCCCATTATTTCCGATCCACTCTGGAAACTGATTGTTGAGATGTTCCCTCACCTCTAATACATTATGGAGTGATGCCCCATCTTGGTGCCAGATCATAGTATTTAATTGTTCAGCTGTAAATTCATTTTCTAGTATTTCACTTATTTTGGGTATTATGCAGTTTAGGTAAGTTCTTCCTGTTAACTTATAATTGTAAAATATTGGCCCAACCACTTTATTCTGGAATATTCCACACCAAACTTTAATTGATTTCCGTCCAGATTTCTTTATATGTTGCACTTTCCGCTGTCTATGATTTTTATTTTCCCATGAACGTCTATTTTTTCTATTAAACACGCCAGCTGTAGAAAAACTGGATTCATCTGTCCAACAAATTTTCTGAAGGATATCTGGAGTTTCATTCACGCGACGAAGCATTTCCTGACAAAATATTAACCGTTTCCGTTTGTGCAATTCAGTAAGAGCCTGCACGGGAAGTATCTTATATGGTTTATAATTGTGTCTTTTCAGAGTCCTAAAAATTTTCATAGGATGTTTTTGTAATATATTGGAGCTGGTTACTAACGAGTCTTCAGAGTTTTCTGCAAAAAAGTAGTAGCGCAAAAATTATTCCTTCTTATTCAACTACCATAAAATCCAAAGAAATATATATTTTTTTACCTTCAAAATGCAGAAGTGTACCTAAATCATCCTCCTCATTAATTACACACGTTCTTTTTTCCTAGAAAAGTTCTTAGTTGTCATCACATGCTGGTATATTCTGTTGAACGTATTTTTGCTAGGCGCATGCCGATTTGGATATAATTCCATAAATTCTCTCCTTGCATTTAATTTGTTATTATTATTTTTTACAAACAGAGAAAATATTTCTATCTTTTCATCATCTGTATACCGCATTTTCCAAACTATCAAATACAATGTTTTATAATGGTGTAAATAACTACTTGTCAAATATGACAATGCTTTCATTGCCCGTTGTTTATAGTTGGTTTTCATCCCACAGAAAACGATTTTTAAATGAATATATTTTCTGAACTGTTAAGGTTAGACTATAACCATTATATATTGCTGAATTCGGATTGAAGTGAACAGTTTAAAAATATAAAAATATATAGGGTGTCCCATTTAAGAAAGAACACTTTTGCTCTGACCCTCTTTTCTGGGACATCCTGTATAATATTGTTGTTGAATTTTAAAAACTACATTAATAACTCTTTAACTCTTATTTGAAACATTGTTATCTTCATCAAATAATAAGTGAGATATAGAAGGGTCCATATTTAATGAAAAACCCTGTACAATAAAACAAAAAAGTTCATAGTCTTTTTAAGCCAAAGCTTTGTCTTATATTAGAGTCGAGTGTACAAAACTAAGTTCGCTTTATTTTTTAGGTATCTTGCAACAGGGGAATCCTTTAGATCATTAGCTTTTCAGTTCAGAATATGTCATTCATGGATAAGCTTTATGATCGAACAGGTGGCCGCCAGAATAGTCAGGAGACTACTGAATGTGGTAATGCCGTCTCCAACAATGGATCAATTAAAAAAAATTGCAACTACCTTTATGTCGTCTTGGAACTTTCCGAACTGCGTGGGTGCCATAGATGGCAAACACATAAGAATAAAATCACCTAAAATCAGTGGATCTGCTTTTCTAATTATAAAGAATTTTATTCCATTGTTATGCTAGCAATTGTTGATGCAGATTGCAAGTTTATAGCGATATATATCGGTTCTTATGGTAGAGAAGGGGATGCTGGAATTTTCTTGAAAAGTCAATTTGGAAGGAAAATTCAGAATAATGACTTCAATATACCCCCTCCGCAAACACTTCCAGGTACAGATATTAGCCTACCGTACGTCATTCTTGGAGACGAAGCTTTTGCACTACATGAAAATTTGATGAAATTATACCCGAGAAGACAATAATTAATTGATCACTCTAAAGCCATATATAACTATAGACTATCTCGCGCAAGACGAACAACTGAGAACTCCTTTGGAATACTCTGTGCATATTTCAGAATTTTTTTCCAGCCCATTGCAACTACACCGGAAACTACCGATAAGCTAGTTACATCTGCCTGTATTTTGTACAATATTTTAAGAGAATCTAAAATACTTGCTCCTAATGAAGGTGCCACGGATGACAATCTTCCACTATTACCAACCCAAAATTTATTTCCAATGGCCGAAACCAATATTCGTGCTCGAAAGTCACCTACACAAATTCGTGATGCATTTAGAACTTATTTTAACGGGACAGGTCAGGTAGAATGGCAAAACAATCTTCTTGTGCAACATTGAAAATACTTCATCCTTTATTAATGCAATATAAAAATACCATCATTAAAAATTAAAAAATATGTAAAAGTAGTACGTACCTGTTTTATTTTTTATAATGTCTGCCATTTCCCGCCAAAGGTTAAGTTTCATTTATGTTTTTTTGTATAAGGACTCATGACTCCTCACAAAATCAATTAAAATTTCGTCTTCCTCCATTGTCCAATCTCAATTTTTATTATTAGTACTATTGCCAGACATAATTTGAAAAATCCAACGAATACCACCAAAAATATGCTTGAAGTCTCTCACCGTAATGTACAAAAACGTTGCATTCACTGTTTCTCGCCGCTATGCCAGCCGTCTCGATGATAGCGCTGCCGCTATTTTGCATGACGGTGTTGGCTACCGTTCTCTAAAAAACCGCTTACATATAAAATGCCCGGACAGCGTTTTATTACGACCGCTCTAGTACGGCACCGCTTTCCTAGGAAACCGTAGCTTTAGAGATTCACACAGTTAAGACAACTTGCAGTTGAATAATGATAAATTGATATTCGTTAAATAAAAATTTAGAAAGTTGGATGAAGAACAGAGGTTCAGACTCATTTTTGGATAGAGTGTAGGATTTATTAGGTACCAATATTGATAAACTTCTATCTAAGAATCTATTAAAATCCTAAAAATCACTTGGTTGCTGAATGTTCTTCAAAATTAACTTTATTCATTTGGCGTTGTGAATATTTGAAAGGAGAGTCATTAGAAAGATATATGATGAAGTGAAGGAGGGAGATGAATGGAGAATCCGATACAACGCTGAAATTAATGAAATCCTGCAAAATCAAGACATCATTTGCTTCATCAAAGCACCAGGACTCCAATATTTTGGGTATATTCAACCTATAGATGACTCCCGAATGCCGAAGAAAGTATTGAATGCCAAAGTCAACAGCACGAAGTGAGGAGGATGAAGTTCAAAGGCAAAAGACAGGACGCTGTGCAGGTCTTTAGTTGGAAGGGACACGGCTGTAGCACCTTTTGGTAAGGTAAGGTACTTTATTCATTCCCATTAATAATTTTGCTCACTAATAATTTAAATGGCGTTAACAACAATAAGAACGGAATCTTCCATCAGGAAATAGGATGACAAAAACGTAGTAAATATTTGGCAGAAATTTCAACATATCCATCTGGACATGAGGCATCCAAATTTGGAGTTGTGGTAGCAAATGCAACGTTCTAACAATTTAGAAATTCTAGAATAGAATGTTAAGAAATATCGTGAATACAACACAATTGGATGGGTTAGAATCATAAGTGTGTAAGTGACATTTTTTGAAAATTTAAGTTAGACACATATTTGTATAGTTAAATATAGTGTTTATTTGGTGACAAAGAGATCCAAGTTATTTCGGACATCTATTGGCCGGGCAGTAAACGTACTTAATTTTATTGCATTAATTTTTAGTATCAAACGGATCTGAGTGTACTTGGATCCATCTGTTTCCAAACGTTACTATCATGTTCTGTCACATAGAACGTGGTATCAGCCGGCTTTTGTCTGTTTACGATATTATTGGCTCAACTTCAGTGTTTTAAAATGAGTCAGTGATTGTATTATATAAATCATTCTAAATGAAAAATATTTTAACCGCATATTGATTGACCCAAAAAAAGGATGCTGAAAAGAGCTGGTAATGCGGCGTGAGATAATGCGGTTTCAATTTAAGAAAGCGAACTTCTTTTCCTTTTTTCAATAGTGCAGTGAGAAATTCTCATGTATAGTTCACGTAACAGATATAGTGCGGACTTTAAAGATTCGGCTTATCCTTTGATTTTAATACTGCCATAGTCCAGTCAATATTATAATTTAAAATTCTTATTAGACGATATATTAATTTAATATTATAACTTCAACTAACAATCTTTAATAATTTTAAAATTATTGAATACATCTTAAACATAACACCAGACAATTAACACTACCTTATATCTCGTTTTATTAACAAGAATTAGTAATATAATTTTCAAATAACATATTACTTTCCCCATATTTTACTGAACTATAAGTATATTTTCAGATAACAACTTTTTCGAACACGCACGTATCCACAAGCGATAAGCAATGCTCACTATTTAGTTGGTAGGCTAGCATTAAGATAGAGTGTATTGTGTAAGTGGTATGGGTAAAAACAAAATATTAATACCTTACAGAGTCTAGCTCCGCAACATAACTTAAAGAAAATATACCATCACATTTCTGCACTATATGTTTTGCGCGTACTATACATATTGTAACGGTATTCTTATTTATTTAAAACCGTTTATCCTGACGGGTGGGATAAATTCATACACACAGTATGGTTACTCAATAATTAATTTATTCACTAAACTATTCACTAATTTATATTATATACAAATATATGCACTTAAACTAATTTATATAAACACTGCACTTGATGGCGTGCAGAAATCTAGCTGGTAAGAGGTGGGGCTGTAACCCAAAAATACTGCGATAGATGTACGCCATGATTGTGAGCCCAGCTATTACGTATGGGGCAATAGTTTGGCACACAGAAGCAAGATTACATGACGAGGAAGACCCTCGACAAAGTTCAAAGGCTTGCCTGTGTGTGCATCACTGGAGCTATGAGAACGTGTCCAACTAGGGCACTTGAGATCATTACAGATCTCACACCTCTACATCTGGTAATAGAAAGATCTGCCCAAGAGGCAATTCTTAGAATATCTAAGGAAGGTTCAGTCAATGAGAGTATTAAAAATCAGGGAGCTTGGTCCTCTCTGACAAGATACATCTCATTAGCGAATCTTACCAGTGACGAAATGATCAGTAAAGTAAGCATCGAAAAGAATTTCACCACGATGCTAAATACGAGGAGAGACTGGGAAAGGGAATACACCACCCAAACTCTCAAAGAAAACACCATTAGATGGTATACGGTTGGTTGAAAAACCAACATTGGAGTAGGCGCTGAAGTATTTGGGCCTGACACCAGATACTCATTATCGTTAGGCTCCTTCCCGAGCGTCTTTCAGGCAGAAATACTTGCGATCGAAAGATGCGTGGAAATGAACCTAGCAAGAAACTACCAGAAATATGACATATCAATCCATTCTGATAGTCAAGCAGCTATCAAAGCATTGAGCTCCGATGTTATTGACTCAAAGTTGGCATGGGAGTGCCGAAGAAAACTTGATGAATTAGGCAAGAATAACAGGGTCTCTTTAGTCTAGGTTCGTGGCCACTCGGGAATCAAGGGAAATGAATAGGCCAATAAACTTGCCAGGAAAGTAGCACAAATGCCCTCTAATGGCCCAGAGCCTTTCTGTGGTGTAGCAAAATGCTCCTACAAGAAAGAGTTTCGGAAGAAAGTGAAAACCGAAGGAGAAGCACTCTGGCGGTGCCTTCCCGGGTTGGAACATTCCAAAAAGTTCCTGGGGAACTTTGACACTGCTAGATCCAAAAAATATTTTGACCTCAGTAAAGATAATGTACATCTCCTCACGGGCTTTCTTACAGGACACTGCTGCCTTAGGAAGCACTTAATGTGAATAGGTCTAGCAGAGATTGACGAGTGTAGATTCTGTGTGGAGGAGGATGAATCTCCGGATCACCTAGTTCTGGAATGCCTCGCCATTGCAAGCCAACGCAAGAAATGATTCTGACAAGAAACTTGTAAGAGTGAGGACCTATCCTCGTTGAAGCCGTCCCAAATACTAGAGTTCATTAGAACCTTGCAACTGGAAGGCGAGCTGTAGTAGTATCGAGAACAGCTCTGATAGGGGGGCACAATAAACCTTTGGTTTCAGTGCACTGTAACCCCGTTAAAAACTAAATCTAAATCCACCAACGATAAGCAACACTCACTATTTAGTTGGTAGGCTAGCATTAAGATAGAGTGTATTGTGTAAGTGGTATGGGTAAAAACAAAATATTAATACCTTTCTTGGACTTTTAATCCAATTTTAATTTTATCAATCATTTTCGACTAAATAAAGCCTCACACAACATTTACTTTTCAATAAATTATTATAAAAAAAGTAACACTTTCTCACATCACAATACATCCAGTCGAAAAACATTTCTTCTCAAACTCAAAATGTGTGGTTATCATAGACAAATCAAGTTTATTTCTCTATGGTGGTTATGTTTATATATACGTTAGAACTAATAATATGTCAAAGGTAGTCGTTTCACTTGGCAAGTCTGGACAAAATGTAGTAGACGAGTCGAATCATCGTGAATATGGATTTTAAGGTCCATGTGAGCGATGAGTGAGAGAGTACTCCTATCGATGAGTATTCGTGCAGTGCACGAGCTCTCTCTTATGTTGCAGAATAGAGCACCTGATCATAGCGCTCACCCCACGTGTTTGTTTTGTTTGCAAGTTTTGTGTTTTTGATTTATTTAATGTTATTGTGTAGCTTGAAGTAGAATTTAATATTAAATATATCTAGTATTGTATATTATAATCTTAGTTTAGTAATTAGTGTAGTAATAGTTATATTAAAATTACTGCCTTGTGTTATATTTTAATTTTTTTACTCCCGTATTATAATACGCGAATTAAATATCTGCTTCCGATTCCTTAATATTGTTCATTTTAACACGGATTTCATGTCGATACAGATTTTGGCCAATGAAAATACGTACTTTTCATTATGAAACGAATTTTCGGCCAATAGAAACAAGTACTTGGGGATAATCAAGTGTTGATGTTGAATATCAACTATCAAACTGACATTTCAAAATACGCACGGCTACATGCATTTTTGAAGCGGAAATCTGAAGGATACGTTGAAAAGAAATCCAAAACATTCCAGTCAAACGAGCTCAGGAAATTCATGGAGGAAGCCCCAAATTATGATTATTTAATGATAAAGGTAAGCAAATCTTTATTTTGAAAAACCTTTCTGTTTATTTCCGCTTGATACAATGATTTAATTTGTATATGCATAATGTGCGTAGATGTAATACAAGTCTTCGTAGATCAGTTGGTAACGCTTGTGGTCGTGGCGCATGAGTGTGTTGCAGATCGTGGTTCAAATCCTGGGCGGGTTTGGGATTTTTAGAATATAATGTATCTTCTTGAAAGAAAAACTAATTGCATTATTTGTATATTTCTCTTTATCAAAGTGGAATCATTGCAAATAAATAATGCTATTTTTGTACAGGTTGCCTTAATTATGGGAATTATGGGAGCTTGTTTGAAATTAATTCTTGTTTTCACTCTATTATTTATCGGTCGTAGAAAAAATATGTAATGGTTATTAATACACTCGCATAAACCATACGAAACTCTCCTTCGGCTCGTTTCGTATCCCGGTTAATGCTCGTGTATTAATAACCTTCATGATCGTTGCATAATATACTATTATTGTATTGTTTTCCTGTAGTTTTTGAAATATTTTGTATTATTAATCTAGTTGAGTACCTATCATCTTGTGTAGTATAGTAGAGAACCCATATTAGAATTTCTGTAAGTAGAATAGTGTGATTTCTTTGTTAAGTTATATTTATAGTAGGTAAATAGTTTAATTTTGAGCCATAATGAGTATAAAATTAGTTGAGGGGTGCATCAGTTATGTGTTGATGAAGCGGGATTCATGGAAATAGATGACAGAACCACAATTAAAATAATATTTCTGAAAAACAATGTAAACAGTAGAACAAAATCAAAATATAAAAAAACTACCCAACCAAATTTCTTGAATACATAAACATAAACAAACGAATGACAAAGACATACGAGTATATCGATGTCACTTTGAATTGTCGGTTCATTCGTGCGAGATGAGCGCTCAGCGCTCACTGAGCGCTGCTTTCGGAGCGATCTTTAACTGGTGTGGATGTACGCGACCATTCCTATTAGTGGAAAGCGACTTTGTTTTATACTACGTAGCGATGTAGTAGATATATAAAAAAAATATTCAATAATTAATAAATTTTGCCGGCCTACGAATGATTTTTTTTTCTATTGGTTTCATTCTTCCAAAATGCCCTGTTTAGGTTAATATTAAAGAATGTTAGTCAGTGTTATTGAACTGGCCTAATGAATTACAACTGCATAAAATGGAATAACTTGCATTCTAATGTTATCGTCAATTATCTGCTATATGTACATTAGGTTGTGACAGTACAGAACGACCCTTGTGGAAAGTTACAGCTTATGTTTTACATTCGCGTATAGAGTAAATATATCGATTTTATCCTATTTTAGTAAGGGTTATTTAGGGAACTCTTGTCAAGGGCAAATATATACTGGTATTAAAGTCTAGGGTTTCAGAAGGTTACTTAGGTGGTTTACTCTACTCAACATTTTATTAAAAATAATAATTTCATTATGTCAGAATAATTAGAATAAGAACTTATTTTCATACTATCTATAACCAGAGATTTATTTATATTGTTACGAAATCGCAAACTGGTGTAGTACCTGAATCTAACGCTGTCTTATACCATATATGAAAGTCTAAATTTTGGCGAAGGTGCAGGTATTTCTACGAAAGTATTTATCATTATTTTTTGTGACTATTCTTATTCAGAAATTTACAGAGTAGTCCATTGTTTTTGGGAGCCGCAACCGAGTAGTTTCTGGAATAGAAGGCACCAAATATATAAGAGAATACCTACCAACCGAAGTTTTTAGTTTACAATTGATATCGTGGCAGAACAGTGAAATAGTAGCGTATTTATATAAATTAAATCTAAGTAATTAGTAACAGTAGTGTAGTGTTTATATAAATTAGTGTAAGTAAAAGAATGATATTTCTGCTAACATGGACAATATTTCTGCCGATATCTTAATAATGAAAAATTACATTGTTGCTGACGTCGAGAACAAAATTCCGTCTCTAAAATCGGATATAGAGAATGACAACGATGGACGAGAAAATCAAGAATAAGATAAAAACGATAGACGAGAAAATCGAGGAGAGAAAGATTGCCGATTCAAGAACACGAGGCACGCCAGAGGAAGAAAAGAAGACCGAGCAAACAAAACCTTGCAAGCCGGAAACACACCCTAACCTAGAAGATATTGGCAGTTTTACCCGAGTCAAGGCCACAACGTTCGATGGAAAAATGTCGTGGACCAATTACGTAAAACAGTTTGAAACAGCTGCTAGAGTGAATAATTGGTCCGATAGGGAGAAGGGAGTGAACTTAACTATCGCGCTTCAGGGAGATGCCTTAAATATACTTCAGACGATACCACTTGAAGAAACGGATAACTTGGAGCAGTTGAAGAAGAGGTTGGACATGGACAAAATTAAACACTCCAAATATAGGACTAACCTAGAAAATACGGCGGTTACTTTAGCAAACGGATATAAAATGATAATTACAAAGAGCTTTGTTATTCCGTGTACAATAGCTAAACGATAGGGCGAGACAAAATTCCTCTATATACCGAACCTAGAAGACGAAGCAATTCTAGGAGTAGCAGATATTGCAGAGAGAAAAATACGATGGGCAGACCTGTTGCAAGAAGAAACCGACTTAACCCCAGAAGAGCAAGAAATTTATAACAAACTAACACAGATAGATCACACCGTACAAAATCTAAACGAACGAAAAGAAAGCGGATAACAGAAAAATACAAAAAATAGAACAGGAAGAAAGGATACACGAAGATAAAGCATTCATAAAAAGATTACAGAGTATAAGATACAATAACAAAAGACAACAAGGGGTAGTTAACATAGAACAAGTAAATCAAACAGAAGCCAACCCCAAGTTTAATATTAATCCGGAACTACCAGCACTAGAGAAGAAAAAGACTAGAAAGTTTTTTAGAAACAGAAATGAAAAAATTTAACAACAGCCGGGGAGTAACACCATTGGCAGAACACACAATAAAGCTTAAACACAACACACCTATCAAACAGCGGTATAGACCGAGGAATCCGATAGACTACATTAACGTAGCTCCGAAGAAAAGTAAAACATATTGGTACGAGAAAAAGAAAACAGAAGTAGTAATACAACCGCAAAAGCATTCGGATTTCACAATCATAGACGACAAATTAGAAGGCAATAAACCAAACCGCAGAGATGGAAGACGCACTCGACCTGTACGACGATGCCATATGGCAAATCGAAGAGAGAGAATTGGACCGACCTCCGACACCAGGAAAATCAATCGAGCAAGAATGGAACCAGTTGGTAGAAAGGAGAAGCCAGTCCTTACCGGTGAAGGACCACTAATCCAACGCGTGCCCGAACAAATAAAAAAACAAGCCGAAGACAGGAAGGAGAAGGTACCGATCAGGCTATCCAACGGAGAGAGTATTAGCATACAGTACGGAACTAAGCCAAGCAGAGAAGACCGATCGTCACAGCGTCCGACACCGCTGACGCGGAACCAAAATTTTGTCCCAAAATTTTTACGACCTGGGAGGGGTGTAACGACACCGTCGTTCTGAACATAATATAACCCCGATAAATAATCAGAAAATAGAACTCTACACGAGACAAAACTAGACAGAGTTGGGCACCCAGCACCGAGAGGGCAGCACCTTCGCCTTTCCGTTAATAACTTGACCGATACTACCAAAGCATACGTTCTGCGATATACCAGGCAAGCTCTACCTTACGTAGAATAATGATAGGAAGCTTCAACTGAAAATAACCGAAGTGTTGCATTATATACCGGAGCGTGTTGAGCTTAGGAATTGTGAACACATAAATATCCCGTTTCTCGTTGACCCCTCGATGTGCGTTGAACTCGAGGCTAGACGCTAAGCGAACCTGTATATCGGGCGAAGTCCTAAAGCGTGTTGAGCTTAGGGCGGACGCCAACTACCCTAGGTCAAGCCCTGCAGCGTGTTGAGCGCAGGACCGAGGCCTTTCCCGATTAGCCGAAATTCCGGAGCGCGTTGAGCCCGGGTCGGAAGCAAACTCCCGACCTCCGAGATCACGCTGTGCGTTGAACGCGGGATCCCGACCCAGACACACACACTCCTTTGGATATAGGAACCTGACGTCTCAGTGAGGAAGCTGGATAGCCAAGAAGAATAATCCGACGACCACCCTAGAGGGATTGCCAGCCTCCAGGACCAATAAATCGTGTATATATATTGTACAGAATTTTAGGTTTTAATTGTTTATAATTATTGTAGGTTGAATAAAGAAATAAATCTAACCATCCAACCCCTTTTATGGTCTACCCTACTGACGCACCCTCACAAGTGTGCCCAGTAAAAGTATTTATATTTTAAAAACTACGAAAAACTAATCACTGGTCACTTATCTTAACTTGTGATCGGTGAGTAGACACATCCAAATAAATCCACTCGTTGTTCTGTCAGATTCTATTCCGGATGCATTTCTGTACTGTGGTTCTGTGCCAAAATAAATTTCACAAAAAAGAAGAATTCAAATTTTATTTATAAAAGAGTACGATATTTCATTTTCATATGAACTAAAAGTACCTAAGTAAACAAGGTACCTACCTTTTTCGACAAATACATTTGATGCTTCCAAAATAAATTTCATTATGTCGAAAAAATAGATGCCTATTTGTGTTTTACATTTGACAGAAGCATGGATGATTTGATTTTTGAGAAAATTTTGAAGTTCATATTATATTCGATATTTATTAGTTCCAAAAACTAATATTTAAAAAAATAAAATGCCAGTAGTGATAAAATGCTATATGAGCCACGGTAGAAAAGTGTATTAATGTCTCGGATCCATTAAAGACCTCGAAGTTTCGCTTCTCGGTCTTCAATGGACCTCGACAATACCTCACTTTTCTACCTTGGCGCATACTTACTATTAAAGCTATGGTTGTTATTAATTAATTTGAAAAATACTGTGAACCACCGGGGCAGTTTAATAACAAGTTTGTTTAACACTCTAGAAATAATGTTTCTTCCTGATTTTCAGAGTAGTTCCAAGACGATTTTGAGATTCGAGATCTTATCTTACAGATCTTTATAATTTCTGTTATTCTGGCCAACGTAAAGTATGGCATTACTTATATAATTGATTTCATTTGGCTGTTAAATATATATTGAAAAAATATCGTTCAACACTGCTACATCCTTCTCCTTGCTATTCATCTAATTAGTAGATAATTCAGGATATCTTGTATCTTCCTTTCCTTTTGAAATATTTGCTTAAACGATAATTCCATGCTTTTTAAAAATAACTAATAACGGATCTTCCAGAAGCCCAAATTCTAAATTATTTGAGAATAATATAGTTATATTTTATGATTATTTATATTTCTCAGTGTGTAGATACGAAAATTATTATCCATCCTTATCATTATTACCTCCTCATATTGACCGATTTCGATCACCAAATACGGAAATCGTTAGCAGACCGATGAAAATACGTTACATTATAAAATTATCGTCGATCAGTAATCGAACCGCGTTTCGATACGATAATTTTTATTAGGTAATCCAAGTATACATTTCGAATAACTAATCGGTGCCATCATGATTTTTTTAGTTTATTATTACCGGTGTTTCTGATCAAAGCAGACGACCCTCGTCGTTATATAACAGTACAAACCTAAACAACAAAAACATGACGAGCATAAACTTCACGATGCAAAGCTGCACGAAATTGGGTATATTGTTCTCCACCCACCGTATTCCCCAGATCTGACCCTAACAACTGTTATATAATCGTCATCGTTAAAAATATGATCTGGGTATTTACCACGTTCCAACTCCAGCATTTTTTAAGTTGGAAGAGAGATTTTTTAGAAATTAGTCAGTTGAATTATATATATAGAATTATTTTTATTCTAATATACCATATGACAAAGTATTATTCGTTTTTCAATTCAACAGGATTCCATTTAAAAAACTACGAACCATTGGCAAAATTCAATAAGGCGTTTGAAAAAACAAAAATATATGTCATGCAAATTCCAGAAGAAGAGGAAGTTTGTAAAATAATAAAAATAGAGAAACAGGCATATTATACTAATGAAAAATAAAAATAAACGGTTTTAAGGATTAAAACTAACTTTTCCGCATCTGTCGCCCTGAACAATATTCTATCATAAGATTATCACTTCGGGGGATGTATCGTGCTAACAAACCAAAATTTTTCCAAAAATAACCAAAAATCCAGTATATCTGGATTTATAGGACCCGCTGTACTCGCTCTAGTCAACTGAAAATCGATAGGGTACATCTGTGAGACACCTTGAACAATATTCAATCATAAAATGGGTCACTTGTATACACGCTGGAGGCTGTATCGTGCTAACAAACTGAAATTATCCAAAAATGACGAAAATTTGGTACTTCAAATACCATAGCACCCGTTGTACTGGCTTTACTGAGTTGAATATCAATAGAGTTCATATTTGAGACGCTCTGAATAATATCCAATCATAAAATTGGTCACATGTATATACTCCGGAGGCTGTATCGTGCTAACAAACTGAAACTTCTCCAAGAATGACAAAAATATCGTACTTAAAGTATGGGTATCAAATGAAAGGGCTCAACAAGCAGAATACAATATACTATAAAAAATTGAAATCCAAGATGGCGGCCGCTACAAAATGGCGGATAACGTAGGTTTTATCAATCCCATCAACATGGGTATCAAATGAAAGGGCTCAACAAGCAGAATACAATATACTATAAAAAAATTAAATCCAAGATGGCGGCCGCTACAAAATGGCGGATAACGTAGGTTTTATCAATCCCATCAATATGGGTATCAAATGAAAGTGCTCAACCAGTAGAATACAATTTACTATGCAAAATTGAAATCTAAGATGGCCGCCGCTACCAAATGGCTGATAACAATTTTTTATCAATCCCACCAATATGGGTATCAACAAATAAAAGGGCTTGACAAGAAGAATACAGTGCACTATACAACCTCAATATTTAAGTTGGGTACGTATAGAGGAGTTGGACTGCAATAAACTAACGGGCAAGAAACCTTGCAATAATGAAGCACTAAATGAATTAAACAGAATGCGAAATAAAAACTAAAAACCAAAAAATAAAAATAGGTAAAAAAACTTTTTAAGTTAAACGGTTTTATGTTAAACATACATTGCAATGTTTAAGATAAATGTACTAAAAACCAAAAAATAATAAAATAGATACAGTCGTGGGAATTATAAACATATGCATAGACTAGACTAAAATAAAACCGTGGGGCACGTCAATTGTCTACAAATTATCGATTTAATGTGCGATAGAAGAATCGTTTAATTCGTCGTTAGGCAGTTGGCCCGCAGACGGTGAGGAAATTACTTACTATTTTCTTGCTCATGGAAATTCCAATAGTTATACACTCCATGTAAATAAAAGAGATGTTTCAACTAGTTTATCGTTGGACATTCACACTGCTGGCTGGCGAGGAATCGTTTCACTGCTCGTAGTTTGTCTTTAATCGACAAAACATATGATAAAAGTACTACTCGCTCACCACTATGAAACCCTAAAACTCGCTTATAATCGAGCTTGCTAGCTTGTTTCCACATTCTAGCCATACTTATCACACGTCCATCGTTGTCGGTTGAACAACTGCCTAATTATAGTGTAACATTACAAAACAAAAATTTTAATCAACGATTGTAGACAATTGACGTGCCCCACGGTTTTATTTTAGTCTAGTCTATGCATATGTTTATAATTCCCACGACTGTATCTATTTTATTATTTTTTGGTTTTTAGTACATTTATCTTAAACATTGCAATGTATGTTTAACATAAAACCGTTTAACTTAAAAAGTTTTTTTACCTATTTTTATTTCTCCAGTAATCATAGATCGATTAAAATATCGCTTTGATATAATACCAACAAATTTTTGGTTATCAATTAACCAAAAAACTGGCTTCAGCTACTATCACTATAATTTATCATTAATAGCCAAACTTATCGGTTTCGCTAGAATTAAACAGAGTCGGATTCAGGTTGTAACTATTGCCGAAATGAAAATTCGATTTAAATTTAAAACAAAGAAAGCTACTTAAAATTTACAAAAAGTCAAGCGGCGCTTCTGACTACAGGGGTCCGTCAACTAATCTCGATCAGCAAACTCTCACATATTCCACAATTACACAACAACAACCATCTCCAAAATTTCCAACTAAGGACCAAGCAATCATTTTTCCGTCGGTAGACACAATAAAACTACAAGAGTATACCATTGCAGTAGGAACCATAGTGCAATCAAAAAAATGTAGTTTTTTCATCAAGAATGTCAAATAGAAGAATTTGCATCTACCTTTCAAGTAAACAAGTTGTAGACGATTTTCTGAGTCAACAAGGAGAAATTAAAATAGGAGAACACACTATAAAAGCACGGAAACTAATTGCCCCAGCTAATAGATTACTTCTTTCTAACGTATGCCCATCCATACCTCATGATGCAATTGCAAAGTGTTTAATCGAACTTGGTTTTAAATTAATGTCCCCAATTTCGTTTCTTAGAGCTGGAATACAAGACCCAGAATACAGCCATGTGCTTAGTTTCCGAAAGCAAGTATACTATGCACAATTAGACAATAACACTGTACCTGACTCAGTCCTAATTGATTTCGATAATACTTCATATCGTTACTGTTCCACAACCTACGTTCCAACCTGTTTTAGCAACTCCTCCCAAATGCAGGAATACTCCTGTTCACAATTAATAGCCCCTAGTTCTCAACAAAATAAAGAAATACACTCAACCGGAGAAACTCAGAAAGAGATGGATTCTCAAGAAAGTTCCAATCCGAATCACATAAATAAACGTTCCCACTCCGGAGTATCATCTCCAGCTTGCTCCACTCCTACAGAAACACTGCAAGTAGATTTTACAAAACCTCAACCAGTACAAAATAAGAACAAAAAAATTATCAAACCAGCCACTACCACTTCGGATGCCATTAATATTGAGTCACTATTACAACCGACTAAACAAATGATTCAGGAAGCATCACCGCCATATGTATCAAACGACATCCAATTAGTAAGCCTCTTAGAAGACGTACACGGCTCTTCCACCTCTCTGGAAATTGCTCAGGAGTACACACAGGACATACAAGGCCTACTACACATGCTAACAGAAATGTTTCCAAAGTGACAAGAAAGAGTAATAAAAACCAGGATTACAAGAATCAAGAAGAAGATTGTTAATAAAATAAAACAGGACTTAAATAACCAGTTTGACGTGTCGGAAGACACTGATGCGTCACAGGATAGCACATATTAAATAAGCAAAAACAAACACAATGACTATTACTCAGTGGAACATTCAAGGTGTATTTACACGTGTCGAAATGCTTCAACTTTTAATTTAGCAAACACTTCCACAAGTCATCTGCCTACAAGAAACAAACTTCAAAATAAATAAAAAATATTCTTTAAATACAATCAAACTTAGAAGTTGTCGCAGTTAAAATAAAGTCCCCAATACAATTTTCTAGATGCAACATATACTTTCCATCAGATACGGAAATTACCTCCAAACAACTCGAATCGTTAATAGATCAAATTCCAAAACCAATGATTATAGTAGGTGATTTTAATGCACATAGCACTACATGGGGCTGTATGTCTACAGATAAAAGAGGTGAAGACATAGAACATCATTTAAGCCCAACCAATCTTACATTACTTAATATGCTTTATTTCAGTAACTAGTAACCATTCTGCCATTCTATATGTGAATACTCTTTAACTCCAAGCCTAAACTGGGAAGTTTTACCGCATACTTATGATAGTGATCACCGGCCTATAATAATTAAAAATTACAAATCCAAAAATACCGACATATCCTTTTTAGAAAAATGGAAGACAGAAAATGCAGATTGGGAATCTTATCAAAACAGTATTAAAAACTCCCTACCGCATTTAGGGACATTGGAAGGTAATATCAACCCTGTCGTCGAAAAATTTACTACAATGCTGGTAAAGACTGCGGAAGAAACTATAGGAAAGACAATCAAACCAAAACGTAAACACACAGTTCCATGGTGGAATATTGAATGTCAAGAAGCTTTGAAACTTAGCAAACATGCCTTCAATGTTCTGAAAAAGCACTATACAGAGGAAAAGCTAGTTAATTTTAACAAGTACAGAGCAAAAGTGAGATATATCATTAAAAAAAGTAAAGGCGAGTCTTGGAAACAGTATATCTATTCAATAACTGATGATACTACTCCATCTGAAATGTGGCAAAAGATCCGCATAATCAAAGGTATTTCATACAACCATAAGATACACTCTCTCAATATGAACGGAAATAATTTTACTGACGACGGAGAAATAACAAACGCCTTAGCAGCTTCATTTCATAAACACTCCAGTGACTCTATGTACGACCCTATATTCATAGAAAATAAGAGCAACCTACAACAATCATCCATTGAATTTAATACTAAGTATAAGTGAACTGAAAGAAGCACTTCATGATGTCAAAAACTCTAGTCCAGGACCTGACGAAATCCCCTATGTCTATAGCTACAGGGAATCATTGAGGAAGGTACACCGGTTATGATTGAGCCAAGGAACCACGACGAAGAGGTTGGCAAAAGAGTACTAATTGGAAAAGGATTGGTTACGTCGGCGAAGGAGGTCCCTGTACGATTGATAAAAGTGAACGATTACCCAATTACCATCAAGAAGGAAACCACGATTGGATCCTGCGTACCAGTGACGTCTATAGTTCGTCAAACAACGACCACTGACAATTCTAATGCCAGATTCGAACAAATGTTATCAGTAGCTGGTCAATCTTTGGATTGAGCTGAAAAAAGAGAATGATAGAATTTATCTTGCAGTATCGAGACTTATTCGTACCAAAAGGAGGAAAGACTGGTTGAACATCAGCCGTCAAACACCAAATCGATACTGGTAATGCTAAGCCAATTAGACAATCAGCTCGAAGACTTCCATGAGCGAAGAGAGAGAAAAAATAATTCGAGAGATGGCAGAGAGGCGAGAGAAGAAAAAGTAATAGAACCATCTACTAGTCCATGGATGTCTCCAGTAGTGCTCGTCTAGAAAAAGGATGGAACTATGAGATTCTGCGTGGATTATCGCCAGCTTAACAACGTGACGAAGAAAGATAGCTATCCTCTGCCTCGAATTGACGATACGCTAGATACTTTGGCCGGCAGCAAACCGTTTTCCACCTTGGACCTGAAGTCTGGTTATTGGCAAGTGGAAATGGACCCAGAAGACAAAGAGAAGACTGCTTTTACCACTGGCTCTGGATTATGGCAATTCAACGTCATGGCAGAGCTCTGTAATGCGCCTGCGACATTTGAAAGACTCATGGAAAATGTCTTGAGAGAGTTGTCTTGGAAGACATGCCTGGTCTATTTGGACGACATCGTAGTACTGGGGAAGACATTTGACGAACACTTGAAGAATTTGGAAGACGTATTCAAACGACTCCAAGCTGCCCAGCTCATGTTAAACCCGAAGAAATGTCAGCTGTTCCAAAACCGAGTCAACTATCTAGGTCATATAGTGAACAATGAAGGAGTGGCGGTGGATCCAGAGAAAATTGCTTCCATTCAGCAATGGCCGTAACCAACCGACAAACATGAAATTAGGTGTTTCCTTGGACTTTGCATATACTATAGAAGATTTATCAGGACGTTTGGAGATATTCCCAAGCCTCTAACTCGACTTACAGAAGAATCAAGAAATTTCCAATGGGACGAAGACTGTCAAACGGCTTTTGAAACCTTGAAGAGGCATTTAACCTCGGCGCCGATATTAGGATATCACCCACCAGGATCAGAGAAGATCAGGAGGATGATCTACCTACCGCGATGTGTGGGAAGCACTTCGAAACCTACGGGACCATGTGTTGGAATCCAGCATGAAGAAACTGGCTATGCCTAAGATAGCGAGTAACCAGTTGGTGTGGCGAATCATCAGGAACATGGTAGAGATTATCTTTCAAGATACCGGTGTTCAGATATTAATTTGCAGCTACAACCCGCGTTATCAGTATCCGATGAAGACGGTGCCCTGCTAATTCCATAAGATCGGAAAGTGTAGAAATGGGGCCAGTTGCCGATTCAAACATCCAGTCTCGGCTACACAAAAGTTCCAGAAGGAACTTCCATTTAAGGAGGGGGTCTTGTTACGGAGCAGCACACTGGTATAGTCCCTAAATCCGACTCTGTCTAAGCCAGGTATAAAAGTTAAAATTATGGCGAATCTAAATATAGTTTTTGTGACCAGTCTTATCTAGAAAATGCCAGAAAACCAATTGTTTTTGAGTAAGCCGCAGTTCGGAATTTTCTAGTAAAAAGGCACTAATATAAATAAAGGACCGATCAGGGGATGAGCTAGTTGATAATTTGACATCGTGAGATAAACAAGTGAATAAGTGAATATAAATCAGTTAAGTGTTTATATAAATTAGTTTAAGTGAATATACTGAGTATATATAAATTAAGTGTTAGTGATTAGTTTAGTGTTTAAATAAATTAAGTAAGTGAACCTACCGTGTGTTTAAAATTTATCCCACCCGTTTGGTATTGGTAGCACATAAGAGGAGACAAATACAATTCCAGTGATATTTGCAAAGAGACATACGATGTATTGTTTTTATCACTCAAATACAAACTAACGAATTGGAAATCATCTGTTTTACAACTGGATTTTGAACAGACAATACTGCATTAGAAAACATTTTTCCAGAAGTTACAATTTCTGGCTGTAGCTTGCATTGTAACCAATGTATATGGAAAAATATTGGACTCGTTTCCGAATATAAAGACAATGTGAGAAGGGAAGATGGTTCATTGTCTAATTCTTCTTTTCTACCTAATTTATTTTATAGAGCGCAAATCGGTCGATTTCAGGTAAGAGCGCAAATCAGTCGAGCGCAAACCGGCCGTATTTACGGTTAGGTACCTTCTTTCAAATAATTCGTCAGGTATCAATGATTTGGGTCCTTGATTATGAATATCATTTGAAACAAATAAAAATATATAGAGTTTGCGACCTTTCTATTAGGCCGGTATTAGACTGTAAAATATATTTGACAAAGATCTTTTATAAAAGATCTTTGATGAAAAATTTTACAGTGTAATATACCACATTTTATAAAATATTTCTTTTGTAAAAGATCTTTTATAAAAAGTAATAGAAAGCTATTATATATGATTAAAGGTTTGACAGTTCCAAAACAATATGGCGCAAGATAAGTTTGTTTGGTGCGTGGCGTCAACAAAATTATTAATATCTGAATACGAAAGATATGAAATGCTATACAACCATCAACATCTCGATTATAAAAACAAAGACAAAAGACTTGACATATACAAAAATATTGTCGAAGAAATAAGGGCAGTTGGAAAGGAGTGCACGGTAGAGGATATAAAAAAAATTGAATGGGTTAAGAAGCCAATACTTATCGGAGAAAATGAAGGTAAAGCGAGACATGTATTGTATCACTTTTGCTGTTAATCTGAAAATAGAGTAACTGTTTCAAATTTACTGTCTAAAATTCTATACATGGTCATTACTCTTACGAAACAGCACACTGGTATAGACCCTAAATCCGACCCTGTCTAAGCCAGGTATGAAAATTAAAATTATGGCGGATACGCAGTGTTTTTATAACTGTTTGGGACTATCTTATCTAAGCATTGTTTTGTGACCAGACTTATCTAGAAAAGGTCAGAATCAATTATTTGTGTCGGTGTAAGCCGCAGCCCGGAATTTTCTCGTAAGAAAGGCATTAATATAAATAAGGACCGATCAGCGGAGGAGTTAGTGGATAAAGTGATCTCGAGAAATAAACAGTAAATAAGTGAATATAAAAGTGTTAATATAAATTAATAATTAAGTTTGTGTGCATATAAATTAGATTTAAGTGATTAGTTAAGTATATATAAATTAAGTGTTAGTGAGTTAGTGTTTAAATAAATTGGTAAGTAGCCATACCGTGTGTTTTCAATTTATCCCACCCGTTTATTGTTTAAATAAATAACAAAAACATCACATTGGTGTCAGAAGTGGGATAATATAAATAAATTGCTACGTACAAATGGCCAAGAGACTATGTGACCTCAGAGTGGCGGTGGATCCAGAGAAAATTGCTTCCATTCAGCAATGGCCGCAACCAACCGATAAACATCAAATTAGGAGTTTCCTAAACTAGCATAACTTTGTCCTGTTGCCAGAAATCGAAGGGTAACCACAAGACGTTCCTCAACACTGATAGGATTTCTTAAATGGGTTTGCTGCGGGGATATTAATGGAGCTATTTTCGAAACAATAAACTTAAATGTTTCCTCATCCATTCTTAAATAGTTCTTGTAACTTTTTATATCTTCGGATCGTAACTCATGAAGTAAATGTTGGTGTATTCCTCTCAAATCGCGTCTTGCTACCCAAGGCCTTACCCAAAGTCGGCCAGATCTTGTTTTTTCTTTTTTAGCACCAAACACATTGCGACGACAGCAGCACTTATCGCAGCTGTACAAGCTAATCTCATTTTTAACGAAAATAAAGCTGAACGTCCTTTAAAAATCAAACGCAATTTCACAACACGTTTACAAAATTTCTACGACTGTGTAATACAACTTTAATTTTTGTTAAAAGAAATAACATCAAGGAAATTGTTTAAAATATTTTATAAAAGATATTTGTCAAATATCTTTTACAGTCTAATACCGGCCTTAGTCTTTGGTTCCTTTTCATCTTCTTATGGCACAGAAAAGTTTATTCGTATCTATTCCATTCCAAGAAATTGTTGATATAACGTTTCAAGCAACTAGTAAAACAAGTTAAATAATTGAGATTAAGCGTGAAGGCTGCAAATATTTTTGGAATAACTAATGTGAGAAATTCTATTTATAAAGAATAATATATCTTAGTGAATAGAATTTGCATATAAAAGTCAATATGTCCCATATAAAGTAAAATACAGTAAATTAACGCCATATTCATCCTAATGTAAATCGTTGAAAAAGCCACATTATATTGTTTTTATTATTAGGAGTCTTTCATGTTGTGCCCTATTATATAAATAGCATTATTGATGATACAAATAAAAATATGAAACCGTCACACTTCTCAGCATTCCTTTCTAACATAATATAACAAATGATTCGACCTTCGTTGTGTTCTAAGATATCCCCGTATCACGGGTATCAGATTTTATTTTTATACACCTGTTGATTTGCGTTCCCGTTTTATGAGAAAATATAAGTCATGACATAATATTTACCGTATCCTATTATACTGGGGTTAGTTGTTTACGTAAAGTTTAAATACTTTTTTATAAATCCACTGCTTTCTAATTTACATATTATACGTGACGACTATAATTTTTTTTGTATTCGATTCTGTTTCAAGAATTTTTGTACCTTTATAATTAAATGCATGCTTTTTTATTTTTTATTCCATGGTTAGTTCATGCTGTTTTATATTTTTTTATCAAGTTGATGTCGCTTTAATCTATTTTCCAAATATTGTCATGTTTGTCTTATGTGGCGTTTCATATAAAACCTCTTTAAAATTAACGCACCACTTATATTTTCTGACTTATTTTTATTATTTAAAAAAATATAGCCCAAATATTAGCGATTACTCAAGTAGTTTTATTTTATTTAGAAAGGTCATTATTCACAATAGTTTATAGCCCTAATTACAGGTAGCTCAAGAAATATACAATAAGTAAGTATCGTCAATGTTCTGATCATTTCCCAACCACTTGTGTACGGATATGAGTTGGCTCTTTGCTCTTGCGGCGTCATCCAATTGTTTCTGGGTGGGGAAGTTACTTTGTCCCTGGTATAGAATTATGACTCCCTAGTTTTTATTTCGACTGGCATGTCCCTGAAAAGCAGCTGAAAAACAGGGTTTCAAAATCGAACGTTGAGTTAGGTTTTGTGAGACGGCAACTTGGCTGAAGTTGGTTATGACGCAATTTTGTTTTAGTTAATTTATGGCATGGACTTGTTTTTAGGAGTAATTAGGTTAACTCCTAAGTTGAAGCAGTTGGTTGTTGGAGATAACAATCAGTTATGTGATGTAATGTAAAAGTTAAATGAAATTTTTGATATGAAGTCTTCTTTGACAATCAGTACGTCAGCTTGTTCGTGTAAGCATGAGGTTTTTGGAAGTGTTTAATTGCCATGCGGAGACACTTGTTCTGTACCACCTACAGGGTATGGAAATTGTGTTTTGTGCCAGTAAACTACATTGGGGCGTATCATAATCTGCTCATTGCAATTTTAGCTTTTTGAACTTGCTTCATTAAATGTGCGTCAGTGTATATCCTAGATAAATTAAAGTGTTAGTGGTTTTCTCGTCTACAGCATCCACTCCAGATTTTGTGTTATTATAATATGCATTAATTTCAGGTAAATCGCCATCATCCTGTTTGCAGTGATGCATCGAAGAAATGAAGATAACAGCTTTTTTTTTCTTTGGTTCTCTGGAAATTAACGTTTTATTACTTGTAGTCATATAATGTAGATCCACCTGTCTTAGTTTGGAGGGTAGAAATTCTTTAGGTATTTCTCGTTTGTTTTTTTTCATGGTTCCAAGTAAGCTTATTTTGCAAAACATAATCAGTGAGCTCAATTGAAGAGTACCCGTTATCACCCGTACTATTTCGGTTGCTTCAAAATAGTGGTTTGGAGAGGCGAACAACAGCTTGCATTGGAATAGTAAACGTTTTTCTTGATCTGTAATATCTTTTACGGAGTCAGTATTCTTGCCACAATAAATATATGTATTGTATATATAGTGGGCCCGGGCATCAACAAGGCATTGGACTTTCAGGCCATATTTACGGGTTTGCTAGGTAAATACATTTTAAATTTGCACCTACCTCTAAAGCCGACCAGCATTTCATCGGTTGCATTGGCTCCTAAAGCGTAACTTGATTGAGAGTTTTGGTTAAATTTTTCAAATATATGTTATATCGCTGCAGCCGGGTCAGTTTTTACTCTCAGGATTCCCTCTTCATGAGTCTCGAACCTCAGGTAAGCTAATAAAACAGCAAATGCTTTTGCTGACATTACCAGTCGAAAAATTTCATGACCAGTCCCGTCTATTGATAAGATTGATTTATTGGCCTCGTTATTAGACTTTGTATCTGTTTTTTCCGTAAAAATATTTTTTTATTGAAATATTTGTGTCCCTGTCGTTTTCCTGCAGTCCATCTCCATCATCAGAATCATCACCAGAAAGCTCACTCTCTGTTTCGTGATCGCTTGTAATAGCATTTTCGATAGTAGCGTTGCTTTCGGAATCGCCATTTTGGTGTGAACCTTCTGTATCATATACCTCAAAGTTAGAGTCTGTAGGTGTAACTGTTTTTGGATTCTCAGATATAGCCACTAAATTGAAAATATTACACTAATTGCGCCGCGGAGTCCCTCGGACTCTAAGATCTTTGCTACACGTACTTGCTTTGATAATAGACTGAAGTCGACTGAGCACGGGATGGGTCTCCTCACCATAGGAAGTTATTAAGCAGCGCCTACCGCCTGATCAACAAATACGAAAGTTATCACAGTATCATTTTAAATTTTTAACGGAAAAAACGGCAAGTTATACGCGCTGCAGTTGCAAAATTTCTCCTGACAAGATTTGTTATATTTGTGCAGAATTTATGGTGAAGTCACAAGCCACTTCATTTTTTGAAAATGTGAAAAAGGCTTATTTCATGTATTTTGGTGTTGTAATCGGAGATCACCACAAACAGTGGACATACGTATGCTGTATCAGCTGAAGTGTGTAATTGATTCAGTAGATAAAAGGGACGAGATGAAGTATACCTTTTGCAGATCCAATGATATGGCGAGAACACACCAACCATTTTGATGATTGCTATTTTGGGATAACAAAGACTGAGGGTTATCCCAATAAAGAACAGCGTAAGATCGAATATGCAAATTTGCAATCTGCCATAAGACCTGTTCCTCACAATGCAGACTTACCAGTACCGACAACGCCTTTGGATTCACAAGATATTATTTTGGGAAATAATGGAGATAATAACGGTTCTTCAGCAAATTCCGAGGAACAGTGTACCGATTCTACATTCACTCCTGGTTCCAGTTTCGGCGAGCCATTTTTGATTGTTCAAAAATAGTTAAATGATTTAGTACGTGATTTGGGTTTGTCAAGCCAACAGTCAGAACTTCTTGGTTCCCTTCTTAAGGAATGGAGCTTACTTGCCAAAGAAAAGAAAATTACAGCTTTTAGACTTTTAGAAAAATAAATGCCGCGTTTTCCACATTTTACGATATGGAAAATTCGTTATGTGCCTGTATTGATATCGATGATTTAATGCAGAAGCTCGATATCAAGCATTCTACTTGCGAATGGAGCTTGGTCATAGACTCATCGAAATATAGTTTAAAAGCTGTGTTATTAGATAATGGAAATTTAAAACCATCTATACCAGTTTCCCATACAGTGGCAATGAAAGAAACCTACGAAAAAAGCGCCTCCTTTTAGATAAAATAAGCTACAGCCGCTACAAGTGACAGATATGTGGTGTTTTGAAAGTTATCGCAATTTTAGTGGGACTTCAAGGAGGGTATACGAAATATTGCTGTTTTTTTGTTTGTGGGACAGTCGTGTAGTGAATGAACAGTTGAACAGTATATGAGGCAAATTTGACCGGACAGGTCCGAATTTCAACCGGGATCTCAAAATGTTAAGTATGTACCCAAAAAATGTCCTTTTGCCTACGGGTCACATTAAACTTGGACTAATGAAAAACTATGTGAAGGCTATGAATAAAGAAGGACTTAAATACCTAAGAAAAGTCTTTCCCCAGTTAAGTGACGCCAATTTAAAGGAGGGCATTTTTATCGGGCCACAAATTAGAAAGTTGTTGGACGATATTAATTTTATAGAAAATATTACCACCAAGGGCGATGGGATCCAGCCATGATGGGTAATCACTGCTGGTTTTTGAAGAGGGATCATATGAACCCCATAAAAGGAAAACATAAAATGTGTTACAAATAAATATTGTGGATTTGTTATATGTTAGTTTATTATCAATTATACAAATATAGTCGATTCACCACGTTAAAAAACCTATATTGATTTTTTTAATAAATATTAAACGTAACTGTTTCGAATGTTGTTTTTTCAATGTAACAAAAAATCTTACGTGTTACAGCTTTTTTCTGGCCATTTTCGTATTTAGATAGTTTCATTCTACTATAGTATGCTATTCAGCTTTATGTTACAGCAAAAAAAGGTTTTTTTGTCTACCAGTGTTTTGAGTAGTGTATTTCTTATTGTTCATAATATCTCTAGGCAAAATACTCATCACATTTATGCACATAATGGATTTACGGTAGTACGCTGATGGAGTATAGACAATTGATTGATTTATTGCCCCGCTGCATATATGGACAGCATATACTTTTATGTTTAATATATGACCAACAAAGATACCCAAAAATATTTTACTGTTTACGTACTCTTACAGCCTTTTATTGCGTTTGCTAATGTCATTTTGAAAATTGCATAATTTAAGGAATTTTAAGGGTGAAAATGACGTTTTTCAAGTAAGAATTTTACTGACGGAATAATTATAAAATTACCTATATTATTTATTACTATCTTGCATTCTTCTTAATTTTATAAAAATTTTCAGCTGCTTTTTTGTAGTAGTATCTTTTCTAATTTCTCTCTGTCTAATGTTGAGTGAGTTTTAATGAAATTAGTTGCACGTCTCGTGGACATTTCTCATTGTTTTTAACTGAAAACGTTTTAGCAATTGAAAAATCGCTGTGAATATAAATATTTCTATTCCGCCATTTTTAACTCCAAATTGAAGAATTTGTTGTAGCATGTTCTCGTCTATAAACGTACAGCAGTGCTAATACGAGTTACAAGATATTAACAGCAAAATCGAAGTAAACTTTTTATTTCAAGAATCCCAAAATTTGAAGGATATAAATATAGTGCTCTGGGAGGCCATAGTACGGATCCACCACTTCCAATCCAACATTCGAGAAATATTTTTTTCTACCACTGCTATGAAAAGTGACGTATTTCTCATACCTTACTTAATTTCAAAACTATAAATTGCTCATACTGTGAAAAATATCATTTCTCACGGCACTTCGCCCACACTACATACATTTATATGGAGAATCCAGTAGGGGATGCTCGATGCCTAGCTGCTTTCAGCAGGGTATTCTCGATGCCTAGACTTTTTCTACAAAACTATTTACTTGTATTCTGTAAATTTGTGCAGTTGTAGAAAAAGTATAGTGTGCAACATGTGGGAACACTACTTTTCTCACTCGTGTGATTGACAAACTTCCACACTCGTGAGAAAAGTTGAACTTTCCCCACTTGTTGCACAATATACTATTCACTTGTCTACCATAATGTGAAGGAGAACCATCACGTTGGAACCAACACCTCAATCTAATTGCTAATGGAACTTGATCGAGCAATGGCAGTTGTAAATTATCATTTAAAATATGTAGATAGAATTTTTGGACCGATTAGATTATTATTTAATAATCCAACCCAAATGTTTATTGACCATCGTCTTTGGTTACATGTTTTCATATCTCCATTTACCTATGAGTGTTTATAAATACCTGTCTACCTGTCTTAATTGAACGAAATGACATTGTGGAATGGAGGAGAAATTATTTAAAACAGATACGACAGTTTCGTAACGAAGGACGGCACATATATTATCTTGACGAAACATGGTTAAATGAAGGCCACACTGTGTCAAAAGTGTGGCAAGACATGAATATACGAAGCAATCGACAAGCCTTTATGGAGGGTTTCTCTTCCGGTTTAAAAGCTCCCTCTGGGAAAGGACGTCGACTGATTATCACTCACATTGGCAGCGAGGAAGGATTTGTAGAAGGTGGATTACTAAGTTTTCAGTCCAAAAAAACTGTCGATTACCATGAAGAGATGGATCGTAACCGGTTTGAAACATGGTTTAGATCAATTTTAACAAAGGTAACTCCTGGTTCAGTGATAGTTATGGATAATGCTTCATACCACTCTCGTCGACTGGAGCAAATACCTACTTCAGCTAGCCGCAAGAGGGTTATAATTGATTGGTTAGAGAGTAAAAGCATTCCGCACAACGGGGCAATGCTAAAAGTTGAATTATTATCTCTCGTACGGAAACATAAAAGCAGTTATATTAAGTACGTTGTCGATGAAATGGCGAAAGATTTCAACGTCTCAGTTGTTAGACTTCCTCCCTACCACTGTGAGTTAAACCCCATAGAGCTGGTTTGGGCCCAAGTGAAAAATTATGTTGCGAGAAAAAACAGTACATTCAAAATGGCTGACGTTGAGAAACTGTTTGACGAGGCGCTGCATACCGTTACTGCTGAGAGTTGGCGTAAATGTATTCAACACGTATTAAAAGAAGAAATAAAGTTTTGGGATTTAGACATACGTGTAGAAGTAATGACGGAACCACTCATTATCGATATAGGAGGAGAAAGCGATGATTCTGAGGAGTCGTCAGGGAGTGATACCGCTTCCAGTTAGTCAGACATTTTACAAGTGACCTCGCAACATACCTATACTTATTGGTAATTTATTTTGGTCTTGACAAACAACTTTTTTTTAGTTTTAGTAGTAGTAAGTTGGAATTGACTGTTAAACATTTTTTTATTTTGTTTTAACTTACTTATGAACAACTTGTGATAAGTTATTATTTCAAATGTTAAAAATTGAAATTCCAGATATTTCAGTATTCGCACCCTTAAACTATGATACGCTCATGGAGTTCACTTTAAATCGGTAGATAACCGATGACGTTACTTTACACAATTTCGACTATCGAGTATAGGCAAATGTACACTCATCAGTAAATCAGTAAACATAATATTTTCTATGAAATGTGGATTATTGTTCACATTTTCCAATACCCATTTACAAAAATTAATACAAAGCTCCCTATCTCCCTCATGTAAAACTTGAACTATTTGAGATGTAACTCAAACGACTTTGTCTCGCTGTAATTCGAAAACCTGTCGTGAATTCAATCTCAGTATTTAAGTTACAGTAATTGATTGCATAATAATTAAAATATATTTGAAGACATCTGATTGATTTTGTAGCTGAATATTGCGAAATATGCAAACTTTGGAAAATTCATCTAGATAATGTAAAATATACAAGGAGTGCATACAAAAATGACGTCAAAATTGCTGAAGAATAATCTTTGGATAGAGATTTTCTTATTAGTGTTTTTAAATGAAACTCAAGGTCTCTAGTTAATTCCACAATATAATACAAGTTATTGAAAATTCTAAAAAATTGACAATTGATTTTCTCTCTACTTTTGTGGATCTCCAAAAAGTTATAATGTTATCGAGGAAAGTTTTCTACCATTGGGTAATCAGAAGAAACATCTACCAATGGCTTCTTTATGGCATGAAGGTTTAGCAGGACGAAACCAAGAAGAACTTGTGCATTTTATGCTTTTTTCGAGAACATAGATATGTTAAATATTTCATTATATGGGCTGATAACTACACAGGGCAACTCAAGAATTGGACATTCATATCTTTTCTTATATATATATATATATATATATATATATATATATATATATATCATGAACAGACAAGAAATAAATGCTGAAAAAATACACGTGAAATACTTTGAACCTGGTCAAAGTTGCATGACAGCTACAGCTTTCACCACCTGGTAGAGCTGTCACTACTGTCACTAAAGAGACAAGGGAAAACTTTACCGACTTTGATAAAGCTGTTGCGTCATGCAACTATTGTATTGTTTTGGTTTTGTTTATTTATCAATAATCTTACTGTTTATTAAAAGATTATTATAGATAACGTAACTTTATTTTTTAATGACGTTTCTTATTTTTTGTACATCTGTCTGATGATATCCGACATGGCAGTTGCCCATGCTTCCTACTAAGGCCTGGCCTATATGTCACATCTCCCCTCTTAACTTCAAAAGCACATTAGATTTATATCACATAGTCTTTAAACTTGTCAGGCTTTTTTGACTGACGACCAGAGTCATTTTCTTTAACTACGTTTGAGTTCTCTAAAACTACACTCTTATCACTATTAACATTTAAAGACGACATCTCATCAGGTAAGATTTCATTATACTCAGGGGATCCAATCACAGGACTATGGAATGACTTTTTTAAATGTACAGGGTTAAGTTTTATTTCATTTCCCCGTTCATTCATTTATGACCTCGGTGTACTTTCTATTTTAGTTACAACGGCAGGTTCCCAGACACCCCTATGTTGATATACGACATTTTCATGCTGACTAAAACCCTCTCTCATTTGTGCAGATCTGTCATAGCATTCTTTCTACTTTGCTTGACGCAACTTTAACAAGTCTTGTATATTATGAGCTTTTGGTTTTAACTGCGATTTTATAATAGGTAAGAATGTTCGTACTTTTCTAGACATTAACAGGTCTGACGGTGACACATCCATAGCGGATATCGGTAGATTTCTATATTCTAAAGGGCTTCAAATACACTCACGCCATCCTCTTCACGCTTTTTTAAGGTAGATTTAGAAATACCAACGGATTATTCTGGTAACCCGTTAGACTTCGAATACATTGGACTAGAATTAACTATTTCAAAACACCACTTTTCTGCAAATTTTCGAAACTCGAATCTTGAAAAAGGCATATTGTCACAAACTATTTGCTGTGGAATGCCATGAGTGCTAAAAATAAATTTTAATCGATTTTCAACTTCACTTGCCGTTTTGTTTAATAATGGAACTATTTCCAGCCATTTTGTATAGTAGTCCACCAAAGCTAGGTAACTCCTTCCTCTATAATCAAATATATCTATACCAACCTTCTCAAATGGCAGGATGGAATACTATGCAGAATTAGAGGTTCTTTTACATTTGATCTACTAAACTTTTCACATACTCTACATCTTGAGATGTATTCTTCCACATCAAAACTTAATTTAGGCCAATAAAATATTTGTCTCAACTTTTTCTTGGTTTTTCTTCTTCCAGGTACTCTCTTAATACTCGGGAGGCCAGCCCTCCAATACATATTCCTTTAAAGTGTTTAGAGCAGAAGTTTTAATAGCGTCCTGAAATTCTTTAATTCTATTTTTGCTCATTGAAACTTCTGTTTTAAGACTATGGACCACCTCATTGTGTATGTCGTCATTATTTACTGTATTGTTCAAGTAAGATCTTGATAGAAGATCTGCAACTAACATTAATTTTCCAGGTAGGTAGTTGAGGTCAACTTGATATTTCAGTAATTTATTTATTTATTTATTTATTAGACGGGAAAACCCCACTACAAAATAGAAACAACAGCATACAATGCGGTTATGTTAAACTACAATTAACAAACTTAACTAAGTAAATCTAAAAAAAACAGCATTACTAGATGTATTTAAAAAATCACAAGACAAATTAACAATAACATGACAATATTATGACAAATATAAGATAACAGTACATATTACTTCAAAGAAACCTTATTAGAGTACTCTTAAAGACCTGGAAAGAGCTATTAAAAACATCCAACTTATCCTTCTTATTTAAAAATTCTAGAGATCTGCCCATAAAAGAATGTTTACCATAATTAGTTCTATGAAAACTTATGGAAAATAGGTTACAATGCCGTAGCGTTCTTTGTGGAACTGCAAAATATATTTCAGACAACAAGGATGGACATGATACAACACCATTAAGTATATTATAAATGAGGGTAATGTCATACATAATCCTTCTTTTATCCAACGAGAGCAAGTTTAGTTTATGTAAAATTAGAGAATAATCATGATCAGCAATGATATTCAAATTGAACCTATAATTACAATATCTCAAGAATTTGTTTTGCAATCTCTCGAGTAATGACTTATAAACATTATACTGTGGTGTCCAAATACATGTACCATATTCCAGTTGTGATCTGACCAACCCAACATATATAGACCTCACAGCTTCCAGAGAGAGATCATTACAATTCCTCAAAGTAAATCCCAACATCCTCTGAGCCCTAACCACCAATTGATTGATATGCTCACCAAAACTTAAATGAGAGTCAAAAAGAATTCCCAAATCCTTAGCCAATTCTTTATTTACTAGCAACTGACCATCTATTGAATAAGAGGACGGGATTCTAGTTTTCTTTTTACTAAAAGAGATCTTAAAGCATTTATCAACATTCAAATCTAACAAGTTTAATTTGCACCATTCAGACAGATTATCTAGTTCCCTTTGAAGCAAATCAATGTCGATGTCATTCCGAATCACTAAAAATAATTTGAGATCATCGGCAAACATTAAAAATTCACAATCCCTTATAATATCTTTGATGTCATTGACAAACAGGCTAAACAGCAAAGGAGAACAATGTCCCCCCTGAGGGACACCAGAGCTCACATCAATCACTCTTGACAAGAAATTACCAATTTTTACCTTCAACCTTCTCTCACTAAGAAAGCTAAGCATCCAGGTCGCTAATCCGTCTGAAAAACCTAAATTTTTTAACTTCCTAACCAACAACAAGTGATTAACTCTGTCAAAGGCCTTGGAGAAGTCAGTATATATGGCATCAACCTGATAACCTCTCTCCAAGGCATTCGACAACCTATTATTGTATATGAGCAGATTGGTTACCGTAGATCGACCCCCCCTAAAGCCATGCTGCTCATCAATTAAAATCTCTTTACACTGCCAATTCAAACAGTCAAACATTAAACTATCAAGAACTTTTGGGATTGAAGACTGTATAGATACACTACGATAATTTTTAATATCATTTCTCGAACCTGACTTAAATATTGGAGAGACAAAACTTTCTTTCCACATATCTGGAAACACACCAGTAGACAAAGACAAATTAAATAGCTTACACAAAGGCTGTGATAAAGAATATCTGGATTGCTTTAAGACCGAATTTGGAATACCATCAGGACCAATCATCAACTTATAAGGCAGTGATCCCAGCTTGTCAAATACCTCTGCAACACTTATACATGGACAATCAATATTAATTTGTGGTAAAGCCTCCTCAGGAGGTATTGCATTAGATTTTGAGAAAACCGTAGCAAAGTGATCGGCAAAGAGATCAACAATTTCTTGACCGTTGGTACCTGTTACATTATTGAGACTCATATTTTTCGGAATTTCATTAGAACTTTTTTTTTATTTATAAATTTCCAAAAATTTCTTGGGTTCATACTCAGGTCACTATTTATAGTATTCAAATAATTCTTATAACACTCTTTCGATAATTTTTTACACTTCGCTCTAACCTTACTAAACTCTAAATAATCTGTAGCATTCTTAGACCTCTGATACTTTATGTGAATGTTTTTTTTAAGAGAAATCAACTTTCTTAATTCTGCAGAAAAGTAAGAAGGAAAGTTGGATGTTCTAAATTTTTTCTGTGGAACAAACAACTGAATACCATAGTTAAGAACCTTGTAAAATTCCGACACCATAACATTTATATCCCTAATATTGAGAATGTGACACCAATTTATTGAGAATAAATAATCGTTTAAACCCTGATAGTTACCATTTCTAAAATCAAAGTAAAAATCTTCCACCATAAGTGGATCTAATCTAGCATTCCTTAACTTAAAGCTACAAGTGTATGAATTTTAGTTTTCATCGTTGAAGACGAGCTGTAACCTTATGCAAGTCTTTATTATTGAGATGAGTGGTCGGTGATCTGTATATATTTTGACTTTGTTACCATAAACAAACTGATGGAACTTTTCGAGTGAGAAGCATATTGCTAAAAGTTCCTCTTCAATTTGAGAATACCTTTTCTCAGTGTCTGTTAAGCTCCGAGATGCAAACGAAACTGACTTACCCCCTTGCATTAGACATGCTCCCAATCCATTTTGAGAAGCATCTGCCTGCATTTCTATTTGAATATTGGGATAAATTAATTTTAATGTAGGTGCATTACTAACAAGACTTTTTAATTTATTAAAACAATTAACATGATCGATCGACCAGTGCCACAGAGCATTATTCTTTATTAATTCACGAAGAGGCGAGGAAATATCTGAGACATTAGGTATAAATTTTGATAGATAGTTAATCATCCCTAAAATTCTTAACAGCTCTCTTTAATTTAGTGGAGCTTTTAATTTAACAATTGACTCCACCTGTATTTCACCTGCCTTACCTTATATTGAAGTTTTTTTACATTAAACCTGACATTAGACTTACGAGCTCTATTTAAGACTTGTTCTAACATTGCATCATGCTCAGCTTCACTTACACCAGCAACTATTAAATTATCAAAATGTATTTGTACCCCATTAATACCACCAAAAATACTCACACTCATCCTTTGAAATACTTCCGGTGCTGTTGAGAGTCTTATATTTATATTTACCAAAATGAGTGATAAACGTACAAATATCACTGCTTTTACTCGTTAATTTAATTTGGTGAAAACCATCTCTCATATCAAGCACACTAAATATTTTCTTACTGGCTAGGGTTGCACTCAATTCTTCTGCAGTGGGAATGGAAAATTACTCCTCCTTCAAACAAGCATTCAGATATAATGGATCTAAACATATTCTCAGACTCTTATCTGCTTTCTCAACAATTACAATATTATGAACCCAATCAGTTTCATAATCAATCTTTTCAATGATGCTCTTCTTTTCCAACATCGTTAACGTGTCTGTAAGTCTATCCTTTATCGACAATGGCACTCTTCTGCACCCATTGACCACTGGTTTTGCATCACCTGTAAGAGCTATATCATACTTTTTGGGATATGACCCTAAACCCTGAAAAATGTCATTGTTCTTGTTTACAAATTCTACCTTTTCTAATTTTTCATTGCATTCTAATGACCAAATCTTACCCTCAGAGTTACAAATTTTAGATATCAATTTCATTTTTTCACATGCATTACGCCCTAGAATTGGCATACTATTTGTGTCAAAAAGAATGAATTTAACATGCCAGATATTGTTAACACTGCATACAAGAACAGTATAACCTACTGCATGTCGCTTCTCATTGAAATAACTTTCAATTGTTATATTATTTGCTTTTTTGATTGAAAGCTTATGTTTAAATTTTATTTTGTTAAAAATATTAATGGGCAATATGTTACTCTCGGCCCCTGTGTCTAGCTTAAACAATATGTTATCGGAAGTAATTGCACAAGTGCATCAAAAATACCGATAATTTTGCATGACAGCGTGTTGTCTAGAAACTGCATGAGTTCATTTTCATATTTTGGAGAAAGAGCCAGACACCGAAGGTGGAGGGGTCTTTTAACAAAATATGAAAATGACCGAATGCAGTTTTTCCAAGACAACAGGCTCGAATGCAAAATTATCTGGTTATTTTGATGCACGAGTATAATTCGGGGGAATATTTCCCGAATACAAATATTGGTTTAAATATGAAATTCCTATTTCTTTTTTTTTAATACAAAATATCCATTTTAAAACATGCTGTTAGGTACAAACAAAATAAAAAGACCCAAAAATACGACTTTTTCATAACTATTTTTAATAGAAAGAACGGAAATATATAATAAAACGATTTTTTTAAAAGTAAACTTAAACTAAAAGTTGCAGGAATTGCAATGAAATACACAATTGTAATAACTCTTTGTGTTCTGATTAGATTTTTATAAGTTGCTGCTCGCCGACACCCTTTATAGCGAGATTGGAGACAGCCGTAGCTCGTAAGGAATGGTTAGTTAGTTAGCTCTGTATTCAAACCTGATATTTTGGCTTGTATGTTAGCCCATTACCGTGGATACGTTAACAATGCAATTATCGCAATGCTCTTTCGGTTTCTACAGTACAGTTACCGCTGTAATCAATCGATAATTGCACTCCACTTATGGGATTTTTTACACATGAGGGAAATATTCATTTTCAATTAACACATTTTGTGTCCAGATATTAGTATTAGAATCATTACCTTGGATAGAATCCACAAAGAAATCACTTACTTCAAATGCAATTTCATTTACCGTTTTATTGTTATTTTTCAAACATTTGAAACATCCAAGTGCGAAGTGACTCATCTTGACCCGTGTAAAGTCAGCCACAAATGGTAAAAAAAAATCCGTAGCTAACTTCACACGGGTCTCATCTTGCCACAATTATTGCATTTATTTCCATATGCTGGGCAATTGCCTGATCCATGCTTGATAACACATATTTTACACTGATAGGCTTGACCGTTATTACCACTATTATCCAGAAATGTGGTTTTAGACGGTCTTCTACCACTACTTTTAACCATATCAACGTTTGCTATTAAATTCAGATGAGCCAGCTGGTTGCCTTAACGATTTCTGTCTATCGTTTTCTTAAGTGTTAATTCTGAGTCCCTTAAAAACCTCTCCTGTAATGCTTCATCATTAATTGAGATGACGATTCTATCCCTTAGCAGTGATTCCTCTTGGCCCTCAAAATTACAACTCTTCGCTAGTTTTTGTAAATCATTGTAAAAGGAATCGAACGGCTCTCTTGGATTTTGCGATCTTGTGAAAAATTTATGTCTCTCTATAACAATATTTATTTAGGGCTTCACATAGTTTTCGAAGGTATTGTACAATGTCTTCATGGTTAGCGTGATTTCATGTAACTTAAAATTATTGTAGACATTCAACGCTTGTTCACCAATGCAGTTCAAAAACATTGCCACTTTACGGGCCTCCGGTACCGCTATATCATCTGTAGCCACTAGAAATAAATCAAATTATCGTCTAAAATTGTTCCAATTATTTACAGCGTTCTCTGCTAAATTCAAGTCAATTGGCGGCTTGAACGATTCCATCTTTGAATTATTTCTACCTTTAAGTCAAAATTATTCTCTAAACTTCTGACACCATGTAATGCTTTGGTTTTGTTTATTTATTAATAATCTTACTGTTTATTAAAAGACGATTATAGGGATCGAGACCGAACTATAGAGGCAGCACTTCTGTCGAAAGTAGAACGCCCTGGTATTAAATAAGGAAAACATTGTGATGTAAACAGTATAATAAACAACCTACAAAATGCAAAAAATGATTAGATCTTTTTATTTTCTTTGCCAGGAAAAATTGTTGGTATGTAAGATGGGTGTAGGGGATTATCTGATTTTTGATTATTGACAAAATGAGCACTGCAAATTCTAGTATTTTTATTTGGTTCCCAATCCTCCCGATGTTTTCTGAAATGTAATTTAAAAACTTGAAGTGAATCGTTTTGTACAAATGTTTACTTTCTTTCGCTTAATAGTATTTAATTATTTGAACTTATTATATATAATATTAAAGTTAGCAAACACATAACTAGTTTTTTATTTTATATAATCAATGAAATCGTACAGAAAACAACATCGATAATAATCTTTTATTTATGCAAAAAAAATTTAGAACTTTTCTAATAGCTGCCAATTGTAGTATCATGCTGATTGTACACAAAATAATAGTTAATAAAAATGTTTAATTAGAACATTTTACTTAAATATGGGTGTTTACTGCATTTATCCATTTTTGACGTTTTAAGGTTATCCACGCAGTGTTCAATGAATTTTCGGGGAAACTATAAAATTTCAACTGCGTGGTATTTTTATACAGCATATTTGAACAGCCATGAATACAGGAAGATACTTTTTATGACGACATCACGAACATTTAATATCAGTTTTGAAAAATGAACATTTAAAAACGCTGATTATACAAAACTACTAATAGTGTTTACATCACATTGTTTGTGTTTTTTCACGGCAGATGGCATAAACGTCATCTTTCTTGGTCCCTATAGTTACGTAACTTTATTTTTTAATGACGTTTCTTATTTTTTTACATCTGTCTGATCATATCCGACATGGCAGTTGCCCATGATTCCTATTAAGGCCTGCCTACATGTCACAACTATAAACGCGCATTTGCCAGACCACTCACACATCAAGACTTTGCCAGCTGGAAAAATTGGACTTCTTCGGCAAAAATTCATAAACTAAATCGCCGACCATACATTAGGCAAATTTCAGAAATAGTTTTTCTGAAAAACTAAATGACTTTGAAGTACAGAACTTTCACAAATGAAAGCTTCCTCGAAACTGATGTTTTGCAAGAGAAGTATAAAAAAATAGAATTGATGCAAGCAACACCAAGCGAAGGGCCAAGTGGAATAACTAAAGATAAAAAACAAATTATCATCAGGGATTTGCTACTGTTAATGCCCGATAACAGAAATCCTTTTGGGCTGGAGATGCCGATAAATTAACCGAGTAAACTATTTAATTGTTTAACGTTCATGATTTTTCAGTCAGAGTTATATTATTTGCGAATTAATAATGTGCATGATAAGTTATGTTCCATTTATATAATTTTTCTATACAAGTACAATTAAAAAACTGTTTCATTGCCAATTTCTATTAGGTATATAATAAGGAGTAAACAAATGTAATATCCTGTGTATATCACATTTATATTTGGGAGTTCCTAAGTCGAAACCAATTAAATAGACATTTTGAGTGGATGTGTGTGCTTTTGTAAGGCTCATTACGGCGTATTTACAATAAAACTTTTCAAAAACAAAAATCTTGCAGCTTAAGTATAATGACCGTACTGCGTACTGTATCATGAAAATATATTTGTGCTGAATCAGATGACACCAAAGATATTCAGATACATTGATAAAGTAAATGATTGTAGATAGATATAGTCGTTGGTAAAGTAAAGTTTTCAGGAGGTTCAAACTTTCAAATGCGATTTTCTCGATTTTGACAATATGTTATATACGTGGGGCAGTATTGATGTTCCTATTTTGTCTCCTTCGGTGCATGTATGGTAACCTCTTAACGGTTATTTTTTGTGATGTGTCAAAGTCGCTATGACGGGCATCTTAGCGTGAAGCGAGTGACATGGTATATTCCTTTCGTTCCAATTGCACAGGATCCTAAATTCGTGGCTGAATGTGTCCTCCATACCCAAAGCCAAAAAATAACATTGTCGAAGATTGCTGGACATATAAATAATAGTAAAATTTATCCGTTGTATAGACGATTCGTGCTAAGCTGTACGCCCTCTTGCGGATAGTGTATGAACCGAGCTAAAAGCCATTGTGTGGCCATTTTCTTTATTGTTGTGTATGACAAAACATAGAGCTTCAGTCGTGTTTGCAAATTCTTGTGTTTTCATACTGTTTGTTGGAGATGTTTTAAATGAACCAGAATTTCCCCGTTTCCGAGTGTTCATCTTGGATCAAGCGAAATCTTTCACCTTTTCCCGAAAGCAGAAAAATCGAAGGTTTTTACATTTGCTCGAAACTGATTTTTTACAGAAAGGTAAGTGTACTATGGTTGAAATCCTTCGTATTTCATTCTTTTCTTTTTAGTTAGAGTAAGACGTGGAATATTAAAATCATTTGCTGTGCCGTCCCAGAATCTGCCACTAGGGTCATGTGATACATCGTCAGCAGGACCATCATCCAGAGCTCTTCGAGAAAAACGAAAAGAAAAGTGTTCAACAAAAGTTGGCCACCCTTATAAACCAATGGATGTGAATATTGAGTAGCAACAAGAGGACATTTTGAACATAGATTTTGAGGGCCATGAATCATGAGAAGCTTTTCTAAATTTATTTTAACGCAAATGTTACTTGAAAAATATCTAAAAAGATCGATTTTATAATACACACAAACGTAAACAATAGTATGATGGTACTTTCAGCTGTCACCGTCATGGCACTGCGATCTTAACCCGAGTTGTCTATTGGCATACCCGGAACATTTCTATAAAAACCGCAAATGATAATAGCATGAAATGATTAGTACTGTGTGTTTATAATTAACATCGCATGTCGACTAATGTTCGTAAGCCTTAATTACTGTTTCGCGTCTGTAAATACGGGGTGTTTTGTGGTAATTAATCCCACAACAACACGAGAATCTACATTTAAAAGATTATGCAACGTGGATTTATTCGTGAAAAACATGAGTTGAATATATGACGGACTAACAGCGTTATTATTTCAAACAACAAAAAATAATACTGGCAATATGTGTTACACGATTTAGCATCGGAATTGAGTTATTTGATTTCAAGCTGAAGAAGAATGTAATTTTATTTGAAAAGAAGTTGCACGTATTATGCACTTTACAATATGAATTCATTACGTATAGTTTATTTACGATAAAAGACGCTGATATCATTTTTAGTTACTTTCCTGCTTATCAGAATAAATATTAATTTACCAACCGTGAATACAATTTATCCTCAACAGCCAGGGCAATTTACAGTTAACGCGTTGTCAAATCAACTGGTAAAATTCCCCAGTTTGTTTTGACGTTTATTGACATTCGATCATCGTCTAATATTTACAAGTTTTTTTGGTGCTTTTAAATTCATTGCTTTTTTAAGATTAAAAGAACAGTTTTTTTCATAACTAATTATTTAGGCAAATCTGCAGTGTGTGGTTAATAATATGCCGAAGCAGCTGAACAGAAAATGTCAAGAGATGGTAACATATTTGTTGAGCTATTTTGAACGAGAATGCCAAAATGGGGGCCCGCTTCTCCCGCTTACTGCTGTAAGAGACGTAAGTAATAGTATTCGCTATTTGTATTCTTCATTATTAATATTATTGTTACATATTTAAATGTAAATGATTAAATGTTTTTAATGTTAGGTTAGGTTAATTAAACTTGATAAAATATTATTCTTTCATAAATTGAAGTAATTATATTATAGAGAGTTGCAGAAGCTTTACAACTAAGCGTTACCACTGTTAACCGTATTGCCGCCAAGCATAATAAAGGTGAACAGACTAAAAGCCCACCTAAAAAGAGACAACGCATAAAACCTACTGTTGAAATTGATAACTTTGATCAAAATACTTTCCGAAATGTTATATACGAAATGTATGGAAACAGTGAGTATATTGAATTTACTGTTTTATTTTATTCACAATGAACTAACACAATATTTTTTCAGAGGAACACATAACCTTGAAAACTTTAAAAGACAAACTCCAGGCGCGTGAACTCTTTAATGGTTGTTTAACATCACTCTGGAAGATAGTGAAACATATTGGATTCAAATACCAAAAAGATGATCCTCGTCGTGGTTTAATGGAGTTGCCACATATTGCATTAAAACGTGTACATTTTCTACATGAATATGTGAAGATAAAAAGGGAAAGTTTATATCAATTTGTGTTTTTGGATGAGACATGGATATATAAAGACGGTACTGTTGGACGTTCTTGGCAAGATTCTAATCATAGAAGCGTGAAAAAAACCAAAATTGGTGGTCCACGGTAATTGAATAATAAAATTTAGCAATTAATTTATGATGTACTAATATTCCTGCAATTTTAAGACCTTTTCAAATATTTACTAGTCACACTATTTTATTCAAATCTATATAATTATTAATAGTTGTTTTGAGCTATGCAGTATATCTAGGAAACCAGTAGTAATTTGTTATTTCCTTATTGTAGGTATATAGTATTGCATGCTGGTTCCTCTTCTGGATTTATTCCTGGAGCAGGGCTGGTTTTTTCTTCCAAAAAACAAGATGGTGATTACCACGGTGAAATGAACCGAGAAATTTTTTTGCATTGGTTTGAATATCAGGTTTTAGTGAACTTGGAAAAATCTGCCATAACTGTAATGGATAATGCAAGTTATCACAGTACAGTGATCAATAAGGTACCAACAACAGTTACCAAAAAGGCTGATATACAGAACTGGTTGATACAAAATGATATTCCTTTTGAAAATAATTTCATCAAAACCCAATTATTGAATTTAGTACAACGGTAATTTGATATAAACATTTTTCAATATATTATGGTACTTAATACTTAGATAACTTATTTTGTTTAAATATATACATTTTTGTAGGAATAAACCACCAACAGTATATGAAGCTGACATATTATCTGAAAAATATGGTCACAAAGTGCTTCGACTTCCCCCTTACCACTGTATGTTCAACCCAATTGAACATATTTGGGGCATAGTTAAAATTTTTTATAGAGATCATGTGGGAACTGATGGTTCTTCAACAGAACAAGCAATAGGTGTATGGAAAAAGTCTTTAGAAAAAGTGACTCCTGATATTTGGTCAAAGACAGTAGATCACACTGAAAAAATTATACAAGATGGGTGGGATAGAGAAGTAGTATTTGATAGACAGGATGTGCCTCCACTTATTATTAATTTTGACTGTGACGATGAAGATAGTGATGATTTTGTAGTGGAGTAGTGGAAATCTTGTGTTTTATTTTTTGTATATTTTTATGCAATTAGCTTTATTTCCACCTTTTCACAATCACTAATAACTATTATTAAATTAATTAGGTACAGTTATTTCATAATCCACAAATTAAAACAACGACCACAGTATCTCTACATAAATAATACTGATAAAATGGGAGATTTTTTATTTTTATATCTTGTAACAAAATTTTATTTTGTGTATCCATATTTTTCTTTTCCATTCTATTTTTATTACAATAAATATAATAGATATTGTATAAAGAAACAATATTTAAACTTGCATGAAGATGATTACAGCTTGTATTGATTCCTTTTAGCGTAAAACCTTGCAGTGCTCTTGAAGATGGTTCTATAGAGTATAGAGTAAGGTATAAGGACCTACAGTTCGTCACTTGAATAAATAAATGTTAATTCGAATATAGAATGATTGGTTACTGTTTCTTGTATCTTATCCATAGTTTTTAATGAATAAATATTTATATTAAATTAATCAAGCCTATCATACAAGCCTTTTATTTTTAAATAAATATTTTTGACTTACGCCCTACGAGGCACGGAACAATGAAAAAGAAGAATTGTCAATCTAACATCAGATTGACTTTTCTAGTTTTCGTTAAGTAAAGGAAAAAACTACAGCTTGGCAACATCACAATATTTTGTTTTGCAATCTCATCGTCTTTTTATCGTAAATAAACTATACTTGTATTTACGATAACGGCTATTCTTCTTCTTACGTAAGGACTTCTGAGTCTTTTACAATGTTCCTTATTCTTGGATGCCGAGGTTCAGCTTTCGTACCAATGTTTTGGTGGTACCTCTGGGAGTCTCACGTTGTTGGTTTTTCTTTTTTTTGTTACTTTGAGTAGTCGATCGTTGGGAATTCTATCCACTGTCTTTGTCTTGAATCCCACATACCTCTCTAATTTCCTCATTTCTCTTACGATCGTGCAGTGTATAGCCTGTTATTGATATTACTATTCGCATCTCTGTGATTTTTAATTTGATTTGGTTTGGGCATTTTCGGCCCTTGTTTTAATGACATATGTCATGACAAGACTAACACACGTTTTGTAAATTCTGATTTTGCTATATGTACTTAAGTGTAAGTGGAGATAATCATGTTGAACCGGTCAGACACTCATTCGAAAGCTTTGAGAAGTCTCTGAACGGTATCTTCAGTTTCAGATATTATTACGGCGTCGTTCGCATAGCCCAAAATTTTAATTTCCTTGCCTCCCACCGCCCACTCTGTATCCATGCGGTGGTTGTGAAGATCCGAAAAGTCACTATTAGATTTAGTTAGTTTAGTTTTAAGTAAGGTCAGCGGCCAGTGAACTTGAAGGTCGTTAACAAGTTGTAGGAAAGTTATTGTTCTAAACGGAATCACGACTGTTTGTAAATATAATAATAAACGCGATTCAACGATATAAATAATTTTAGTAAGGTCGACGAAGATTATCGACTGTTTATGTTTAGTTTTTAATAATATATATATATATATATATATATATTTATATATTTATATATATATATATATATATATATATATATTTATATATTTATATATATATATATATATATATATATATATATATATATATATTATACTGATATGTTAGGTGTGTAATTTTAATGTTTCAAGACAAATATACTTTCCCTAATTTGCCCTACGTTGGGCCGATATGTTATACTGATATGTATATTGTGGATAGAATGGGAGAGAGAGAGAGAATGTTTAAAAAGCTTAAATACTATGAATTATTATTTTTAGTTTAGTTGAGTTGATATTTAATTTTTATTTGCCCGGTATATTTTAAAATTTAAGATTTATTTGTAAAATAATTATTTCTTTGCATGAGAAACTCTCTAATCTGAGAGTAGGGTTCAGATGTAGAAAAACAAAAAAAAATTTCAATTTCTAATATGAGCGCCGAAATTCAAATAATATTCCTATCTTTCAATAAAAATTTTGTTTATCAAAATATACTTGCTTTATTATTGTTTCCAAAGAAATTCTAAAGACGGTCCTGTGTTTAATGCTGAACCTCTCCACGGTTCATAGATGTCAGTTTAAAGCTACCAAATGTTTAAACTAGATAACTAGATAAATGAAAAATCTCAAGAAAACAATTTCACAATGTTCTTCAAATAGAAAAACGTTATTTTAATGCTATAGGAACAAATACATTATTCTTTTACAAGGATATACATTAATGAAAACCTATTTTCTATTATGATCATTCATTCAAATAAAGTCATCCACTCAAATGAAGTACAATTTCTATATCTAATTCAAAATAGGCAACTTTTAACACAAATCTTATAATACGAAATCCGTTATATAAACGTCTATGATAGGAAAATGGCGGAAGATAAAACTCATAAGCGTCTGTTTAAAATCAATGTTCAATTCTTTGCACTAAATGGGTAAGTTTACTCTACCTTCCTTTTATATAATTAAATAGTTTTAAATACCTTTTTTTCACTGTATAGTTCAATTAATGCACATCAATAAATGTTTCTTATTTTGTTTTAGGTTACCTCTTGGAAAATTCCATACCATTTGTCCAGCTTGCATAATATCCAGAAACAGTGCTATACTTCGTCCACATCAATACATTTTAATCGAATCATATAATCCAAAGCTTTCTAAAAGGTATGGTGGAGACACCGTTCCACCATACAATATTTCACTTAATTACATCTATAAATTTTATGGTTAGTATTCAAATATAATTACCAATCTCCTATAATGTGAACTTCTGCTTGCTTAATTATATTACTCTAGCTTTTAAGTATAATGTATTTCTTTCTTTGATTTAGAATACCAAATTATTGTTTTTTTTTTTAAAATTCAAAATTTTTCTCCAAAAGATGTTGCTTCTTCAAAATTTCTACCCAAAAAGAAAGTACCTAGTCAATAGACTGTATAATCAACAAACTGTTCCCATTCAATTTTTTTATTATTATTAGCAACCTACTTGTCGCTGATAAATATATCTTAACAGCATTCCACCAATCAAAATTGGTTATCAAAATTCTCATTTGAAAGATTTCATTCCAAATGGTGGATTGTCCATCCATCATTTTAAAACATTCTGTTTTGAGCCTCTTAAACGATTATAACTTATATATTGGTCCCTTAATTTGTATTTCAATAAATTTACTAAATGACAGTTCTTATTTTCTAAATTATTTATTCAAAATGTCAAATCGTTTAACAAGTGTCATATTCCATAGAGTTAATGTTTTTCATTTTACTTCCTACATTCACATATTTTAAATACTTATACAATCTTATTGAAAACTTCCTTCATACCCTAATATTCACTTCTTTAAAACGAATCACAATATTAATTTACTTTGACAATAAGAATAATGGGTTATTATTATTTCATTCATATGCAACAAACGTTTTAAAATTCTCTCTTTTAAATATGGAAGTAGTTTTTATGTCACCTATATTCTTATAAAGCTTATTTTAATTCTTCTCTATAATCATACAGTTAGATCCTTTATATGCTTTCTCTATTGAAAAGTAAATAGTACAGATTGTCTCCTTTTTTAGATCATTTTTGTAAAAAAAATTCAAATTCCAAAAATTTTAATTACTTATATATATATATATATATATATATATATATATATATATATATATATTTAGAAAATTCGAGTTTTTTTCTTGGACCTTAAAGTTTATATTTTTTCATTTATATTTCTTGGGAATTTTTGGTCCTGGATTAATTAAATCATTAGATGATTTTTAAATGTTTATAAACATAAACATTTAAAAATCATCTAATGATTTAATTAATCCAGGACCAAAAATTCCCAAGAAATATAAATGAAAAAATATATATATATATATATATATATATATATATATGAATACCTTACGCTGAAAAGGAGAGTTCATTGTTAACTAGTGTCATGTTAGTAATGTATTTTGTATATGTTATCTATAGTCAGTAACTTTGTTAGAAATAATATTCAATATATTATCCCAGTGATTTTTGGTAAAATAATGGTATTTATTCTCACCGATTAAGGGTAAGTGTTTTCTCATCGATAATGGTTTAATGGACTGAGGACTTAACACGAGGAACATTTGCTGTTTTAATCACCACATGGCGATCCTGCAAACAAATGGTAATATTCGACGATAATAAATGAATCCTGACAACTAATGGTAACATTCAAATGGTAAATATATCCTGCGAACTAAGATAAATGGACTCGATGATAGTGGAAATAATTGGAGCAAGTAAGTGATAAAGACGCATCCGAACGAGCAAAGTATATGGTCTTTTATATGAATTTTGGACCTTGGCGGAGCAGAATTATGGGTGGTACAGCTACAAAACAAGAGCTACAAGAAACTGGTACGGTAAAGAACAATTTTATAGTGCAGCAAGAGAGTTTTACAACATAAATAATGGCTTTATTGTACATAATAACGGTAGCGTTCATTTTAAAATTCGTATGGTCCCTATGGAACACACCGAAGAGCACTAAAAAGAGACATTAACAGAAGCATAGCGGTTCAGAAGACGACGGGAACTTTACTCAATTCTTATGAACGAATGGTTGATCTTTTTTTTTCTTTAAATGTCAATTACGTGGGAAGAATTCGAAGAGAAGCTAAAATCAATCGTAGAAGAAGTAAATAAACAGGGAAAAAGGGTTTTAAAAAAGGAAACTCCTCAAAATGCAGATATACATACTAAAGTAGTTAATAGTATAATAACTCACTAATTTTGCAAAATTATTAGGTAAACATTGGAAAAACTTGAGTATAATACAGCAAGAAAAAAATTATTCTGATAGGATTAGGGATAAAACTTCTAGGTCACTTCAAGCGCTAAACTGTACTGTTAAAATACCTACATCTATATTTGAGGAGATCGATACGGTCGTATTACAAACAATAAGGAAACAGGTGAAAATGGCTACGAGTATGAATTATTTTTGTAATTTCGCGAGTAAGGTATTACCTACTGAATTTAATGGCGAAGCTAGTAAGTTACAGTCATTTTTGGATTCATTAGATTTATTACAAATAAACGCAACAGGTAACGAGGAAAATGCAGTTCTTCTAATTAAAACTAGACTGACGGGGAAAGCAAGAGGCTGATAACGACGGAAAATTCTATCACAGAAATCAGAAACAAACTTAAATCCGGAATAAGAGGAGATAACCCAAGTCTTCTCTTGGCAAAACCAAACAAAGTAAGGCAAAATGGAAAGGATATAACACAGTACGCGTCGGAAATTGAGAAGCTGGCGGAGAAACTACAGGCAGTATACGTATCGTGAGGTATGCCAGAGAATTTAGCATAAAAATACACCGAAGAGGCAACAATTAAGACAGTAACGATGAATGCCACAACAGACGCGACGAAAACAATTATAGCAGCAGAAAGCTTCGAAAATACACAAGAAGTACTATCTAAACTGGTATCAGTAGAAAGCATAGTAAGTCATCAACAAGTATTGCATTTCAAAGAAAATAGGATTTTTTTCAGAAATCCAGATTTTAACTATAGGAACAATCAAAGAAGAGGAAACAATAGTAGAATGTATAACGGTTATTCTCAAGGAGGAACATTCAAACCATACAACCAAGGAAACGCGTATAACAGATACGTAGATTACAATAAGGACAAGAAATTTAACAGGAATAGCAATTACAACAATCATACTAATGATAACGTAAGAATATGCGAAATAGAGCATAAAATTGAAGAAATGAGCAGACAAATAGCACAGTTAAAGAAAGAAAACTACAAATTAAAGGTGGAAAATATGGAACTCAAGGAAAACACAGAATTTTTGCAAGGAAACATGACACAGACCCAGAAAAATTTTAGAGAGAAGAATTACATGGTATAGAAGAAGGCAACGAAGAAGATGAGGAACAACTAGAAAATTAATTAGAAGATGTAATGAAGAAGGTTAATAACACAGTAGATGTTGAATCAGATATTTTGAAATATAAAAGAATAGGCAATAAAAAAACCGTAACAAAAATAGGCCAGTATTAATAATGATGATAGACGTGAATAAGAAAGTAGAAACTTTAAACGGAACGAATAAATTAAAAGGAACAAAGATATATATTGATGAAGATTACCCAAAAGATATACTAGAACAGAGAAAACAGCTAATAAGATAAAGGCGAGAGAAAGTGGAGCAAAAGCTAAGATAATCGATAATACATTAATGATAAATGACAACGTATACAGTCTAAAAGAACTAGAAGAAAATAAGAATCAGTTAGAAATACATACGGGATGGAATAAATCAACATTTAAGGAAAATAACGAAACCAATCGGAAAACTTTTAATACAACCTTCAATGATAAACGTTTTAAACAACTAAGAGGTGAATAAATTGTCAATTTTACATTTTGAAAATAACCGTAACTCGTTAAGGATGAGTATACAGATCAAAAATAAATTGAAATTTAGTGTAGCCTTACCTACCGGAATACATAACTTCGACTTAGGACGAACGTTGGAAAAGCTTGATGAGCTTTCGGTAAAATTTGAAGTAAAAATAATGAAGATATACGCAAATGATGGTATATTCAAACAGTGTACATTATAAAAATTGATAGAAGAAGGGAATGAAATGTTGAAAAACATACAGGTATGTATCTGCGAAGTACCAAAGATGGTACAACGGAAATATGAGATTCAAGAGATTTTAGAAAGATATCATAACAATCCAATGTTTGGAGGACACGTAGGAAACAATAGACTATTAAAGGAATTGAGGGCGAATTTTAGATGGAAAAACATGAAGAAAGACGTAAATCAGTACTATAATACATCTTTGTGATCAACCATTTTGCCAAGTTGTCATTAGAAAAACTTATTCACAAGAAACTGCAAAAACCCTAATTGGCACTCCATTCCATCAAGTGGGTTCCGAATCGTCGGAGCATAGACAAACGTCGTGGTGGTATTGTTAAGTGAAAAGATTTTGTGACCCTCAACAGACAGGCAACTACCATCTACCAAAAATAATAAATTTGGAGACAGACTTGATGTCCATCTGGTGAGGGCGGCGAAATCTATGAAAATACTGGGATGCGCCAGACACGCGAATGAAATGAAAATAAATTGAAGGCCAAAAAACAGGGGTCTAGGAGGAAATATAATTGATAAGAATTCGAATAAATGATAGATGAAGCGTATGAATGTAAGGATGAAGATTGATGAGAATTAAAACAAACGAAAAAGTAAGAACTTGTGTGGAAGATAATAAAAAATGGACAATGACGATGTGGTTGCTGATATAGTAGCTTTGGGCGAGATGCGACAGATATAGAGATGGAATAGTTAAGGTAATACTGAAGCGTGTTAATTTACAGGGAGATATAAAATTCAGATAAAAGGTAAGCAAAGGAAAAGGCTGTATTAACTATGGCAGCCTTCAACTGCTATGTCCACATACTACTGAACACACCTTTAAACACAGCTTTGTATAATAATGAAGTTAACATAATCAAACATATTGCAGTTAACAATGGAAATCACCATTCTATAATTGACAATCTCATACAAAAAATAATCAGAAAAAGAAATTAGCTTATCCTTCTATCACAGACAATACTCTTTCATATATTTCGATAGCTGTCATAAATTATCACCTTTCTCATCAATTTACAAACATTTTCATAAATATTTCTAACAACATTAAAATTTCATAAAAAACTTCAAATTCTTTATATAAAGACTTAGTCAATTCTAAAGATAAGTTGAACAAATTGTCTAAAAGTGGCATTTACCTCAGCGCGTGTGGTGATTGCAAAGCTTCATATGTGGGAGGAACTTGTAGAGCTTTAGAGGTACGTATAAGCGAGCATATAAAATATCCAAATAAATCAGGGTTTGGTTTTCATATTAAATACAAAAACCATAAGTTTGAACCAGAAACCAATTCAACATTAATCAAAAATATTAACACCAGAAATTTCAACCTATTATATTTCTATGAGGACATCGAAATAACACCTGAGATAAACAAAAACAATGAATGCCTTAACACACAAGTCAATTCAAATAGAAAATTTACACCTTTGCATAGACTCCTATAAGGCCTTCAATGATGACGACAGGTTGAAATAAGTTTCATTCCATTATTTCACCACATCGCAATTGTTAGAGGTTGGCGCCCTCATCGGTGAGCTATCAAAGCTGTCTCCAAATTTATTATTTTTGATAGACAGCTGATGGCTCTACGGTTAGGGCGACGACCTCTTATAATATCAACTTTCACATAATTTAAACAGTAGCTTTGAGTTTTCAATGTTTTCATTACAATTCACATTTCAAAATGCAGTGGGGTGTGCTAGACGCGTGTTTGAACGTATAAAAATTCCTTCACATTGAAAGTTTTTAACATCTGAAACTCCTTAGCGTTTTATTTCCACAAATATTTCGACTAAATAAGTTAATATAGCCTATTCCTTTGCTTACCTTTTATCTGAATTTTATATCTCCCTGTAAATTAACACGCTTCAGTATCACCTTACTATTCCATCTCTATATATGTCGCATCTCGTCCAAAGCTACTATATCAGCAACCACATCGTAATTGTCCATTTTTTATTATCTTCCACACCTGTTCTTACTTTTTCATTTGTTTTAATTCTCACCATTCTTCATCCTTCCATTCATACGCTTCATCTATCATTTATTCGAATTCTTATCGTTTATATTTCCTCCTAGAGCCCTGTTTTATGGCCTTCAATTTATTTTCATTTCATTCGCGTGTCTGGCGCATCCCAGTGTTTTCATAGATTTCGCTGCCCTCACCAGATGGACATCAAGTCTGTCTCCAAATTTATTATTTTTGGTAGATGGTAGTTGCCTGCCTGTTGAGGATAACGAAATCTCTTCACTTAACTCTATGCTCCGACGATTCTGAACCCACTTGATGGAATGGATGCCAATTAGGGTTTTTGCAGTTTCTTGTGAATAAGTTGTTCTAATGAAAACTTGGCAAAATGGTCGATCGTAAAGATGTATAGTACATATTTTAGTGATTTTATTGAATTTTAATCGTTTAAACATATTTTTAACACTGTTCTAAAACCCACAATGTGAACCACGATACAGACGTACCAATTTGGAAGTCCCTGTCTTGGGATTTTGACAATATATGAATTTTATCAAATTTTACGAATCTTAATTCGCAAATTTATAGTGACCGCACTGGTGATGGCGTAATGCCGAAAGCGTTCTGCGAAATTTTAATTAAAGAAAATTGCACAATAGTACTTTGTTTCTTTTCAAGAAATCTTGGGATAGTTAAAGAAAATTTAAACAAATTTTGGGGCTGTGAGTTCAAAACGAACGATATGCGTCATCGCGCAATCGTACCTTATGAATATTTTTGACATTATAAAAAATACTTACATCACAAGTTTTTGTTAATAGGTTCCCTCTTAAGTGCCCTTTGCAACATGTAAAGAAAATTTGAACAAATTTTGGGGCTTCGAGCTCAAAACAAATGTACGTCAGCGCGCAATCGTAATCTTTGCGATTTTTTCTTGACGTTATATCAGCCCGTAAAGCTATCATTGTCAGAGAGTTTTTGGACGAATGCTTCCCTGGTAGTTGGATTGGTCAACATATACCCTTCAAATGGGCTGCTATAAGTCCTGGTCTTTCACCACTGGATTTCTTTTTATGTGGACATTTGGCATCACAAATTTACGATCTATTATGAGGTTCACAAGAATCAGTACAGCAGCTTAAGGATAACTGAAGCATGTAATTCCATTACCCCTCGAATTTTGAAAAACATTCGAAGACATTTTTAAGATCGCATGCGCAGTGTTTAGCAGCAGAGGGAAAACATTTTGACCAAATTCTTTAATTGGTTGTGTTATTTGGTATTTTATTATTTTTTAAGTGTTGTCATCCAATTAATAAAAGTTTACATGTTACATATGTTTCAAGACCCAGTGAATTATTGCAGTCTGAAATCAATTATAGGTAAGTGAAAGAACGCCAATATCATTAGGACTAAAACATATTAATAAAAATTCACGAGAAATAAAAATCTTGCAACAAAACCAATCAGTTTAAGAAATCATTAGAGTTATTTTTAATTAACGGTTTCTACAACATAACAGGCATTTTTATGATTTTAAACCTCAATAAAAGGAAGTAATTGATCCTCAAAATAATTGTAAGCAACAAGAAAATTCCTTCGTTATTTAATGGTATCACAGATTATTTTATAACATTTCAAAAATTAAACATTACAGTAACCTTAAAAGTTGGGTATCTGTCAGTTTTGACAAATATTTTTTTATTTTTGCCCACTTAATTTCGATTAATTTATTTAGGTTTTTGTAAAACGTTTAACAACAAAACAATTAAATTAAATAAGTTCCTGTTTTCGTGAAAGTCTATCCTAGCAGAGATCAGTTAGTTTCTTCAGTATATGTATGACAGACTGTAGTATAAGCATTGATTTATTACATACTCCCATACTTTCTACGAATAAGCAGTTTATTCTGTTGAAAGAACTTCATTGGGATAAACAAACCTTATTAAGTAAAGGATAGCGTTTATCTCGAATTCAGAAATTTAATAAAATTATCAAAAATACTCTCGTTTAAGCTGGTAAGATGTAATATCTACTGGCAATACAATCATGCAAATTTATTGGTTTACAAAGTGTTTAATCCGATTCTACAATAATAAAAAAACCGTCACCTCTAAGTGGCCAAGAGTACAAAACATACTACTTTTTCTTTGATCAAATTATAGTAGTCTTTCATAATATTTTCTATAATACGTTGATTACTTTACATTACTATTGAAAAATATTGTTAGGAAATATATCAATCTGCATTGGAAAGTTAAATAAAATTAAAAAGTTATTCATGAAAATTATAAGAAATCTTAAATGTGAATATTAATCATATAATTTGTATCAAAATAAACTTAAATTCTCAAATCTATTTTTCTATTAACAATATCATTAATAGAAGCTATATTTATATGGGGTAGCAAAAAGAAATTCGAAATTTGTTCAACCTACATCATGCGAAAAGTGTTTTCTGTTGAAAAGAAAATAAAAAATCACTGATTTCCTACAATTTCAGTTTGCTGTCGATTTATATATAAAAAGGGGTAGTTTTCCACAAACGAATAACCTTGAATTGATTTATGTGAAGCCTGTTTTCTTGCTAATTTGATTAAATACAATATACTGCATTGCACCCCCGGCATAACCTCATAAAAAATAATAAACAGTTTTGATTTTACTAAATTTTAGAGTAAAAAAAAAGAATACACCTACCTACAACATTAAAATCCAAAGGTAACCAACGAAAGAATGTGTCAACATCCCTCAAACAAAGGGCCGAACCTTCGTCCGTTTGTACACCCTGCGGCATTTATAATTTCCAAACATCCCTTTTTTCACTTCTGTCGAACAAATGGCGTTATAACGTCCGAGTTAACCGTATTTTCCAAGATATTTGACAACAGTAAAAACAATATTTAATGTTTAAAACTCCAGAAATTTTTAGTTATTGAGATTGGTCCTCCCGGCCGAAATCAAAATAAAAACAAACAGATCGGACGATGCGCGCCGGCAATTCGTAGTACTAGTTAGCCTAGGAGGCAAACACTAGCAGCTGCAATGTGACTACGCTTTCGTAACAGCGTTGCCAAGCTTCGACAAACATTTTCCATGTGATTTTTGAAAACAATTTTTCGATAAATTACTTATGCAGTTTCATATTTTTGTTTTTATGGAGGTTTAGAATAGAAATTCATTTCTAGTGTAGACAGAGGTTGAAACCTTGATTAAAGCTATTGATGATTACTATTTAGGAATTTATATTGGCATGGTGCGTCGAAGTATGTTGGAGGTATGTGTCAGTGGGTAACTAAAAACGTTGTTCAAATCCAAATATTTTGAAATGTGGCTATGAACACATGGAAGGACTAGTTGCGATACATAACCATAATCAAGTTGTAACAAAACTAGGTGATAGACTTAAGCAAAAACACCTTAAAGAAAACTTATTGCAACATCTTGGTCTCCATTAACATTTCAGTCACAGTTACTGAAAAATGCATAACGCTAACCACTTGACCTTTTTTTTCTTCGTTTTATTTGTCTTTCTGTGTCTGTGCCGGCTACATGGTGACAATTTTTTGAGCTTTTTGGTAAGAAGGTCGTTGTGGCTGATCGTGTTGAAGTAGGAATCTTAGTAATCTAAAGAGATAATGTGAAATACAACGAATGATTGTGATACATTATTGGTATTATATCTCATTTCCAAATGAGTGAGTCCTTGCTCCGAGTTTTTTCATAATAAAAGATATTCGTTTTCGCCACTTTCGTCTATAGTGACATGTAACACAAGTTGAGTTGATTTATTTTTTGGAAAACGTTCAAAATTTTGGAAAATGAATCACCATTGTTGGTTTTATCATTACCTTCATGAAAATCCACTCGAAGTAACAGTATTATAAAAAATGCAAAATTTTTAACAAACAAAACTAGATAAAATGAAAAGTAGAGTATTTTAAATTCAGTATCACTTTGTTTTTAGTTCGTTTTTTTACAATAACATCGTAGACATATTTGAAATACAATTACAAATCTGGGCATGTGGCAACATCGCTCCTAGACAAACGCATGCGTTTGTATTATTGGGTTATGCTTGGCAGGTTGGCCAATGGGAACGTAAAAATTGCGCGCACTAGGAAATGAATAATTGTAATGTTAAATTTAAAATCCCTTTTATACAAGGAATAGTTACATTTTCATGAAGTTCAAAGTTTTTTCATTTTTAATTCGACTTGTTTTTATAGATTTTGATGAATACATTTCAAGAAAAATAAAGTCATTCTTACTTGAATTCGTTCATTAAATTCTTTTGGTAAAGTATGGGAAAATATGAGACAAAAATAAAGGCAATGGAAATGAAACACCTAAGAAGAATAGCGGGAAAAACTAAGTTGGGCAGAATTAAAATCGAAGACATCAGAAAAGTGACAAAACAAGAACCAATAATAGAAAAAATTAACAAAAAACAACTGAATTGGTATGAACACATCGTAAGAAGGCTGATAGCTTGACAAGAAACATAATAGAGGCATGAAATACTATTAAAAACCAAAGGATGAAATGGGTAGACTGAATAAAGGAACTGGGGGCAAACAGAGAAAAAGCTTGTGAAGAAATGAGGAAGATGGCAAAAGACAGTGGAAGATATGGTTACAAGAGGCACGGTAATCCCTGTCCGACACCTGAAAAGGTAAAAGGAAATGAGAAGAAGGTTAAGTATTGCTACTAATTCCAGTGCCGTAACTAGGGCGTGGCAAAGGCGGCGTTTGCCGCGGGCGCGAGATAGAAAAATAGACAATAAATATAATAATTATTTTAATAAAGGAAAAAATTAGGCGTATTATGTAGTTACTGTTTCAAAAAAAACAGCACTCTTTTTATTAGTGTTTACTGTACTGTATCGATTACGCTCAATTTATATTAAAAAAATAATATTAAATACGCCCTTACATATGGTTGTAAAATCCTTTATTTTTTCAGAGCAGAAACAAATAAAATGCCACCCAAAAAACCATCTGGGGCTGAATATAAAAAATTGCGGCAGCTAAAAACAGATGAAGTTAAAAAAACCGTTACACCTATAAAAGACTTTTTTTCTGTAATACCTAGGCTCAAGCCTAATAGTGTTAATGATAGTTCAATAACAGAATCAGCTACTCCTCGGTCCTCTTCTTGTGAGAGCAATGTCAATGTGTTAGACCGGGAATCCGAAGAAAAAGATGATCTTATTATTGGCAATAATAAGAAGCCATTAAATTCAGTAGAAAGCTTAAGTTGTGCAGAAGTAACTCTTGATTTGAATGATCCCCAGACTTGGACAAAAGAAAACTTAAGAGTTTGTATAGAGCGCGGACCAGACCCGGGAGATTACATCAATGTATATCCAGTAGTAAATAATAGGCAGTTTGACAAAAAATGGTTTAATAAAGTTCTGATGAATGGTGAATGGAGAGACAATACGAAGATCCTGGTTGATTTATTGCAGAAGAAATAATTCTTTATATTGCTCTCCTCGTAAACTTTTTGATTTTAACCAAAAGGTTTTTGGTGTTTTTTGCGAAACTGGTTTCTCCGACTGGAAACATTTAAATCCTGCTATTCCTCGGCATGAAAACTCGCTATCTCACAAAAAGAACTACCTGAAATGGGAGGAATTCGAAAGAGGTATTAAGATGGGTACATTAATCGACGACAAAACTGAAAAATTACTTTTGACAGAAAAACAAAAATGGCGCCATATTCTTAAGGTCATATTGGACGCGATTTTACATTGCATTAAAAACAATGATGCATTGAGGGGATCGTCAAAAATTATTGGACATCGAAATTGTGGTAAATTTTTAAATACAATTGAGCTTATAAGTCATTACGATCCAACAATTGTAAGTCACATAAAATCTCATAACAAAAACCAAATATCATATTTTTCGCCTACGGTTCAAAACGAACTCATACATTTAATTGGGAATAAAGTAAGAAACACAATTATTTCAAATATAGTTGAATCAAAGTATTATTGTTTCATGTTGGATTGCACATCAGACACATCCCACCAGGAGCAATTGTCGCACATTAGGTATTAGATATATGTCCGATGCAGCCAAACCGAATGTTCCATAGAAGAGACCTTCATTGATTTTATAAATATTACAGGCAAAACTGGAGATGTAATGGCAAATCAAATTACTTCAAAACTGGTTAATGACGAACTTAATATTGACAACATTAGGGGTCAAGCTTACGACAACGGTGCCAGTATGGCGGGAAATTATAACGGCGTTCAAGAAAAACTATTAAATTTTAATAAGTTTGCCCGGTTTGTCCCATGCTCTGCCCATAGCTTGAATTTAGTAGCTTATCATGAAGCTAAATGTTCCCCAGAAATTATAACTTTTTTTGGGACTGTTTAATTTTTTTGTAAGGTCAACAACTCGCTGGGAAATTTTAGTTTCCACCTTAAAAACTAGGCTTAAAGGTCAGAGTGATACCCGGTGGTGTACCCGAGGTGAAGCTACAAAAGCTCTTGCATTTAACTTTAAAGAAGTAATTGATTTACTTAATAAAATAAAATAATTCGAGTTCAGATTCTGATGCTGCCGATTCTTAATCATGTTTAAAGTTGCTTTTGACCATAAGTTTGTATGTCTTCTTGTTTTCTGGAACGTCATTTTAAGTAAAATTAATAAACTTTTGCAGGGAACATCTGTATCGGTATTAGATGGGTCTAATTCAATAAAAAGGCTTGTTGAGGAAATTCAATCCCTTAAGGAAAATTTGCTTGAGAATGTCCTGCAAAAAGCTAATCACATTTCTGAGTCCGTAGATATGGAACCAGAATTTACAATGAGAAGAAAGAGAAAAGTTGAAAACATGGTCTTGCTGTGACGAGGCAAGCAATTTAAGTGAAGATCACAAATTTAAAATCTTATGCTTGCAAATTGTTGATGAAATTCTAACTCAACTGAATTCACGGTTTTGTGCTCTTCGGAGCGTTGCAGATGATTTTCATTTTCTAACTGGTAAATCACTTAAGATGGTTTCTGCACATGACATAAAACGACATTCTACTAATTTGGCTCTAAAATATGACCAAGATTTAGATGCATTTGAATTTGTTAATGAAATTGACAGTTTCAGGTTTCAAGCATCTTCTCATATTGAAGACTTGGAATCTTCAAGACATCTAGAAATTTTAAATTTCATTAGGAAAAATGAGTGGGAATCTGTATATCCAAATATTGATATCGCTCTTAGATTGTTTCTTACCTTGCCAGTCACAAGAAAGATCATTTAGTAAATTAAAGTTGATAAAAAACTATTTAAGATCATCGATTGGGCAGGATAGGCTCACTAATATGACTATTTTAAGCATAGAAAGAAAATTATCTTTAACTATTGATTTTAATGGAGTCATTGATAACTTTGCTACTTTAAAAGCGAGAAAAGTGCAATTTTAGTTTTGCTTTAAATACTTACCCAAAGTTTAGCTTTAATTTTTGTTTTTTGTTATTTTACCTAGTCATTCGCGTATTTTGTATTTTAGTTGGTACAATTTATAATATCAATATAAGAGTTTTTTTTATATTTTGTGTTATTATATTTTATTATTTTATTTCAATATCGACTTCAATCCTTTTGTACATGTATAAACCACGCCCTTACACTCTCCGCGGGCGCTAAATTCCTAGTTACGGCACTGACTAATTCTTTATATTTATTTAATTTGTTGTTGTGATTTTAGTATGTATTGGGTGGTCCAATAAGCCGATCTCTTGGCTATATATCACAAACGATTGATATTATAACTTTAGGAGAAAACATTCCTTAGTAAAAGTGGCCAAGATAAATCGCTGGAAATAACTTTCAAGTTTCTACGTTAACCGCTAAGGGGCGTAACCTGTGAAGACACATTTAAAAACCAGTTTTTTGTTAAATATGCCCAATTATACCAAGTAGTAAATAAGTCAAGAGGCCTAAATTCCGGACAAATTTGTTTAAATACTTCTTTTTTATTTTTTTCAAATAAAAGGTGGGGGAGAGTGGGGAAGTGTTTGTGGATAAATACCTATAACTTTGGTTTGGATCAACCGATTTTAACGAAATTAGTGTCATTAGAAAGAGTGTAGATGAATTAGTTACATCTACTATACAATAATTGCATTTAGTTTTAATTGTCATAGGTAGAGGGTACTTTCGAATGAAAAAAAAAATTTAATAATGTTTAATGGAAACACCTAATTATTGTAAATTATAATGGAACTGGTAACAAAATGGCGCAAACCGAATGTGGATAGCTTTTGTCGAACTCGAGGTATAAATAAAAACGCATAAACATAAGTAAGTATAGTATTGACTCACCCTGTATTATAACTTAAAATGAAATATTTGAAAGAAAGATCATACAAATATCTCGATCATTAACACGTAATGCCCAATTAAATGTTCAAATTGTTTTCCATCGTTGTCCACAAAAAGATGCAATATATCGCGCTTAGACAACAGCTGCTTCAATATCAGCTGTTGATATACTATATTTATTGCGTTTCTAATGCGCTGTTTCATGTCATCTCGCGTAGTTGGTCGAGTTTGGTACACTAAATCCTTCAATCTTCCCCACAGATAAAAGTCCAGACATGTTAAGTCTGGAGATCTAGCTGGTCATGAAAATATACTTGCCCTTCCAATCCATTTATTTGGATAACTTATATTCAGATTATCTTTAACTCGTCTGCAAAAGTGCGCAGGACACCCGCCATGTCATGTAATATCATATATCTTCTTGTTTGTAAGGAAATATCTTCCAATAAAACAGGCAACTGATTTTCCAGAAAACCTAAATAAGTATCACCATTTAAAGTTCCATCAAAGAAATATGGACGTGCGATCTTTCCATCTATTATACCGTATAGTTCCAATCACCCCATGTCACATAAACTAGCGGCATATAATTCAATGATACATAGAACATTTTCAATTCCTATGAACAAATGCAATTTTGATAGAGAGATTAATACAATTAAACAAATAGCAACATCCAACGGTTATCCATTACATATGATAAATAAACTAATTAATAAAAAAGAGGAAAACGTGGCATTACAACTAATATTTCCTAAACAATCCAGAGAAATAAAAACTTATAAAACCATCACATATGCAGGAAATATTTCTAATAATATTATATCTTTAGCAACGAATACAACCATTTATTTTAAAGCAGAAAGTAACGTAAGTACAAAATTGTTAAATGTAAAAACAAAAACATCACCATTGAAGAAATGAGGTACTTGTCCAGAATGTAATGCTGTCTATTTGGGTCAGACCCTAATTTTGAAATCTGATACAGTGAACACTTACGAGCATACAGATTAAAACAACCAGATAAATCCCACTACGCAAAACATCTACTTGACACCTATCACAGAACTAGAAGTACTACATATTTGTGATAAGAAACAAGAACTGGATTTCCTTGAAGAGTTGGAAATTAGAAGACACTTAAGAAACCCACAATATGAAGTCGTCAATGACCAGTTCTCCACTTTTAAACTGTCTTCTTAAGTGATAATTGTAAAAATCAGCAGATATAGTTTTCCTGGTTTTCAATATCATTGCACAGTTATACTGATAATTGGGAAAACTATATTCAGGATATCCCCATAGGGCTAATAATATCTTAGCTTTAATATTTGTAATATCATACTTCTTCTTTTTTCTATCAACATATATTAAGTCAATCACAAGGTAGGTCACTTCTTGGTCTAAAATAATTATTAAACATCAGGTAGGCATCAAATGAAATGAAACTTCTGTTATTCTGACGATGATATTTAATATTTTTTCAATATATTGTGGAATTATCTAGAAATAGTAAGTTTCATTTAAAACAGTAAGTTGATAATACTTTCTCAGCCATTAAGAATTCCTTTTTGAGGTTGGATAAATTGGTGGTATTTTCTCTTTAGCTAATTTCAGTTGAAGTTGAAGGGCTTGATCGAAATTTTGTAGGCTGGTAAAATAAGGGTAGCTGAGGCTGTCTTCCATGGGTTTAGTCACTGCTTGGTATTGATTATCGATAATTTTGATTTCTTCCATTATAGGTTGTAATTGGAAAAAGTGTATACAGTCCTATGTGTTAGAACCTACCTTTGCTTGTCCCAGTTTGAGGGGAGGACTCCTGGAATTTCTTTCAAATCTCTCATTATAATTTCCTCTCCCATTAGGCAAGCGAATCTGTGAGAAAGATTTAGAATTAGTTTCCCTTTCGGGTTTGTGTTGTTTTTCTTATGTACTTTTTCTATCGTTATAGCGTTATCTGTGAGTACTGTCTTGGGCAGATAGTTTATTTCTTATTAAAGTTTTTCTAGTCTAAATTCTAGTAGAGGGTTTGTATCAGATAGGGGTTTGTCTCGTTTTATTTCTGTTTTCAATAATTGCCTTTTTATTTTCGGAAAGGTGTTCGTTGATCTTATAAATTTCTATCGTTTTCTTACGATGTTGTTCTATGTAATCGTTAAGTAAGGTTCTTTTTATATCTATGTCGAAAGGATTAGGTGCATTCAGGTGTCCATTTAATACTTCAATGGGTTTTAGTTTCGTTGGGGAGTGGACGGAGTTGTTGTAGCCTAGTAAAGCTTATGACATTTGTTCTTTGATGGATAACGTTGTTTTTGTGTTTCGGAGTTTTCTTAGGTATTCGACCAATGTTGAGTGGAATCTTTCGATCATACCATTGGACTGAGTTCTCTCTGGGGTTATGTAGTGAAAGGACAAATTATTGTATGATTCCGATTTTAAATTATGGTCCGCTATCTGCAACTATCATAGAAGATAATACGTGGCGAATTACAAATGTAAGTAAAGCGTTGATTACTTTTACTGCGTTTCCACCTTTTATTGGGTAGGCTTGTCTGTATTTGAAGAATGCATCTATTACGGGTAGGAACTTCTGTCAATTGGTTTGAAATAGATCGGTAATCGGTATGGACGATTTCTAATGATTTGGTGGGTGTAGGTGTGACCATTAATTTTGGTTTTGGTGGAAGTAGGTCATATTTATTTTCTTGACAGATATCGCGGAAATTAATGATGTCTTCGATATCCTTCTTCAAATTTGGACAGAAACAACGTTTTCTTATTTGAAGTTGTGTTTCAGTTATTCCTCTATGGTTAGTTATGTCCTGATGGTATTTTTTTATTAAGTTTTTTCGCTTTTCTTCTGAATTAACGTCTTCCAGCTGTATGTTGCACTTAACCAAGTCGTAAGCGATGTTCTTAAATATTTTCCTGATGGTTTGGCAAATTTGCTTATATAATTTGTCGCTTTCAAAGAGACATGCATATTTCCTTTTTGTTGGAGGTGGTTCTTAAAGAAATTTATAACATCTGAGTCAAGATCGTGTTTCGACAGTTGGTACATGCGTTGTTTGTTTGGAAAGATGTGTAATGTTACTGGAGATCGAGGATTGCAATTAACTATTTTAAAGACAATTTGGTTGTTGTAGTAATTGAGTGGTCTCTCAGATAAAGGGACGCCTAATATTGGGCTTTCTATTGCTGTGTGCTTTGTTTCACCGTCTGATGTTTCCCGATGAGCTTCCTGTGTGTTTTGTTGTGGTTCCGTTTTGTTGTGGTTCTTCGTGATTTTCTTCTTTGTGTCTCATTTATTTGTAGAGGGGGTTGATCTCAATTGGCATGTTCTAATATTTCTTCAATAGATAGGGACATTTCCGGAATATATTCGTTGACAAAGTCTGAGAGTCTGTCTTCGGGTGGATTATTATATAAAGAGGCATTTTCTTCATACTAGGATTCTAAATTTTTATTCACTTCTGCGACGTATTTTGCTAGGTCAAATTATACTTTGGTGTGTATTTCCACTCTTGAAAGGGCGTCGGCTCTGGTATTAAGTTTTCCTTTCTTATACACAACTTCGTAATCGTACTCTTCCAATTTTAATCTCCATCTTACTTGTTTGGAGTTTGGTTCTGTCGAAGGAAAGAGATACTGAAGCGGGCGGTGGTCTGAGATAATTTCAAACTTTCTTCCGAACAAATAGGGGCGGAAGTATTTAGTGGCTCATACTATAGCTAACTAACATCTCTTTATCAATTGTCGAATACTTAGTTTCTGTTCGTTTAGCATTCTAGCAGCAAATGCTATGGGTATATAGCTGCCCTCTGTTCATTGGGAAAGCACTGCTCCTTTAGCATAGTTGCTGGCATCGGTGGTTAGAATAAACGGACTTGTAAAGTCCGGGTACTGTAGAAGAGATTCGTGCATCAAAAGGTTTTTGCACTCTTAATATCAAGATGTCAATGAGCAGATAAATCTAGGGAGTTTTCCACTTATAAACTGTCTTCTTAAGTGATAATTGTAAAGATCAGCAGATATAGTTTTCCTGGTTATCTATATCATTGCATAGTGATCTCAATTGATAAATGATATCCAGGATAATAATATCTAAGCTTTAATATTTGTAATATCATAGCTCCATGTACTTGTCGTGAAGACTGTTGACCACCAAGTACTATTTGAATGATTATTTCTTTATCTATTTTATTTAAAACCTTTTTTACTGGCCGTTCTTCTTTTTTATCAATTTTCTCTTGATCAGAAATTAAATCTAGATACATTATGGGATAATGTTTTCTTGAACAAACTAAACATTTAACGAATCCTTTACAGTTTTTACGGGCAAGATTTTGTTGTAAACATGCAAAACATCCTTTTCTCTTCATTACTAAGGTTTTTCCCTCATCGAGAGAAAATTTTGGGCTTCCACACCGACCTGACTTGTATGAATCTTTTCGCAGAATAAACAAAATGGAATTTTCTTACCATCTTTTGCTACTTCTTTAGAACTGGCAGAACATAAAGCTGCTGCGGTATATAATCCATTTTCACCTTTTATGTTTAACAACTGTATACTTGTATTTATTGTGATGCTCCGTATTGAAGCTTGCTTTAGCTAAATTGATTCTCTCTTCAGATTCCACCTCGTTTCGAAGAACATCTAATAACACAGATAAATGATCAGTATTGTCCCTAGCATGATCCCAAAAGATTTCTTTTTATTCGCGTTTCTTTGTATTTCCCAAACTTTTAATAGATCATCCGGTTATGCTGACTCAGAAGGGGAAATAACATAGCTGTACATTTTTCGTAAAACCAAGTGTTTTCAAAGCCCACAGCACGGTTTCTAACTTATCATATAGTTGTATTCTTCATTGCTTGTTTCAAAACTAAGCTCAATAAATCTCTTAAATAAACTTCTACAAGCAACTCATTCCTAGCAAATCTAACCTTCAACTGGTCAATAGCTAATTGGTAGTTCATGCCCGATGGAAGAAAACTCTCGATTAATTCCCTTGCAATGGATCCCTGTTCCGTGAATAGAAGTAAGTACTGCAATTTATCGGTCAAATTCATTTCTTCGTCTTCGTGGATCTTCTTAAATTGTCCCCAAAAACCAATCAAGTTTTTAACATTCGCTTCGAATTTTCTCTCTATCTTCGGGGATATATTCTCCTGTTCGTTTCGCCCCAACTATGTGAACTGCATTGATGATCTACGGTTTCTTTCTTCAGGAAGAATTTACATATTGATTTGTATTTTATCAATTCTTCTCTGTAGAAACCAGTTGCCTCATATTCTTCTTCGAATGCTGCATCATCTATTTCAGTAGAGAGGACAAGTCCTCTGATATATTCGTCTGCTCTCAACAACCTGTCGCCGTTGTCTTATAATTGCATAGAAATGGCCGACAGATCTTGTTTATTTGCTTCGCTATCTTGCATTATTATGTCCAACTCTCTTCATAAGTTGGAGAAGTGTTTTCTCATCAATTTCCTTTCTTTCTTGACAGTTTTCCATTTCTAGCTCAATGTATCCTGCCACGGTCGCCAAAATGTTATCTTTAAGCTTAGAAATGGACAAAATTCCGTACAAATTTAATCAACGTTTAATGACTTTTCAACGTGAAAGTTCAATATTGACAATGAAAATTATAATATTTTTTCCGTCACATCACTAGGATAAATACAGAGAAATAATAGATGAAAAACTTGTCTTGAATATTAATAATTTTCATCAACTAGGTTCAACTTTTGCTTTTCCGTACATTTTGGGGACTACACGATAACATCTCCCTTTTGAAAACTCGCTTTAATGACATTAACGATTTTCATCCAAACAGTTTTCTAACCAAATCATTTAAGAATCTCGAGAAGTTTATAAAATATTGAACAAACCTTGTACATAAAGGAAGAACGACTAAGGAAGTAGAGCGAAGCGGAGGCAAACACAAGTGAAAATAAATTTCATTCTTTATAGATGGTACACATTTTAATTGAATATGACCGATGTATTGATAGAACTTAAAAGGTGGGCCCAAACGGAGCTGAAAAAAATCGTAATTATGGAGTGTACGTGCTGTCACGTTGAGCTAGGGAAAGATTATATTTGAAAAGAATGCAGAATATTCACTAAAATTTCGTAAAAATGCAACAACTAGAATATATTAGTATCTACTACAGAAATCACAAGACTATAATGGTTAAGAAAAAAAAGAGAGAAAAAGGAAGATCGCAAAAATATAAAAGATTATTTTAAAAATTATGTCCACATAATTTGAAAGATCGGGTCGGATGGTGTCGTTTTTGAATTTGATATGTTCAAATGTTTGTAATTTGTTGTTTGTTTACCATGTTAAACTGACAAAAGCAATAATGTGGACAATTTTAATATGTCTCTGGACCGACTGACGGAAGCCCTGATGATGACGTAATGTCGAAAGCGCTTGGCTGAATTTAATAAAATATTACACACTTCGTTACAAATTCATTTATCCTTGTTAAAACAAGAGTATGTACACTTCATAATTTGGATTTTGTTTTTTTACTATCTTTTTATTTTCCCTTCATCATTAGATATATGTAAGTGAAAATAAATAATTTTATTTCTCACGAATCTTCTATTTCCAAATAATGCAATAGCAACAACAAACATGAACATATCCATAACTCTATAGGGAGTTAAGGATTCATAACTCACGCTGATGATAATCCGGTGTTTTACCATAGTTAAAAATAATGATTTATAGAATCAAATGTCTTTTAAGAAAAAAGAAGCATATAGAGGTTACCATAAAGGAAAACATAATAAATCAAATTCGATATAAGTATCCATTAATTTATACGCCCTTCTAAAAGATTTCAGCGTCATTTATGGCTAACGACAAACGACAGTGATATAGCATATGTCAAATAGCGTTGTTGTACGCCATCTTGTGGCGATGTGTGGTATTTGCCGTGATGTCACCCGTTGGAATATATTAAAAATCGAATTATCAATTTTAGTTATCGTTCTTAGTAGTTTGTGATAATAGTTGAACGAAATACGGAAATACTGAAGACGGATGTAGACCAATATTACGCAATAATAAAAATTGATAAAACACCGAATTGGGCATCCTTTGATGAATTGCATACAATAATGGTGCAGTTATCAAATTTCCCCCCAAAATTAACTGGTAAGCCATTCGACAGGTTATGCTTTGTCTTTTAAATTAGTATTGACAATAGTAGTCGACGTTGAGGTTGAATTTGCGTCTTCTTCTGATGATGTACCAGCTAATATTAGTGCTGTTTTGTTTTCCAACTGGATACTATCTGGTAAACAGATTAGCTACAGTAGAATTATGCCATCCACCATGTCTCTTCAAATTCATCATAATTACACATGCATCTGCTAACACTGTGGCAGAAGTTTGCCGTAAACAGTGTCGAGTATAAGATTTGGGGTTTGGTACATTCAAAACTCTTGCAACTTTACACGGGACAATTTCACCCCTGTCTTCAATATAAGTATCCTTCATGCTAATTAATTCTTTAGTTCGACATCCTCCAAAGTATCCCATAATCGAAATAACCTACAGTTAGTAATTAAATAGATAATACGCTTTATTAATCGGAGTACGGTATGCAAAAAATAGGTACCTTATGCAATAAATAACTCTAGTCAGGTGCATTCTGCAAGAAATTAACAATATCGTCCCGACCACATGTTGCAGACTATCTTGGCTCATAACCTTTGCATTTTCTTTATAGACACGCTTCCAATTCAATAAATTGACTAATGGCGAGTTTGTTATTAAGTAATATCATAGATTTTAGTATATACCAATCAGTCCACAGGGAATTCGGAAAATACTTTTTCGACTACAATTTTAAATGCTTATAAATAAGTGAAATTACTAGGTATCACACCATTTCTAGAAAGTAAGCCAATAATACTGTGCCTCAACTGGTTTCAATTTCAAAGTGATGTTTGTCAACCACTCTTGACATCTGTATTCTTTCACATACACTTCTTTAGACTTCCCCGGGACCAGGACAGAGCGAGCTTTATCAGCATTTTATATTATTTTTCAGAAAATATTGTAATGGTTTTCTTATTTATTTAAAACAGTTTATCCTGACGGGTGGGATAAATTCATACACACGGTAAGTTCACTTACTTAATTTATTTATTCACTAAACTATTAACTATTTTATATTATATACACAGTATATGCACTTAAACTAATTTATATAAACACTTCACTACTATGTACTTGTTTATATCCACATTATAAACTGCCCATATGGCAAGTAGGTAGGTATATACTAGTCGGCCTTCTGGAATACTCTTTTTTTGGGATATTTCTCGAATGCCGGCTCAATCCTTAAAATATTTTCTGAGAACATGTCTAGTAAAAAACGGTCACAAAAAATCCCAATAGACCTTCCCAGAATTCGCCGCGCTCGCCGTTTTTCTAACACCGTTAACATAAGGTTACAGGACCGTACTTAGTATCCCCCTGGAACTTTTGTATAGCCGAGACTGGATGTGTGATCGGCAACTGGACCCATTTCTACACTTTCCGATCTTGAAATTCATTTTTAGTTGCCACGTAGAAGACGTACCGCGAATTGTGTTTCAGTCTCAGTGTCTTGCCAGGGGCTGGTATCTGAACTTCAGGTTTTTCTAATTGCCCGAACTTTTTTCGGAAGATGGTTGCCAACCCTCGTGCGTTCTTGATACGGGCGGGGATGTTGTATGCCAGTGAATAATCTTCCGGGAGAGTGAACAAATCTTGTCGTTGTTCTGAAGTGACTCAATATCTAGCTTTCCCGGTAGTTCCATACGCGCCCATAAATTCATCGAAGGTAGGGTCAGACAAATCTCGAATATGGCTCACTCCTTTCTCTAGGTTATGGTCTCCTTCGAATGGCGCTGGTCGATTTTGGTGAACTACTTTTGGTTTTCCGTTGGGGATCTTGCTTATGCGATATATAACATCATTGATCCTTTTTTTGATTAAGTATGGACCTTCCCAGGAATTTTGTAATTTTTGAGATAATCCTTTTCTCCTCGTCGGGTTGTGTAAGCATACTTTGTCCCCTTCTTCAAAACCGCCTACTGTGGCCTGCGTGTCGTACCGACTTTTCATTCTGTCGCTGGCAACTTGAAGATTTGTTCGAACTAATTCATGAATATGGTCTAGCCTTCTTCTCAATTGGATCACGTAGCCTTCTCATGCTAGATCTTCTCCAGGCAGACAGCCAAATTCCAAGTCACAAGGAAGCCTCATTTCACGTCCAAATAGGATTTTCGCAGGTGTTTCACCCGTGGACTCATTCACGGCAGATCGATAAGCCAATGCAAATAGGGAAGGATACTAATCCCAATCTCTCTGATGGCTGGAAACTTTGGACAGGTATTTTCCAATAACCCTTTTCACTATCTCGACCATTCCATCTGACTGTAATGTAATGCTGTTGTCCTGGTCTTCTTCATTACCAGCTTGTCGTAAATCTCCTGGAATAGATGGCTTTCGAAATTTCTTCCCTGGTCGCAGTGGACTTCCAAGGGCACTCCATATCGGCTGATAAATTATTTCACCAATAGATCCGCGACAGTTGTGGCCTCTTGGTTCGGGATAGCGTAAATTTCCACCCACTTTGTGTAATAATCCATTACAACCAGGATGTATTTACCACCGTTTTTTGTCGTCGGAAATGGTCCAGCGATGTCTAAAGCAATCCTTTCGAAAGGGCGTCCAACATTATATTGTTTCATGGGTGCATTTGCGATGTGGTCCACAAATCGTACATTTCTTACACCAGTCCTTCACATCATCGGAGCTATTCATACAATAAAATCTTTCACGGACCCGCTGAAGGGGTTTCTCCACTCCTAGATGACCTACCGATGGACCGTCGTGTAACTTTCTCTGCACTTCTGCTACTCTTGTTCTCGGGATAACTATCTGTCTTCTCTTCTCGGAATCATCATCGTTCTCAAGGATTCATTTCAATATTTCTTCTTCCAGGACAAGGGAGTCCCACTGAGCCCAATATGCCTTGAGTGTCGGTGAAAATCTTTACACTTCTTGCCATGTAGGTCGCCGATTTTCTTCCTTCAATTGTCGAACCTTATTTAGGTAAGGATAATTCTCCTGATCATCTCTGATCCTGGTGGGTGACCATTCTTCATTGATTACTGTAATACTTGAAACTGCAACTTCTTTAGATTTCGACTTGTTGCATTGAGAATAGTCTACAGAGTATGACCAACTAGGCAGACGGTCGACTTTGCGGTGATTCACATCAGCTCGATGTTCGCCAGTGTCTGGTTTCCCTTGTGTCTGGAGTTCTATGGTTTCAAGAGTCTAGGGACGCTTAGACGGACTGCGTATGTGATCTAGCTCGCCACACTTCCGGCATTTGATCTTCTTCGGCTTCTTGTCTGCCATACCTTTCAACAAGTTGACGATCTGGTCAATTCTGTCATCGCCACCTTCTTCCTGCATGGTCCTACCGTTGTTGTACCGCGCATCCTTCGTGGCTGCTTTGCATTTAGGAGGTTCTTGGTTTGCAGGAGTCGTAGGACGCTTACACAAACTGCGTACATGCCCTAGCTCGCCACAATTTCAGCATCGGATCTTTCTCGCCTTCTTATCCATCGTACTTTTTATCAAATTGACGATCCTAGCTTTGTTATAACCCGAAGCCTTCGTTGCTGTTTCATATTCAAGAGCAGCTGTCAATACGTCAACTTATGTTTTGGAATGGGCCAAACGAAGCGTCCTCTGCATATCGGGGTCACTTAAGCCATCAATAAAGGCCTGGATACCCAGACATTCCATCATGTTCTCTGGTGCTGATGGATAAGCGAATCGAACTAGTCGGGTAATATCTACTTCATACTCTTAAAGGGTTTCATCACGTTTCTGCCTTCGGTTCTTCAGCTGGGATTGGTACAAATGTTCTAGATGTTCGTGACCATATCGCATGTCCAACCTTTTCTTCAGCTGCTCGGAGTCATCCGTTTCTTCCAGATGAATCGTTTGAAGTACATCTAAGGCATCTCCCCGAAGCGCAATGGTTAAGTTTACTGCCTTTTCCCTGTCTGACCAATTATTCACTCTAGCGGCTGCTTCATATTGTTTCACATAATTGGTCCACGATGTCTTTCCGTCGAACGTTGAAGCCTTGACTCGGGCAAAAACGCTAATATCTTCTGTCTTGGGTTGTGTTTCTGGCTTGCAGATCTCGATCTTCTTTTGTTCTGCTGGCGTGTCTTGTGTTTCTAAATGTTATCTTACTCTCTAACTCCTTGATTTTTTCGTCCATCGTTGTCATTTTATTCTCCATGTTCTCGTCCATCGTTGTGCTTTTATCCTCAATATCCGATTTAAGAGATGAAATTTTATTTTCGACGTCAGCAGCAATGTCATTTTTCAATGATAAGATATCGGCAGAAATATCGTACTTCATAGCAAAAATAAACGGTTTTAAAGATTAAAACTAATTTTTCCGCATCTGTGGCCCTGAACAATATTATATCATAAAATTGTTACTTGTATACACTTCGGGGGATGTATTGTGCTAACAAACCGAAATATCTCCAAAAATAACCAAAAATTTAGTATATCTAGTTTTATAGGACCCGCTGTACTCGCTCTAGTCAACTGAAAATCAATAGGGTACATCTGTGAGACACCTTGAACAATACTTATTCATAAAGTTGATCAATCGTATACTCTCTGGAGGCTGTATCGTGCTAACAAACTGAAAATTCTCCAAAAATTTGGAACTTCAAGTACCACAGCACCCGTTGTACTGGCTTTAGTGAGCTCAATATCAATAGGGTTCATCTTTAAGACGCTCTGAATAATATCCAATCATAAAATTTATCACTTGTATATACTCCGGAGGCTGTATCGTGCTAAAAAACTGAAACTTCTCAAAAAATTACAAAAATATCGTACTTAAAGTACTGTAGCACCGGTTGTATTGGCTCTGGTGAGCTGAAAATCAATAGGGTTCATCAGTGAGATGCCCTGAATAATATTCAATCATAAAATTGGTGACTTGCTGAACTCCGGAGGCTGTATCGTGCTAACAAACTGAAATTTATGGAAAAACGACAAAATGTCGTACTTCAAGTACCATAGCACCCGTTGTACTGGCTCTGGTGAGCTGAAAATCAATGGGGTTCATCTGTGAAATGTCCTCAACAATATTTCATCATAAAATTGGTGACTTATTTCACTCCGGAGGCTGTATCGTGCTAACAAGACTTGCAAGGAAAAGTGGCCGACGACAACGACGACGACGACATACACACAGGATTTTTTTCTAAAAACCGTTTTTTCGTGTTGTTGTTGATGGATAACGTAAAAATAACTCAGAAAAAATTTCAAATTTCCAACTTTTTTGTGGGTAAACCAATACTTTTCTCGCATATTAGATAGGTTGGCGGGAAAGTAATATCGTTCTTCTTATTCGTTGAAATCTTCTCTTCCATGGTAGAAATATCGTTCTTCATATCAGAAAAATCGTTCTTTACAGCAGAAATCTTCTCGTCCATATTATCAGAAATACGCTTTTCATTGTGGTAATCTTCTGGTCCATATCAGCAGAAATATCAGCAGAAATTGACGAGATTAAGGTGGAAGTCTCGTCATTGAATAAAAATGTTTCTGGATCCAAGCCGTCACTTACCAGTGCCCCTCTGAGTCTTTCTACTAATTCACTCTTCTTACCGTACGTTTTCAACTCGCGATTTTCCAATTCTGCCTTTAGTTCAGTCACTTTCAGGTCACTTAGTCTCTTGGCCATTTTGATGTATCTATATATTTATATTATCCCACTTCTGACACCAATTCAATGTTTCTCTTATTCATTTAAATTGGTTTTTATCCTGACGGGTGGGATAAATTCATACACACGGTAAGTTCACTTACTCAATTTATTTATTCACTAAACTATTAATTATTTTATATTATATACACAGTATATGTACTCAAACTAATTTATATAAACGCTTCACTGCTATTTATTTGTTCACTTGTTTATATCACGAAATCACTTTATAAACTGCCCCTACGCCAAGTAGGTAGTCTCTTTATATACTAGTCGGCCTTCTGGAATATTATTTTTTCGGTAGATTTCTCGAATGCCGGCTCAATCCTTAAAAAATCTTCGGAAAGCATGTCTATAAAAAACGGTCACAAAAAATCCCAATAGACCTTCCCAGAATTCGCCATAAATAAGCAACTCATTGGTAACCGCGAGTATTGTTAATTGAGGATGAAATTCGATTGTTTAGCCATCAAATTGAAATGAAAAAACCTGTTTAAAAACCCTTTGAAAATGCAGTTCATTTTGTAAAATTGTAAGAAATACAATATTGTATTCACTACGGGAATTAGTAGCTATTAATTCCCTCGGGAAACTTCATTTCCTGTTTCCCTCCGGGAGTTACATCATAGTAACTCCCTTAATGTATAAATATATGATAATTGTTAATGAAAGCACTAATACAAAAAATTTCAAATATCTCGTAGAAGATATTGAACCGGATATTATTTCAAATAAACAAATTAATTGGATGCTTAGATTTTTACTATACCACTATGAACTTTTATTTTCGACACTCATTTATTCTCTCTAAGAATTAAAGCCAATAGAAGCGCCGTCAACCGACGCCACTGTTTCCCAGGCCTACCACTTGGATGTAGACGTAATCCAGGTATTTAAATATTTAGTAGCACCACTGTTTCCCACAATTTATTTTAAAATCACACACATGTCATCTTCGAACAATTGTATTTTTAGAACATCTAAAATTACACTTATATGAACTGGAAGAACATTTTCTTAAATGAAAAGGTTGACAAACGCAATCCGTTTCAAAAATAGATTCAAATTAAAGGCGTCACAACTATCGATTCAATTTTTTATAGTGAATGAAATAATTTTAATGTATATAAATACTAGAAGGGGAAGGGAATAGGTACTTACAAACATTTTCATTGGAGAAGTGGACTTGTGGATCTTCAAAACACTTGCACATATACATTGAACCAAGGATTGTTTCTATAATTTCATTTGGCAATTGCATTTTCCCGTATGCGAAACGTTCTCTATTGAATACATTAATAAATAAATACATTTAACACCCACTTTTCGCAGTTATAATTATTGTAAATACCTGTGTGAGGCACATGAACCAAATTCTTTGCAAAATTCAATTAAAGTCTCTCCGATTTTTACAATTTCAGACGCCCCGGCACTTTATTGTAATAAAAAACAATTCAAATTAGAATATCACCACATATTTAAAAAAAACTTCGTAATTATTGGAAACTTTGACTATGTTGACACACTTTGGTGTTTACATACTTTTAAAACAACCGCGATAAGTCTTTCTGTTTATTTCCTTGTCTGTAAGGATGTAAGTAACCTTTTGAATACAGCGACGTGTGTCTATGATGAAGTAATTAAAACCGCATGCAAGATGCAACATATGCTAAATGAATAAAGTTTTACAAAATTTATTATCTCGCGAAGATACTGTACCGGACAAGAAATCATTTTTGTTTGCAATCATGTGTTTTCACTTATATTTAAAAGGTTATCAACGTTTCCGAATTCATGAGTTTTTGAACTTCTAAAAACATGCGTTTAAATAGATCCACGTTAATATTAACTACGCAACATAATAATCATATATTCTACTATATAGACAATCATTATCACAATATTGTATCGTAGGTTGCCTATAGTTGTGCTATAGATTTAATAATTAGAAGCATAACCGGAGCTTATTAAATTGTCTTCGATAGGAAGAAATGCATTAGATACGACAATTTGAGAGTAAGTGCCAAGAAAGATGTTGTTGGTTTCCAATACTAGTTACAACTAAATAAATGTGCAGACATTAACTGTTCTAAAGAAATGATGGTAGGTAAGTAGAGAGAATTGGAGGTAATGTGAATTGGCGCACTTTGTGTGGTTCAAAGAATCTGTCAGGTTTGTTACGTAGTAACACCATATATTTATTACTCCTTAAATATTTACTATTTTTGACACTCACTTTGTATCAATTATAAAACTACAAAATCTACTTAATTTATTTTTGTGTATTTTAATTAATGAACTAAAGTAATAAAATAAATGGAATACATGTATAATTTTATTAAAAGAAAAATTACCAGTGATATTAAATTTTTTTAAGCTAAATTTGTCTCATGCTCTCTTCTTGCCCATTTTCTTCTTTCTCCCTATTAAATTTGTGATAATTGTATTCTTTTTCCGGTCTCTCTTTCATCAGCTGTATTTTTAATGTTTGAGGCAATATTCCTTTTGTATTTCGTTAAATGAAACGTTTACCCATTCCTCTAACTTATAACCTAAAGCTGCATTCTTTGCAGCGTGTCTTCTTTTCTCTGTAGAATTATTTGTTTCCTTACTTGGGTGTTCTTTGCAATAACCCTGAACTACTGGGCAACCATTGTGTTTCCATTGGTGTTGAATTAATGTTAAGTATTTCATTGCATTCTAACTTATCCTCTTTCATTATTTGGATGTCAGTCTCAATGTAAGAATGTTGGTTATGACAGTCAATTTGTCCTTAAAATATACGTAATAACTAATCATACTTAATACTTTGTACACAACACCTTCCGGAGCCACGCCACCTGTGTCGGCAATGTACCTTTTTGAATCGACAAATTTTTGTTTAGAGCGCTTTTTAATAATTTCATATTTATTACCATCCGCATTACGTAGTATAAGGGGGGTCATGCATTGGCCTCAAAATTGACCTCCCAATTTTTTTACGGAAATACGCGTTTTGAAGCATCAGAACTCCGAAAGAATCTTGATGATGTCGGTCTGTCTGTCTGTCAATTTTTTTCAATGTTTTAAAGTCTACACATTTCTCCACATATGGTGTGAAACTCTTGAGCTACTTTGACCCAAGCATACTTTATTATTTTGTTTGCATTTGCGTCAGACTTTTTACACTCTATGTACTGTTTATACTTTTGTACAATTCCGAATAGAACATTCTCTTCCCGAGTTGTAAAGAATTTGCTTCTAGCAAACTTCTGTGAATTTCCTATTCCAGTACTCATGATTTTTATATAGTTATTAGATAATAGCACAAATATTTATAACTCAAGTCAAAGACCAGATGAAAGTACGAAACACGTGTTGACAATTTATTTAGATTTAACATAATAAACCATTAAATAGAAAGGAATGAAGTCTGTCACTTTGGCTCGCCGAAGACCTATTTTCAGTCCAACTGTACTTTGTGTGACACAACAGCATTTTCTTTGAACGACGTTCAGTTGTTCAGTGTTGACCCAGTGTTCAGTTTAACCAATGGTTAACCAGTTTTGGTACAACTGATCACAAGAGTCATACTGTGAATTGGCACCGTAGTGTCGAATATATTCGGTCTTACGCAGAAAACATACATTCAGCAAGAGATTACTAATTTTTCTCCTAATGAAAACGACATAGTTAGTAACGTAACGAGTGCGGAAGTGACATTTTTCACACTAGTGGGAAGTATTGTCTCACGTGGCGCAAGCCGAGTGAGACACTCCCACTAGTGTGAAAACTCACTTTCGCACAAGTAATGTACAATATTTTTCCTACGACCACCCGTTTTACTAAACAATATGTAAATATCAGATCATGTATATTGAGTTGCGTGACTAATGGTACGTTTTATTTGTGAGAGTATATGTTTGAATTTTGCTTCTATAAAAAGTGCACATGAATTTACAATTACTTTCATAGTGAAATAGAGAAATAACGATAAGTAATGTTTATTTGAAAATATTACAATAAGTAAGTACTTATTACATACAACTGGGGAACAAATTCAATTACATACTTTATGGGGCGAGCATGCAAGTTTCAGGTCGACGATGAAGGCGGAGCCCTGAAAGCATGCGAGCCCTGTAAATACACTTTCCGAGTGGGGCCCGTACAATATTTTTGACCACCAATAATTTGACAATAACCTTGGAACAGAATATTTATTGCCTTGCCAAGTTTCATAAATGCCCGTCTTCGATGCCTAGCCAATTTCATGAAAGTCGTACTCGATGCCCAGCCCATTTCAATAAATCTGTCGGAAAGTTTCTCATATCAGCATAGTGACGCGAACCGTGCGCTATGATATCACCCTAGTGTAATATCATATCACACGGTTCGCATGAATTCGATTAACGTGGTTTTCTTATTTAAATTTACCTACGTAATAACTACAAATATAGCACAAGACTCAAAATTTGTTCAAAAATTATTAAAATTCGCCAAATTTTTTAATAAAAAAAAACAAATACGGCCGGGAATCGAATCGCGGTCTACTTCAACATTCTCCAAATTGTCATGACGCGTTAACCACTGAGCTACTATAAGATAGCTCTCAAAAGTTCTTAATTTAGGTATATGTATAGTATAGCTGTAGGAATTTTTAAAAATCAAATTATTAAGAATTAAAATGTCTTCTGCGTTATTTTGAAAATATTTTGCACTACAAACTGATTATTTTAAAAATAATCATATGTTGTAGGTACAGTTATTGATGTTTTCAAATAAATAAGACCATCAAATTTCGTAAATTTATCGCGTGATCGTAAAAAACATATACTAATTATTAAAAGTGGACAACAATAAAGTAGGCTTATGTCAAAATTCTCAAATTATAACACAAAGCATAGAAATAGTTTTTGTGAAGTGTAAGTGTAAGTGAAATATTTATTACATAAAAGTGTAAACGAATTATAATTGTGAGATAAACTAAAAATAAAAAGTGTTAGTCTCGGTTTTAGGCTTATTTCAGAATGAAATAGGGCTATTGTAGAGAGTAGCATGACGCGACTTCGGAAAAATTTCAATGCAGTTCTTCGTTTTGGTGTTCCTAGATGCCAAAATCACCACCCGTTCCAAAGGTATATATATATATATATATATATATATATATATATATATATATATATATATATGTATATATATATATATATATATATATATATATATATATATATATATATATATATGTATATATATATAGGAAATATGACATCAAGTATATTATAATTATATATATATATATATATATATATATATATATATAAATTATTTGTTTTTCTTTAACCTTGTATATAAATTCCTTTCATTGTTCTTGGGCATCAGGTTAATCATAAATAATGTATCAAATTATATTTTTATTTAACGTTTCGCTCCTGAGTTCGGAGCATTTTCAAAAATGTTTACATTGATGTTAAAATAATAAATTGAAAACGATTGAACTATCAAAATTAAATGTACACACAGAGACGACAAAAACTGGTTAACTAATAAAACAATTTCAAAAATAATAAAATCGAAAGTACCTGCCTTAGAAACAACGGTTTACAATATACCAGGGACATTCAATAAGTTGATGTTATTATTATAATAAATTATAATATATCTGGCTTAGATTTTTGATATCTTGTTTATCGTTTACTGCATTGTTCTCCTTTTTTATGTGTATTATTTCTTTTATTGTTAGTTTTTTGTAATTAGAATCTTGGTTTATTATTTTGGTATTATTAAAGTCAAATTTATGTTTTTCATTTTTCACATGTTTATGAAGCGCAGTGGAGGCGTTTTTTGTATATTTATGGCCATTAAGTCTATTTTCAAGATGTTGGGTTATAGGTATGATATAGGTATGACAACCCAACATCTTGAAAATAGACTTTATGGCCATAAATATACAAAAAACGCCTCCACTGCGCTTCATAAACATGTGAAAAATGAAAAACATAAATTTGACTTTAATAATACCAAAATAATAAACCAAGATTCTAATTACAAAGAACTAACAATAGAAGAAATGATACACATAAAAAAGAGGAACAATGCAGTAAACGATAGACAAGATATTAAAAATCTAAGCCAGATATATTATAATTTATTATAATAATAACATCAACTTTTGAATGTCCCCGGTATATTGTAAACCGTTGTTTCTAAGGCAGGTACTTTCGATTTTATTATTTTTGAAATTGTTTTATTAGTTAACCAGTTTTTGTCGTCTCTGTGTGTACATTTAATTTTGATAGTTCAATCGTTTTCAATTTATTATTTTAACATCAATGTAAACATTTTTGAAAATGCTCCGAACTCGGGAGCGAAACGTTAAATAAAAATATAATTTGATACATTATTTATGATTAACCTGATGCCCAAGAACAATGAAAGGAATATATATATATATATATATATATATATATATATATATATATATATATACAGTCCCCTCCCCCCCTAGTATCTTTTGAACGGCTACACTTACATTATTAAAATTTGGAGGGTGCAAATAAAGTGTTGTAAACTTCTCTACGAATGGTAACAGGTGACGTAATAGTAATAGATGACGTCACAGTGCCACTCTGGCCAATAATTGTAAATAGGACCTTATGGCAAGTTATATCTCGTTTGAAAGGCATTGACATTGGCTACATAGCCATATTAATTTTGTTGGGTTTAAATTAATTTTGACGGATAAATTAAATAGATACCAAAATTATTGAAATTATTTTTTTAAATTTAATTAATCAAATATCAACAATGTATTCTTATAGCAAGTGTTCGAAATGTGCTCCGTCTACTTCCTGACAGTAATACATCCTATTAGTAAACTCTTGTCGTACTCGTTCGAATGTGTCAGCTGAAATAGCATTGCATTCTTCAGTAATTCTTTCTTTCAAAACGCCAATTCTATCTGGTGCCGTAGTATAAACCTTGGATTTCAAATACCCCCATAGAAAAAAATCTACTGGTGTCAGATCTGGTGACCGAGGTGGCCATTCTATAGGACCTGGCCGGCCGATGTCTTACTGTCAGGAAGTAGACGGAGCACATTTCGAACACTTGCTATAAGAATCCATTGTTGATATTTGATTAATTAAATTTAAAAAAATAATTTCAAATATTTTGGTATTTATTTAATTTATCCGTCAAAATTAATTTAAACCCAAACAAAATTAATATGGCTATGTAGCCAATGTCAATGCCTTTTAAACGAGATATTACTAGCCATAAGGTCCTAATTAAAATTATTGGCCAGAGTGGCACTGTTACACTATTACTATTACGTCACCTGTTACCATTCGTAGAGAAGTTTACAACACTTTATTTTCACCCTCCAAATTTGATTAATGTAAAAGTAGCCATTCAAAACTTTTGAATAGCACTGTATATATATATATATATATATATATATATATATATATATATGTATATATATATATATATATATATGTATATATATATATATATATATATATATATATATATATATATATATATATATATATATATATATATATATATATATATATATATATATATATATATATATATATATATATATATATATATATATATATATATATATATAATATGTATGTGTTATGACGGAATTTGTAAGCACGATAAAGGGCGTATTTTTTGACGGATCAAAACCAAACTCGCTACAAAAATCGGTTAGGCCAAAATCTTGGACGAGCTCGTTAATGAGCCAAATTGGCTCAGTAAAAACAAAATGGCGGCCTGTTAAAATTGAAAAAAATCGTATTTCCTTTGTTTTTCATTTGACGCAAAAAAGCTACTGAGCTTTTTCATAGACCTTAACACTTTCTACAACTTTATATTTAACATTTTTCTCTAAATCGTACAATCGAACATTTATTTAAGAAAATTCACAAATTTACCAGAAATTTTTAAATTTTTCTGTTTTTGATTTGATACCAAAATCTTACATTGGTTTTTTGTACATCTCAAAACATTCTATTACTTTTGTATCTAATTTTTTATTTTGGGTTTTATGCAAAAATGTTACTGAAATAAGTCTGTCCAATTGGTCCTGTGCCATTGGGACTTTTTTTTATTATAATGGAAGTTGATACTGATAGTAGCGAATGTACACCACCCTAAATTATCGAAGCGGCTCAAGAAACAAAGAAATATAATCTTCATTCTCATATTGGCCTATATTGATGAATTATCAAAAAATAAAAATAAGCCTTCCACATTATGGACGCAATATTCAATGCTTCGTAGTACGATCTACGTTAACCATAATGTAGACATCTCAAAATACCTTAAATTAAGAGCATTTCTGAAGAGGTTATCTGACGGATATAAGCCGAAAAAACCAAAATTTTGAGCAGTGAAGAAATAAATGAGTTTATAAACATCGCACCCGACGAAAAGTTTTTGTTTGCTAAGGTAAATTTTAATAAAAAAATAGCTTATTATACCTATTCAAAAAATATTTTCCAAATTCTTTAGGTGGCGCTAATTATGGAGATATCAGGAGCATGCCGCAAGCAAGAACTCGTTCAACTGACAGTGGATGATATAGAAGATTTAAAAACGACAGCTATTGTAAAAATAGAAAATACTAAAAACAAAGTTAACCGAAAATTTACTATTTCCGGTTTATTTTATAATATATATAAGAAATATGTAAATTTGACACCGCAAACGAACTAAAAAAGATTTTTTATGAATTTTCAAAACGGAAAATGTACCCAACAGGTGGTCGGAATTAATAAAATAGGTAGCGTAGCGAAAACGGTGGCCACTTTCTTAAAATTGGATAATCCAGAATTATATACCGGTCACTGTTTTCGCAGGTCATCAGAAACTATTTTAGTAGATGCAGAAGCAAACGTGACAACCCTTAAAAGACACGGAGGGTGTAAGTCCTCAACTGTTGCAAAGGGATACGTCGATGACTCTGCCACAAACCGATTACATATTGCCAATAAAATAATGGGTGCGATATCGTCTTCATCTAAAGAAAATATTCACCCAAGAAACAATTCATTTACAGATTTGTCATATGACACTGAAATTCCATCATCAACAAAAATATTAAACCAACCACAAGTAACCCAACCAATAGAAACAATTTTACACCAACCACCAACAACAATATTGACCAGTAGCAACATTCAAAACATCGATGAAAATATTGCCAGTAATATCACATCGTCATCTATGCAATCACCTATAACTTTTACAAACTGCCAGGGTAATTATTTTACGTTTAATTTTTATGCTGCTCCAGAAAAAAAATAACATACTTAATATCTATCGATTTCATGAGTTTCATTTTTATATTCTTGCAATAAGTTTACATCGTTTGTGCTTAGTTTTGATCAAATAAATTTCTCGTTTCGTTACTCTAGTTTTTATTTCATTATACTATTATTAGATATGATTTGACTCTAGTGTACATAACTCGTTGGAAAGTGAATTTCACTCATTTCATTTCCGCACTCACCGATGTCAACATTATTTTTAAAAAACCATCACATTACACAATACTTATTTGTTACAATTATTATCGCATGGTCGTAGGAAAAATAGTGTGTATTACTTGTGCGAAAGTGATTTGTCACACTCGTGGGTTTGTCTCACTCGGCTTTGTGAAAAAAGACTAAAATTTTGTCGTCATTGCAACAGTGCAAATCATCCATGCAACCCGTGCGATATTATATCACACTAGAGTGATATTATATCACACTCTAATGTGATATTAGATACTTTCCAAATATGAAGACAGTGGTGTTATGTGTAGTTTTCAGGTGGTCGTAGGAAAAAGTAGTATTACATATCTTCGGTAAGAAAATCTCATAGCTCGTTATAAAGTATGATCTGAAAACGTGACAAAAGTATTTCTTTTTCAGCATACACCATCAATGCTTGGTGATTGTCGACATACACCGGTGATAGTTCGAATATATAAGAATATGAAATATGCAGTATTTCACCGAGGTATTTGCTATATGTTGACATTCACCGGTGATTGTCGACATTTTGATTTGTGAGAGGTAGAGTTGATTATTATTTGTATAGGTATTCATATTTTTTCTTCTTATTTCAACGTTATTATCGTGTTGTACATATGGGATCTTATTAAAAACGAATGCTTGATTAGCTGATTTAAGCTTCCTTCTTTTGTTATCTGTGTGACATTCTTATAAAATATAGTTTATTCTTTGAGTGCCGCAAGAAGTAAATTTATTTGTTGATTTCTATACAAATTAGTTTCAGGTATATATTAGATTCTTCTATTATTCCGCTCATATTTTTACGTTTAATAGGTTTTTTTGATGGAACTCATTATTATTTAACCATTCAATTATCCTACGAAGAAGCCGGTCAAATATTGGTTGTATTTAGTACTAGACATAGATAGGAATCGACGTTGCTCACAAAGACCTCGCAAATCCTCCATTGAACGTGAAGTTCATGTCAGTGGTAACAGCGATACACATAGATCACAGAAAGGGAGGAAATCGTTTGAATCTGTGAGGGCTGTAAATTTGTGATCTAATACACAGATAACTCACAGAGTCTAATAAACTGAGTCTTCTGCGCATCAATTCCAAACAAAATTTGTTCATATTGTGTAACGAAAAGTCAGCTGCAAACTTTGTTTATAAAAAAAATTCTTTAATCAAAGACTGTTACTTAACATTTCCCCATTATTTTTTTCATAAATCACACTCGTGCGGTTCGCTTGTAAATACAAGGTGTCCCAAGGCAATATCTCGCTTAATATAAAAGATAATCCAATACTGTAAAAACAAAAATTATACTTGTTGTTTTTTATCATTAGCGCCAAAAAAATTAACATTTTATGATATTTTGCTTTACCTATTTATCCTTGTTGCTTCCGCCACTCTTTAAAAGCTTCACGAGAAAGAAGTAGATTATTATTTTGTTTAAAAAAACTGATGCTTCTGATGTCAAAAAATTAATGACAATTAATAATAATAAGTGTAGAACAACAATATTATTTGCGAATAGTAGCTAGAGTGTTGTAATTCATCGACGAATTAAATTTTTAAACTATCCACAAATTTGAATTCAAAATTATCAATCTTGTTATAATCACAATACAATTTACAATCAGTCCAGACGATTACATTGATATGCCATTGGTTTATGGTGAATGCAGGAAAAATGCTCAACGAGCGGCCCGTTTATAACAAGAACGGTCCTCAGGAATCACTAAATTGGAACGGAACATGCGCAGCGATTCGTTCCCGAACAAAATCCGTGCACCGCACCGATATCCAGTGAGAACTGATAATAATGTAAGGTACTTGCGTATGTGCGTATCAATCCTCATGCCTCTGTTAGAAACATAGCTGAAGAACTGGGAATAAGCAAGAGCACGATACTGAGGATTTTGAAGCAACATAAATATAACCCATTTAAACTACATGGACTGATGCCTACTGATTTCGACAGAAGATTAGAATTCATGTGTCTAATCGATGTTATGATTGCCGACAATCCCTTACTATTAAATCAAATATTTAGGAGTGATGAAAGCCGCTTCCACAACAATGGTGTAGTTAATACAACGCCCATTATTGGTCGAACGAAAATACTCATTGGGTTCGTTCAACTGGTCTTCAAACAGTTTGGGGTATAAACGTATGGTGTGGGTTATTCAACGGTCATTTGATTGAGCCATACTTTTACGAAGGCACATTGACTGGGCACTTGTATTTAGATTTTCTTGGAAACAAATTACCTGAACTAATGGAAGACAATCCTCTGGCAAAGCGAAATATAATGATCTGGCAATAGAAGGGTGCGCCACCTCATAATGCAGGCATTGTTGCGAAGTATCTCAACCAGTCTTTTCACAACAAATGGATAGGTACTTACGGACATATAGCTGGAGCCACTGGACTTTTTTGTGGAGTTATCTTAAAGAATTAGTATATCCAATACAGCCTGCAGATTTAGATGATCTTTAAGAACGCATTCGTGAGGCATATCGTAGTATTACACCAGCTATGATTCACGCTGCGTGCACAAGAGCGCTTTTGAGACGTTTTGAAGCTTGTATGAAATTTGCGGGAATTAATTTTGAACACTTACTGTAATTTTTTCTTCATTATTTGTATATTATTACTTTTCCGCCCAACCTATCTAATATGTGCGAAAAGTATTGGTTTACCCCAAAAAAAGTTGGAATTTTGAAATTTTTTTTTGAGTTATTTTTACGTTTTACATCAAGAAATATACGAAAAAACGGTTTTTAGAAAAAAAATCCTGTGTGTATGTCGTCGTCGTTGTCGTCGGCCACTTTTCGTCTTGTTAGCACGATATAGCCTCCGGAGTGCAACAAGTCACCAATTTTATGATTGAATATTGTTCAGGACATCTCACAGATAAACCCTGTTGATTTTTAGCTCACCAGAGTCAGTACAACGAGTGCTATGGTACTTGAAGTACGATATTTTTGTCACATTTTGAGAAATTTCATTTTGTTAGCGCGATACTGCCTCCAGAGAGCAACAAGTCAAACATTTTTTGATTGAATAGTATCCAGGACATCTCACCGATGGACCCTATTGATTTTTAGCTCACCAGAGCCCGTACAACAGGTGCTATAGTACTTTAAGTACGAAATTTTTGTCATTTTTGGTGAAATTTCAGTTTGTTAGCACTATACAGCCTCCGGAGTGTATAGTGACCAATTTTATGATTGAATATTATACAGGGCGTCTCAGAGATAAACGCTATCGATATTCAGCTCACTAAAGCCAGTACAACGAATTCTATGATACTTGAAGTACCAAATTTTTGTCATTTTTTGAGAATTTTCAGTTTGTTAGCACGATACAGCTTCCACAGTGTATACAAGTGACCAATTTTATGATTGACTATTGTTCAGGGCATCTTATAAATGAACCTTATTAATTTTTAGCTTCCCAGAGCTAGTACAACGGGTGCTATGGTATTTGAAGTGCCACACTTTTGGTCCTTTTTGGAGAAATTTCGGGTTGCCTCCGTTGTGTATACAAGTGACCAATTTTATACTTGAATATTTTTTAAGGTGTCTCACAGATGTACCCTATTATTTTCAGCTGAATAGAGTGAGTACAGCGGGTCCTATAAATCCAGATATACATTTTTGGTTATTTTGGGAGAAATTTGGGTTTGTTAGCACGATACATTCCCCGAAGTGTATACAAGCAACAATTTTATGATAGAATATGGCTCAGGGCATCTCACAGATGCGGAAAATTAGTTTTAACCTTTAAAACCGTTTATTTTAATAATGAAATTAAGAAATTATTACTAAAAAAACTAACAGGTATGTTACATCCGTTGTATTCCAAATAGAGTGATAAGCAATTTTCAACTAAAATATAGTGAGGGGTGGCGGCCAAAGGGTTGTTAAGTGAAATAAAGTTTCTGATACGTCATTAGAAAGGAATTTTGATGCCGTTCAAAACAGTTTTTACGGTATTGGATTATCTTTTAAATTAAGCGAGATATTGCCTATAACGATAACTTAGGACATACTGTACATAAATAAAACAGAATTGTTAAATCGACCGATAAAAATGTATTTTATTCAAATATTCAATTAATGCGAAATGTTGCCCGCCAGATTGATGTTTAGTGGAATATTTCTTACAAATATTCACGAAAGACCTTGGCAAAAGATTGAACATCCTTTTTAATGTATTAGAAAAGATGGGATTGGGCATCCTTGACAAGGCTATAGTGATGCAGATGTGAAATGTGAAGACGTTTACGTTTATTTAATCATTGGCGTACTAAAAATGTAAAAAATAATAAATAATAGAAGCTGTTGTATGTGAGAACAAATACTTCAGGCTGACGTTAGTTTTTAGGATGCTACAATTCTATAATTAATTGAGATATATTTGTTGTTGATATACGAAGTTACAGGTTAGAAAATTATTATTCCATCTAATGGGTCAGTAGTATTTGTAAGAGAACAGAAACAAATAAAAATGTGGTCAAACAAAAAAGGTTACAAACCAAATTGAGAAAATCAGTAGGACTTCTAGCGACTCCAGTTTAGCTAGAATGTGAGTAAATTTGGACAACATTAAAATCGCTAGTAAAATTAATGTGCGGAAGGTACATTCCGTCATTTCCCGTCAGGGTGATTATTTTACTAGTCGAACAAAGTGACTGTATTCTTTATTTTTGACTGGTTTCCGAATTAAGGTCTTCGAAGACGTTGACGTCGAATAAAAAGTGGAGCGTTTCAGTTTTATTTACAGAATACAAATGTTCTCCCTTACACAACATCCAGTTACAACTTAATTCAACTTGCTTTGAATTTGTAATACACATTTGCTAAGAAATATATTGATAAATTGAATGGCTTGACTAGATAACACGTGTTCTCGATTTAAAGGCGTAAGTAGTGAGTTACTTGTTTGGTAGTTTTTTAGGTACCGTGGACGATACAGTAGAAACGCTGAATCTTTTCCGACACGTGACTGATACGTCATCAACCATATGCATCTGAATTAAAACAATATGACAAATGCTTGTATTGAGTTTCGTTCTTTTTCTGTTATTAGAAGAAGACAGTACCAACACAGTATGTGTTGAATAATATCGTCAACTAAGTTACGTGTCAGAAAAGGTTCAGCGTTACGATTTTACAAACACACACTGGTGGGGTCACGGGAGGGTTACCTCAGGGCTCTGCCCTTGGGCCACTTTTGTGGAACGTCATGTACGACGGCCTACTCCATCTGGAATTATCGGTGAATACAACACTCGTGGCTTTCACGGAGGACGTGGCAGTTATCCTGGTACCGAGACATCTGGAGGAACTGGAAGCCGCATTCTCCACCACCATCCGGAGAATAAGACAGTGGATGACATCGACAGACCTGTATTTGGCGGAATATAAGACCAAGCCACTCCTTGTGAGTAGCCGGAAGAAAATGGATACCATCACCATTAGAGTAGGCGATCACGACATCCAGTCGCTACCCTACATCCGGTATATAGGAGTGGTCTTGGATGCCAGACTCAACTACAGGGAGCACATCTCCAGCGTGAGCAGGAAGGCATCAGCAGTACAGGGCGCGCTTTTACGCATAATTCTCAATATCGGAGGTCCCAGGCAAGTCCGGAGGCGACTACTGGCAACTGTGGTTACCTCCGTCCTGATATACGGAGTACCAGTGTCTCAGCGATCAGAGTGGCGTCAGCATACAGAACGGTATCACACGATGCGGTCAAGGTCGTGGCATCCTGGCAGGAGAACGGCAACGCCAACATCGTAGGAAGAAGGAAGAGCGACGAAAGATCTTCGTGAAGAGGAGAGACCCTAGAGTTTTTGCCTCTGGCAAGAGAGATGGGACAGCTCGACGAAAGGTCGATGGACACATCGGTTGATCTGAGATGTTACCAAATGGGCCATTCACCTGCACGGGGAGGTCGGGTACTACATCACCCAACTCTTGACTGGGCATGGATGCTTTTGGGCATACTTGCACAGATTCAAGAGAGCTGACTGCCCAAACTGTCATCATTGCCGCGATGTGATCGAAGACGCAGAACACATGTTCTTCCAATGCCCCTTCTACGAGGGGACACGAGCAGAACTGGAGAGAAACCTAGACCATTCCATCAGTCCAGGAAACATAGTGGAGTGCATGCTGAAGAGCCAATCGGCTTGGAACAGAGTTGCAGAGTATGCGGAATCAGTCATCAATGATCTACGCACCACATACGAAGAATAGACCGCGAGGCGTAATAACACCAGGACAGCAGTAACATTAAATAAGAAGTCCCTAGTAGTATTTACAAAGAGTCCGCCGGGAAATCATCGTTCCGGGAGCAAGGTTAGAGGTGCAGGCTAGGTTTTAGTAAGGTAAAAATCCCACATAACTCGTCTGGCGAGTTCTTTTTGAAGGTTTCCTCCTGTAACTCATTAATCTAAACAAAGAAAACCACCCGGAATGCATCCGTCAAGGAACGATGCATTCCGGGAAGAGCATGCCACCACCCCTATCTCATCCGAGAGTGACCGCAGTCTTCGCTGTTGATAACTCCTCCATTCTACTGCCTTGGGTTTTTGTGAAAGTGTTTGGGTGTCCTCTCCTTTCCTTCATGTTAGTGCAATGCACTTAACTCCTTCTTTGGCGTCTTTTTTTCATCGTTCGCGATGGGTGTGTGTGTGTGTGTGTGTTTCGCGGCCTCTCGAAGCGGCAAATTTTTAGCCGCCTTACTACTACATGTAATACCGATCTTAAAGAGTGGATCCACTTGCTAAAGCTGTCCCCGCCCGAGATCCTGTTGATCTTTCTGGGGATCAGCACTCTTCTAATAGGTGGCCCCTCTTCTTTATTTGTTCTTTTTTTCTTGGTCTTCATTGCTGGACGCAGTCAAATTGTTTTCTTTGCCGTGGATGCTTGTCGTAGTCTCCTCTGGTGTAGTTCGTCAGCTCCCTCATCTGGATGCTGGGGTGGGTCGTCAGCTCTTCATATCTTCTCCTGTCTGTCTCGTCCATAATGTCCTGGATCTTCTCTTGGTCCAACTCTCGGTAGATCTGCTAGTTCCTGATCTACTAACGGGCGTTCATTGCTTCTCTCAGGCTGATGTTTTGCTACACTTGGAGCTTCCTTCGGCGACTCTCTACAGTGTATCTCCATAAGAAGGATGGGAAAAACTATACGATTGATGAAAGTCAAATATCTGTTAAACTAAGCAATAATGAAATAAAATGTACTCATGAAGTAAAAAATCTTTGATTAACTATTGATTTGAGGTTTGAAAAACATATTACTTTATGCTTGAGTCAATCAATTGACAAATTCGTTAGTTTTAAGTCATTTTAATTACTGCCATACTGTATACGGACCTTGTTTAGATGCGCAGACATAGCACGCATCGAAAAAATTCAGAAATCATGTTTAAGTTGATAGACAGACAGCAGAGTCAAATGACAAGCATACTTAACAGTAGACCTACAACAAACGATGCCGTTACCACGACTGGGTGCATCAAAGGCATTTTATTTACGACAACCATGGTTTTACAATTTGAGCATTCATATAACCACTAAAGAATGCCCCAAAGTAATATTTTGTACTTGAACAGAACATCAAGCTAACCGACGTAGTACAGAAATTTTTAGTCTATCGCTTACCTTATTGGAACAAGATTAGACTCTCAAAAGTAAAGAACATTTGGAGCGACTTTTGCGCTGGTCGAAATAAAAACTTCATGATGGTGTGTCTGTATCAATACCTCATAAATAAAGATCGTTATAAAATCGTCGAGCATAAGTTACCAGAAGTTGGTGATACGTACCTTGATAGTGATATATTGGCCGCATCGAAAAAAGTCTGAGAAAACAATGCATCTACCTTCCAGATGACTATCGGCAAAAACAGTCAAATTCCGGATATGAGTTATCACTTTCGGAATACAGATGACTTAGCGAAGGATTTGCAATTATACAACGGGAAGAAAGATGTATTACATGAGACTGTGAGATTTAGAGATGGTATAAAATGGTTCCGCGTAGAAACATATTGATATAAAGAAAACTATTATCCATATGGTCCATATAGAATGGTTGATATCAGAAGATATGTTAAGCAGACACAAGGTCCCGGAGATATTGATTCACCACGACAATTGACGAGAACTGGAATATTATCAAAAGAAAAAGAAAAAAAAAGAGCAGCTACCTTATATACCTGATGGATATCGATGGTATTACAACTACAGTAAATAAAGACTTCATAAAAATCACTGAGAATTTTTCCAAATCTCTATGTCACTTCACCTGCTCGTGCGCTAACTAACGTTATCCGGTGCCCCTGCTAGGTAACTAGATTCGATTCTATTCGATTTTAACGAGGTCACAATGCACTGAAATCTAAGTTTTATTGTGCCCCCCTTATCAGAGCTGTTCTCGCTACTACTACAGCTCGCCTTCCAGTTCCAGGGTTCTAATGAACTCTAGTATTTGAAACAATTTCAACGAGGTTAGATCCTCACTCTTACAAGTTTCTTGTCCGAAGCATTTCTTGCGTTGACTTGCAATGGCGAGGCGTTGTAGAACTAGGTGATCTGGAGTTTCATCCTCCTCCCCACAGAATCTACACTCGTCAATTTCTGCTAGACCTATTCTCATTAGGTGCTCCCTAAGGCGGCAGTGTCCTGTAAGAAATCCCGTGAGGGCTTATTTATACTGAGGTCCAAATATTTTTTGGACTTAGCAGTGTCAAAGTTCTGCAGGAACTTTTTGGATTGTTCCAGCCCGGGAAGGCACCGTCAGAGTGCTTCTCTTTCGGTTTCCTCTTACTTACGAAATTCTTTCTTATAGGAGCATTTTCCTACACCGCATAAAGACTCCGGGCCAATAAAGGACGTTTGTGCTCCCTTCCTGGCAAGTGTATTGGCCTCATCATTTGCCGTGATTCCCGATTGGCCAGGAACCCAGACTAAAGAGACCCTGTTATTCTTGCCTAATTCATCAAGTTTTCTTCGGCACTCCCATGCCAACTTTGAGTCAGTGACATGGGAGTTCAATGCTTTGATAGCTGCTTGACTATCAGAATGGATCGATATGTCACATTTATGATAGTTTCTTTCTAGGTTCATTTCCACGCATCTTTCGATCGTAAGTATTTCTGCCTGAAAGACGCTCGGGACGGAGCCTAACGATAATGAGTATCTAGTACCAGGCCCAAATACTCCAGCGCCTGCTCCTGTGGTGGTTTTTGAACCATCCGTATACTATCTAATGGTGTTTTCTTTGAGAGTTTGAGTGGTGTATTCCCTTTCCCAGTCTCTCCTCGTATTTAGCATCGTGGTGAAATTATTTTCGATACTTATTTTCTTGATCATTTCGTCAATGGGAAGATTCGCTGATGATATGTATTTTGTTAGAGATCACCAGGCTCCCTGATTTTTAACTCTCATTGCCTGAACCTCCCTTAGATATTATAAGAATTGCCTCTGATTTAACTTCTGATTTCCATTTTATGATTTCTTCGTTTAAGGATATGGGTTTCATTGCTGGAAGTGTTCTTTTCCGGTTAAATGGAATTACTATGGTCTTGTTTGGGTTAATGTTTAGCCCCACTGACAAGCACCATTACTCAATGATTCTGAGGCCCTTTTGTAATAAATCACACAAGGTGCTCTCGACTTGCCTCTGACTATTAGAACTATGTAATCAGCATAGCCCATACATTCGAAGCCAAGCTCCGTTAGCCTGTAGAGCAACTCATCTACTACGAGGCTCCATAGAAGGGGAGTTATAACTCCCTCTTAAGGTGTTCCCCGAGTGGGTTTAACTGATGTGGTTTGATTCCCCACCTGTGTCTCAGCTATCCTCGTCGTCTACAACTCATACATCCATTTTACAATGGTTTCATTTACTCTTTTAGTGCTTCTTTGGCAGACACATGAGTTGTGTTGCCAAAGGCCCCAGATATATCCAGGAATGCGCACATTGCGATTTATTTGTTATTCAGAGTTCTCTGGATGACTTCGGTTAGCTGATACAGAGCCGTCTCAGCTGATCAACCCGCTGTGTAGATATGCTGACATTTATGAAGTGGTATATTCTCCAGGTTCTCTGTTTTTATGTAGTTATCCACTACTTTCTCCATCGTTTTGAGTAGAAACGATGTTAGATAGATGGGTCTAAAAGATCGGGGATCAGTCCCATATTTCTCCCCATTTTTGGTATGAAGGTTACCCTTGCCCTTCTCCATTTTCTAGTTATTGGACCCACTGCTAGAGTACTTCTTTTAATCTTCAACAGGTGAGAAAGAATCTACTCTATCCCTTGCTGCAGGAGTGCTGAGAATATTCTATCCACTCTTGGTGATTTATATGGTTGAAAGGTACTTATCGCCTATGCCAACCGTTGTCTGGTAAATATTTTCTTAGCAATGTCCCAATCTTCCTTGCGGGATTTTTTGGTGTAATTCATTGTTATTTCAGTGCCTCTTGCTGGTTCATTACCTGGAAAGTGGGTTCTAAGAAGAAGAATCGATCGTTCCTCTTCACCTTCCGTGTATGATCCGTCTGGTTATTTCAGCGACATTGTGGGGTTAGTTCCATTATTCGCTATGACCTTTTGTAGTCTGGCCTTTTGGCCTTCCTAATCTCTTTATTGTACTGAGTAAGCTTCTCAGTGTACCCCTGCCAATTACCGTCACGTTTGGCTCTATTAAAGAGTCGACGGACCTCTTTTCTGAGGTTTGACAGGTTCTCATTCCACCAAAGATCATCCTTTTCTTAACGAGCTTTTGACAGTGAGCAATTGGAATGAAAAGCTTCCATTATTGCCTCACTGATCTGTTCGACTCTTTGTTCCAGGTCGTAGTGCGGGTGATTTACCCCATTCACTTCGACGTGTTCCAAATTGTTCTTCAGATTGGTCTTGTAAAGAGACCAATCAGTATTTTAAGGATTTAGGATTGTAGGAATCGATGTAGTATCTCCCTTTATCCTTAATTCGATGATCCTATTGTCGGAAGTGATGGCTCGCTCATCACCTTCCAATCTTTTACATTTTTCCTAGCAGCAACATTAACAATTGTTACGTCCAGGACCTCTTCTCTTGCTCTCGTGACAAAAGTGGGGGTTGTCCCCACGTTTAACGTCCAAGGTTATTTGCTAAGATATATTCTAATAAACACTCACCTTTGCTAGATAACTAACGAGGCTCAGACGACCGAACGATTGCCGGAATAAGCAATCCATCTTCAACTTGTCAACAGCTACGGGCGGATGAACACATGAAGGAAAGGGTACTCTTTTGTCCTGAGGCTGAGAAATCGGCCTCAAAGGTGGAGGTATTACTAAGGTAATAAACGACTTAAGGATACCAAAGGCAACGGGAAACCATGGTATTAAAGATCAATTATATATCCCAAGACAAACAATTATGGCGATACAGTATAATCATATGGCCCCTAGTCTGTGGCAGACCTGAGATAGTCAAGGGGTGCTAAGAATCTCCACGTTGGAAAATGTTAATGTTGTAAAGACGGAACTTAAAGAAATACTTCAGATTAGCACTTATAATGTTAATAGCATGTACATGCCAGGAAAGACCCATAATATAGAGAAAGAAATGAGAAGACTGGGAATGACCATCCTAGGAATAAGCGAGACAAGGTGGCCTGGGCGTGGAAAAATCAGACTGAATGACGCCGTTTTATTCTACCCCGGAAACTACGACACCTACCACTATAGCGGAGTGGGCATCATGATGGATTTAGCGACCAGCGGTTCTGTCATTTACTTCATACCACTCTCTGACAGAGGAAGTATGGTACAACTAAGGGCAAAACCAAAAGACCTAAATATTATTCAAGTATACGCTCCAACAGCCAATTAATCACAGATAGAGATGGAGGTATGGTACTCAGAAGTAAAACAACTAATAGCCGCTACCAATAAGGACGACTGCACTCTCATCCTCGGCGATTTCAATGCCAAGGTAGGCAGAGAAAGAAGCGGGGATATTGTGGGTGAATGTGGCCTGGGTAGTAGGAATGAAAGAGGCGATGTCTTGGTCCAGTTCTGCCATGAGGAAAAGCTCAAATTGACTATGTATTGGTTCCAAAAATGTATAGAAATGGAGTTTTTAGTATTAGAACGTACCCAGGAGCAGATGTCGAGTCGGACTCCCGTAGTGGCACGCTTTCGTATTCGACTCGAGCCCAAACGTCAAATAAACACTGACAAACTTAACAATGAGCTTGAAAATGTCCTACAAGAGAGTCAAGGCAGTTCTTACACCGAGAGCTCAGACAATATCGAAGGCACAAAAGTCGCTAGTAACAACAAATAGATCTAAGCAATACAAGGACTGGATGACTCAAGAAATACTCATGTTGATGGAACGGAGACGTAGCTTCAAAGGCAGATGAATATACGGAAACTGAAAAACTTAACAGAAGAAAAAAGAAAATATGGATGAAAGAAAGGTGCCAAGAGGTGGAAGAACTATATAAAAAACACGACCTCTTCAACCTACATAAGAAGGTCAAGGAAATTACAGGTAGCCGAAAATACCCTGTATTTACCCATGTACTTAACCAAGACAGCAAACAAATTACAGACGATGGCGAACTTAGGGAGGTATGGGCAAAATATGTAGCTAATACATTTGAAAGCAATAGCCCATCTTTCCGCAGTCAAGAACCGATGGAGCCGACACCGGGAATACAGAGCTTACAGAGGAGGAAAACATACACATTTTGGTACAACTATTTAATGATATCTATAATTCAGGGTACATCTACGGAAGTGCGAAGAATTCCGATTGATCAGCCCAATGAGCCAGGTGTTAAAGATGTTCTTGAAAATTATTCATAGGCGCATACGTAGAAATTGCGAACAAGATAAAAGCGAAGTACAAATGGGTTTCCGTGAAGGCATAGGTCCCAGGGAGGCCTTATTTGCACTATCTGTCCTGTTACAAAAATTCAGAGATCAACGTAAGGAAGTATACATGTGTTTCATAGATTATGCAAGGGTTTTCGACTGTATCAATCACACCACACTGCTGGAAAGAAGAGGCATCGATGCCCAAGATCTAAAAATCGTACAGAATCTTTATGAACAGCAAGTGCCATCTATCAAACTAGAAAACGCCGAAACAAACGCCGTACCTATAAGGTGTTGAGTCAGACAAGGGTGTGTACTCAGCCCCATGCATGTATTCAGAAGTTATTTTCCAAAACGCTCTGGACGAGGCAGAAGACGGTCTGAAAGGCAATGGGAAACTCATTAATAACTTAAGATATGCCGATGACACGGTGATAATCGCAGACAGTCCTGAAGGACTGCAACGCCTAATCGACAGCATATCGACTTCTGGTGACGAAATGGTACTGAGGATTAATATCTCAAAAACATAGATCATGTAAATATGTCGCAATCCGAATAACTACTTTGACATAAATATATACGGTTTACCAATAAAGCAAGTCACAAAATTTGAATACCTAGGAAGTTGGATCAGCGAGGATCTGAATCCTGAGATAGAAATTAGATTCCGCATAGAGCTAGAGCAAATTTTATTAAAATGCGGAACCTGTTAACCGACAGAACACTCAATTTAGAAATAATATTTACCTTCGTTAGATGTTATGTAAATTTCACGTTACTGTATGGAAACGAGGCCTGGACGCTAAAAGTCAGCAGTATTAACAAGCTGGAAGCGTTTGAGATGTGGGTATATCGCAGGCTGCTGTGCATTGCATAGACCGACCATATCACCAATCAAGAGGTCTTACATAGTTTGAACAAGGACCGAACAATTCTTGAGACCATAAGAAAACAAAAGACTGCTTACCTTGGCCATGTCATGAGACAGGACAAGGACATATTCCTACAACTGATCATGGAGGGTAAGATTGAGGTAAAACGTGGTCCTGGACGTAGACAGTGCTTTTGGCTGAAAAACATACAGGATTGGATATGCTTAGGTTGAAATTGCCTGCTAAGAAGAACCCAAGACAGAGACGAATTTGCCAGAATTGTTGCCGATCTTCATTGAATAGAGAAGGCACTTCAAGAAGAAGAAGAAGTCGGTTTAAAACAAGGGTGCACACTATCGTCGTTTCTCTTCAATATATGTCTTAATCACGTACTGGAAAAAACAATTCAAAGGAAAAATTGAATCTATTGGAATTATCTCCAGAATAAGAAACTAGCAGATACGGAATACGCTTGGTATCTAAGAGAATAGATGATATGAGGAATATGTTTAAGAAGTTGGAGGAAAAGTTGTCTGAAGTTTGGTCTCAAAATTGATACTACAAATACAGTGGAGATGAGAGTAGAAATAAACGAAAGTGACAAACTATACATCAATCAAGAAGAAATAAAACAGGTTCAAAAATTTTGCTACTAAGGCAGTATAGCTGTGCAATGATATAGAAAACCAGGAAAACTATATCTGCTGATCTTTACAATTATCACTTAAGAAGACAGTTTATTAGTGGAGAATTCCCTAGATTTAACTGTTCATTGACAACTTCATATTGTGGGTTTCTTAATTGGTAAAATGATACCCAGGATATCACCATAGGGCTAATAATATCTAAGCTTCAATATTTGTAATATCACATCTTCTTCTTTTTTCTATAAACATATATTAAGCCAATCACAAGTTAGGTTACTTCTTGGTCTAGCCAAATATAACTACTAAACATCAGGTAGGCATAAAATGAAATGTAACTTCTGTCATTCTGACGATGATATTGATTTATCGAAACAATTGTCAATTTTTTAGAATTTCCAATAACTTTTATTATATTGTGGAATTAACTAGAGACCGTGAGTTTCATGGAAGTAAAACTCGAAGCCAAAAATAAAATTTTTGATTTTGATTTATACTTCCATTGGAGTTGGAGAGATTAAGTGATACGCCACTGCTATAACGTTTGCTGCCCAACCTCTATTTTATGTGTAGAATCTAACGGACTCATGAAATATTGTTTATGTTTCATAACGTGTAATTAAGAGACAATTTGTAACAATTTACAATAAAAAAAAATAAGTAGACCAGTCGATAATCTTGAGAAAATAAAATGAAAAGGTATTCTCCGTGCAAACGCGTTTCTAAATGATGAGATATTTTGATTAAATAAATAGAATATCTAGAACTATCGGCATATAAGTATCTATACTCCGTTTTTAAAAGGCATGGAGTAATAAATCACTCATTTTGGCCGGAACCATAGGCGTACCACATTTAGTCATTTAAAAAAAGTTAAGGCTTCTAAAATTATCTCATTTCCGAAAATAACCGTTTTGTAATATTATTTAAAATTAAATTTCAAATTATCAATAATATAATAAACTGTGGATTATATCACTGACATCAATTTTCCAGAAAATTTATTATTATGTATAAAAGGGCGTAGACGAGTCCCTCCACTAAGCTCCTAAGCTCCAGGTAGTTATAATCCTACATACAATAAATAATAAAATAAATGTTAATAACAATTTTATACAAATACATATATATATATATATATATATATATATATATATATATATATATATATATATATATATATATATATATATCCAAACCAACCCCATTTGCAGATTATTTCACCCAATTAGCAGGTAATTGAAGAAACTTGACAAACAGGTAGATCAAAAATGGTTTTATTATTGTGAAATATAGTCTTTTCAGTTCTAAGAAAATGCCCCCATAATACAATGTACTTACTAGAACTTTTCAACTGTAAAAGTAGCGGAAAGGTTGAATATTTTCAATTTACAGTTCATCTGTTCTGGAGAAACTGCTGTGTTGATTGATTTCCCCATTATTACTGTTATTTGTTATTATTTTTTACCGTTATTGTTAACTGGTGTTTATTTTTGTTCATCTATACAAGTTCTCTACTCATCACACGAGACAAAAACCTAACTACACCTTCCAACTATATAGTGTTCCAACCAAATTCGACCAGATATGGAGGATTTATCACCATCTAAGCGACCTAAAGTTGGCCCATTGTCGCTGAACGAAAAAAATCTGATATTAAATTGCTATTCCTCGTTGAAGAACGAAGAAATTAGAAGAAAAATCATTAATTTGACAGGAATTGTGGATGAAACTGTGGAGATTACTGCAACAATGATGGGTGTTTCAAAAACAACAATTTATAATTTAATGAAGGAGAAAAAAAATAGAAACATCACAGCCCCAGCAAAGTCCCCAGGCCGACCCAAACTTGAAATGGATGACGACTTGAAGAATGGAATAAGGCGTAAGGTGCATGCTTTTTTCTTTAGAAAAGAGATCCCAGCTCTCTCCAAAATTATGGCTTCGGTTCAAGAAGATTCAGATTTTCCGAAAATGTCTCGAAGTACATTATGGAAAATTTTGAAGGAACTTGGATTTGAATAAAAAAAATTATCGGAACGCAATGTTGATTGATAGAGACGACATTGTCATTAGGAGGAGGAGTTATTTGCGCAATATTCGGAAAGCAAGACTAGATCAAAAACGAATTTATTATTTGGATGAGACTTGGTTAAATGAAGGTCATACTGTTTCAATGTTTTGGCAAGACACGAATGTCAAAAGTCGGAGGCAGGCAGCTCTTGAAGGGTGGTCAACAGGCGTCAATCCACCAGCAGGAAAAGGACGTCGACTCATCATTACTCATATCGGAAGTGCCGAAGGTTTTGTTAAAGGTCGATTGTTGTGCTCTGAGTCGAAGCAAACCGGAGATTATCATGAAGATATGGATGCAGACGTTTTCGAAGAATATTTCTCACAAATGTTAGATCTAATTCCAACGGGTTCAGTCATTGTTATGGATAACGCAAGTTATCACTCCAGGTTAGTTGAGAAATTACCTTCAACTGCATGGCGTAAACAAGATATCCACGATTGGCTAGCCTCGAAAAATATTGAATGCCCAGATAACCCGCTGAAAAATGAGCTCTTGCAACTGGCCAATTCATATTAGATACGTTGTAGATCAAATGGCATCAGCGCGTGGTATAACGGTGCTGAGGCTTCCTCCTGATCACTGTCAACTCAATCCCATAGAATTAATATGGATCCCAAGTGAAAGGGGAAGTTTCAAGAAAGAATACGACATTCAAAATGAGTGACGTTAAAGTTTTATTCGAAGGCGCGTTAGGTAACGTAACCAAAGAAAACTGGAAGAAATGTGTTGAACACGTGATACAAGAAGGACTAAATATGTGGGAAATGGATCATATAAGTGAACACATGATTGAACCATTTATAATCAATGTTAATAATGGAAGCTCAACAGAATCGTCTGATTCTGATATATAGACTAGTTTTTGTGTTAGTTATTACTATTATTTGTTAGACTTTTTTTTATAAATATTACATTAATTCGTACTTTATTCTTGCATTTTTCTTTCTTCCTCTCCTATTGTAATCGGTATATTAGTAGTAAAGTTGATACCTACTGCAAAAAAATTTGCTTCATATTCATATACCAAGTTTGTTTTGTCCTGATTGCACGCCTCTGAGGATTAAATTGTTTATTTGTTCATTCAAATACAATAGAGTGACCCTTTCAATACAATAGGCGACCCAACCGAATACAGAGTTACAAATGAGAAATTTTGGTACAAAATTAGATGAACTTCGGAGATATTTTATTATACACCCTGTATCGGTTTTGCATACCTAATGAACTTTTATTACTCCAAGCCTTTTAAAAACGGAGTATAGGTACAATCATCACAGAAAACGGGAAAATAGACGCAGAATTAACAAACATCGCCAATAAATCAACAAGATTTATACTATACAAATTTGATTTCTATTGTAAAATTTGGGACAGACTCTTTGTTCAATACTTTTACCGATTGTAAGAATCGCCAAACATACTTGATATGAACTAACAAAATGGAACATTGTTATTGGAATTTCTGAAAACTAAGAAAATAGTATTTAACCTTTCCTAAGCCTGGCGAATAAAATAACCTCGTCAGTCTGGTGGTGTCCAGAAAAGCCCAAAATAAGGAGCTACAGTTTAAGGCTTCCAATAAAACAGCGATATACCTAATATTGGTATATATTTATTGACAAGAGTCTAAAGGATCAAAAAAAAATCATTGTTTAACGTGAAATAAAACAAAATATAAACAGTTAAATTGGTACGGACATGTGATGAGAATAAGCCAACAACAGCCTAGTCATTGAACACAAAAATTTGTCAAAATTACACAAAAAACCCAAAACACCTGAAAATTTGGGATCAGTTAGTTAAAGTATATATTTGATAATGAAAAAGTGTACTATCGCCAGAGAGGAGATTTTCCGGAAAAAATTTGAGATGAAATCTACTTGACACAAACCATTCATTGACACCTAACACAAAACTAGAAGTGCTGCATATTTGTGAAGAGAAACAAGAACTGGATTTCCTTGAAAAATTGGAAATTAGAAGACATTTAAGAAACCCACAATATGAAGTTGTCAATGAACAGTTAAATCTAGGGAGTTCTCCACTAATAAACTGTCTTCTTAAGTGATAATTGTAAAGATCAGCAGATATATTTTTCCTGGTTTTCTATATCATTGCACAGTTATACTGATCTTAATTGGAAAAATGATATCCAGGATATCACCATAGGGCTAATAATATCTAAGCTTCAATATTTGTAATATCACATCTTCTTTTTTCTATAAACATATATTAAGTCAATCACAAGTTAGGTCACTTCTTGGTCTAAACAAAAATAACTACTAAACATCAGGTAGGCATCAAATAAAATGTAACTTCTGTCATTCTGACGATAATATTGATTTATCGAAACAATTGTCAATTTTTTAGAATTTTCAATAACTTTTACTATATTGTGGAATTAACTAGAAACATTAATAATTACAAAAAGTGGACGACGACAACGACGGCATACACACAGGATTTTTTCTAAAAACCCCATTTTCAAGTCTTTCTCATTGAAAAACGTAAAAATAATTTTTTGTTGGAAAGTAGTATTACACCTGGTCGAGAACGACGACCAACCAGCAATTTTGTCTTATCCTAAATTATATATGAAATCCTTAAAACTAAGTTATAAACCATTGATGTCACTCAGTTCTTAACTGAGAGCTTTTACTTCTTGTTTCAACACTTTCACTTGTCACTTACACCAGGTTTGAAGGTTTCGTCCTTTTCAATCTTCTCTTTAGGTTGCGTTGATCGAGTAGCTGGAGCATCTCGATGTTAACATGATTATGTAACCTTCGTGGTTTTGGGCAAATCTCATGATTTCTTCCTTAACTGTTGGTACATTGAGGTCTCTGTGCAGATTTGCATTTTGAATATAGTATGGAGCGTTCACAATAGTACGGCGTACTTTGTTTGGAAATCTTTGTATGGGTGCTATGTTGGTTGAACTGGCACAGCCCGAAATCTGGTTATATATGAGCAAATAATTATGTGTTGACATTTGGGATTTTCTACCTATAAGCCAATATATTTTTTTATATTTTGTACCTGGTACTTTAATTTTCTTCTTTACATGCTCCTTCCATATTAGCTTAGCATCCAGAGTTATTTCAAGATATTTTGCTGTGTTTTCATTTGGTACCTCCATTCGGTTAACTGCGATTGGTATGTTTTGATTGTAAAATTTATGTTTACCGATTTTGATTAATTAAGTTTTATTCTGCAGTTTTTGGTCCATTCATTGAATTGATTAGTGGCTCCTTGTAATATTTGAGTAGCATCCTCCACATTTGATCCTGTTGCAAGAAGAGCGGCGTCATCAGCAAATGTGGCAATTTTTATATCATTTATATCTGGTATGTCATATGTATATAGTAGATATAGAACTGGGCCAAGTACGCTCCCTTGTGGCACACCTGCTTTTATTTGTTATAGTTCAGAGAATTCAGTTTCTTGTTTAACTCTGAAAAATCGATCTGTTATATAAGATTCCATTGTTTTGGGAGGATTCTTTCCATTTTCTTTATGACCCCCCGTGCCAGACCTTGTCCAACGCCTGGGCTATGTCTTGGAGGATACTTCTTCTGTTATCATGTACACTTGATCTATTGTCGAATGTTTTTCAAGAAATCCAAACTGGTAGTCTTTTATGAGCATATGTTCTTCTATAATATTTTTAAGTCTCCTCAGAAATAACTTTTCAAAGAGTTTTGATATCACAGGTAAGAGAGAAATTTGCCTGTAAGATTTAGCTTTGCTTGCGTTTTTCCCTGGTTTTAGGATCATAATCACCTCAGCTATTTTCCGGACCCTTGGAATATGCTTCAGTCTGAAAACTGCATTGATCAAATTAGTGAGTTTCACAATGCCTTTTCTTGGTAGTTGTTGTAATACTACTCCTGTGATTAGATCGTATCTAGACGCTTTTTTTGGATTCAGGTTTGCTTTTATTTCATTGGCTACTTCTCTGGCAGTGATCAATTTGATATCTTCTTCTCCAGCTGACTGTCTTTCTCCAAGAGAGTTCTCTGTTGCTAGTTCATTAGGTTGGAATATCCCTTTAAGCTGCCTTGCAAATAGAATTGCTTTTTGCATATTATTTTTGCCCAACCTTCCTCTTCTTTCCTAATTGCTGGTGTTTGGGTGATGGGCCTTTTAAGTATTCTTGTTGCTTTCCAGAGTGAGAATTCTGTATTCATGTCGTCTGTAAGTTCGTCTAGATATGAACAAACTTTATCGTTTTTTATTTTTTGTTTTTCTTTTTTTAACTGTTGGGCGAGTCTGTTGGATACTGTTATGTCATTAGGGTTTCTACAAGTTTGCCATTTCTTCCTTGCCTTTCTTTGTTCTGTAACTAATTCACATATTTCTCTTGGATAATTGTTCCTAGACATTTTTCTTTTAACCTCGACTGTGTGATTCCAGGCTAACTGCACAAACTTTTCCACTTCTTGTTCCAGTTGATGGATTGTTTTTAATGGTACATTGAGTTCAATTCTATTTTCTAGTTCTTTTCTAAAATGTTTCCAATTTGTTGTTTTGTTTGTTAATGTTGAATTACTATTCTTCATAATTATGTTTTCAATAATTGTCATTATTATGGGGGAATGATCAGACGTAAGATCATAAGCTTCCTCCATTTTCATGTAATTAGCAGATATATTTTTAGAAATAAAAAGTCTAGCAGGTTAGGGATTTTATTTTGATCGGTAGGCCAATACGTTGGTTTTTCAGTGGAATGATACTCGCATCCTAGACCAGATGATGCTTTATGTAGATTTATACTTTTGTTGTGGTTATCCTAGAGCCCCATATTGTGTTTTTGGTGTTATAGTCGCCACCTTTAATATAACGACCTTCAAAATTCTGCAGAAAGTTTAAATAGTCATCTATGTGTATTGTATATCTTGGAGGTGAATAGACTGCTGAAATAGAGAAGTTATATTGACCAGTTTCAATTGTGGTTGCCTAAATATGTTCAGTTTCATATTTGAAATCCTCATAGTGTGGTAAGGTTTCTTTGATTACTGCTGCACATCCTCCACGAGCTGCATCGTGTGGTTGGATAGTATGATAAATTACATCATCATTATCAGCCTTATTCATACGATTTTTCACGTAGTGGCCTCCCTTTTTACACGTTGACATATTGCTCTTTCAGTTGGGCCCATTGTTGTCTATTGTTGGCTAATCGGGCCCAATTTGTTCCTGTTAACTTCTTGATATCATGGTCCCATCTTAGGTTAGGTCTTTTCCTAGGTCTCTTTATGTTTCTTGGGTACCATTGTGTTATTTTTGTGGTCCATCTATTGTCTGTTCTTCTCGCCAGGTGTCCTGCCCATTGCCACTTGAGTGTTTTAACCCCGTGGATGACATCAGTAACCTGGGTCTTCTGTCTTATCCATTCTATTCTTTTACGATTCCTTTTGGTTATTCCTAGCATGTTTCGTTCCATAGACCTTTGTGTTACTTGGAGTTTCCTTGTGATTTCTGTTTTTATTGTCCAAGTTTCGCATCCGTATGTTAGTACAGGTAGTAATCATTGGTCGAACGCTCTTTTCTTGAGGTAGAGTGGCATTCTTGATTTAAATATGACCGTATTTCTTCCGAATGCTCTCCATGCTAACTTGATTCTTCTATTAATTTCTGGGAGTAGTGAACCTGAATTGTGTATTAGGTGGCCTAGGTAAATGTATTCGTCTACTATTTCCAGTGTTGTGCTATCTATTTGTATTTCTTATTGGTCTATCAGTTAGTTGTACATTATTTTGGTCTTTGCTAGGTTCATTTTTAGGCCTACTTCGTTACTTGCAATATTTAATTCGTTAATTCGTTGTTGTAGATCTTCAGGGTTATTGGCGATTAGAACTATGTCGTCAGCGAATCTGATGTGGTTGAGATATTCTCCGTCCATGTAAAGACCTTTGTTGTTCCAGTCTAATTTCGGAAGGTTTCTTCTAGTGTTGTGGTGAAGAGTTTGGGAGATATGGCGTCTCCTTGTCGCACTCCTTTACCAGTTCTGGGGAATCTTTGTGTATTATTACTCTAGCTTTAGCTTCCTTGTATATGTTTGCTAGAGTTTCTATATATGGTTTGTCGACACCTTGATTTGTGAGGGCTTCTATAATCGCTTTGGGATATATCGAGTCGAATGCCTTTTCGAAGTCAATGAAGGCTAGTGCTAGTGGTATCTCATATTCTTTTGTCCGACTGATAACTTCTCTCAATGTGTGAATATGATCTATTGTGCTGAAGCCGCTCTTGAAACCCGCCTGTTCTCTTGGTTGAGCAGCATCTAGTGTGTTTTGTATCCTATTGCTAATGATTTTAGTGAATATTTTATATACTACCGCTAGCAGACTTATTAGGCGGTAAGTTCTTATATGTCTTGTTTACTGCCTTTCTTGTGGATTAGGATGATGTTGGCGCTATTCCATTTTTGTGGTATGCTTCTTGTTCTTAGACAGTTTGTGTATATATTAGCCAGGATTTTCCAAGTGTGTCTGTTTGCGAATTTCAGTAGTTCGGCCATTATTCCGTCGTTTCCAGCCGCTTTTCCATTTTTCATGCGTTTTAATGACTTTTCTATTTTTTCAATGAGAACTTCTGGTATTTCATTTATTTCTCTAGGTGTCGACATTTTGCCTTCTAAGATTTCTGGGGCTTTGTATAGTTCGCTGTAGAATTTGGTGACTAGGTTTATTATGTCCTCTTTGTTAGTTATTATAACATTTTCATTCGTTAAACCGACCTCCTGTTTTTTGCCTATGATCATCAACCTTTTCGCGTTCTTATAACTTTTCCTGCCGTGCCGTTTCGATTAATCTATCGTTATTTTTTTTGATATCTTCGGCAATCTTCTTTCTTATGGTTTTACAGAGTTCTGTGTATTCTATTCTCTGAATGTTGTTATTTGTATTAATGTCTCTGCGCTTCTTTAGGAGTGCTCTGGTCTCCTCAGATAGCTTCTTGTGTTGGTTAGGGTGCCTGGGGCCTCCTACTTCTTTGGCGCATCTTAAGATAGTTTCCATCATTTCTGTGTTGTCCTCGTGTTCTTGCAGCATATCGTGGAGCCGTGCCTGGTATTGATCGGAATTCTCTTTTAGCTTGTTGAGATCTATGCCTGTTGCTGTTGGCTTACTTACCAGCTTTAAACTTTCCAGTCTTGTGTTGAGGACAACTTCAGCTCTGACTATTCTGTGGTCACTAACCGTCCTGAATTGAGGACATTTACATCTTTGATAGTGTTGATTTTATTAGTTAGAACAAAGTCGATTTCATATCTAGTAGTTCCATTGGGGGATTGCCATGTCCATTTTCGGTTGGTGTTTTTCTTGAAGAATGTGTTAGCTATTGACATGTTGTGTTGATGTGCGTGTTGCATTAATCTCTCCCCTCTTTTATTTCTGTTCCCAATTCCAAAGTTCCCTATCGCTTGTTCTTGATTATTTCTTTTCCCCATTTGCGTTGAAGTCGCCTATTATGTATTTGAAATGGCTGTTGTCATCGTCTAGTGCTTGTGTGATTTCATTGTACCATTCCTCTTCTGAGTCGCATGTTGTTGGGGCGTAGACCTGTATGATTTGTATGGTACATCTTTCGGATAGTCGTAATGTTATACTCGCTACCCGATCTGATATACTTGTCATATTTAGGATTCTGTCTTTCCATGTTTTCATTATTAGGAATCCTACGCCACTTGTTCAACCGTTTGGTGTTCCTTGGTAGTAGAGGATGTTGCCTGACTCTAGCTCCAATAACTCTCCACCTTTCCGTCGTACCTCACTGATACCTATGATGTCCCATGATAATCATTCGTTGTGTGGTTGGGAATACTTCTAATTCCTCTCTTCTTTGGAGTACTCCATTTGCATTCCATGCTGCTATTCGTAGATATTTTCAATTCATTTCCGCGAGATTGTAGCTCTGTTGCTATATCTCTCAATCTTTTTTATTCTAACAGTCAGTTTATTAATTAACTCTCTTGTTTGTCAAATATCTCTAGTAGATTGGATAACATTTCAGTGATTGTGGCCTGGCTTCTTGTTGATGGTACTTGTTCCTCTCCTCTTACAGCTTGACTAAATATTTTCCCTTCTCTCACGTGGGGATTTTGGTTGCTTGTTGTTTTCATGACGTTTTTTCCTTTTCTCGCTTTTATTGTTTTGTTATTGATTTCTTGATTTTTTTGGCTACTTCACAGCCTTTATAACTTGCTGGATAGGATTCACCGCAGTTTACATATTTGGCAGCTCTATTTGCTGTGTTTTTTGTACACTGTGGTGTTTCATGTTTTCCGATGCATTTTACACACCTGGGTTCGCTTCTATAGTATCTAATAGTATGTCCAAACTCGTGACTTCTTTTGCACTACGGAATAATTTTCTCAGAGCTTCTACCGCAACTTTCATGTTTTGTATTTCAGTTATCTCAAATACTATCTTTATATATTCCTTGCTTTCAAATGTAATCATGAAAAGTGAAGTTTTATCTCTTCTTTTCAACATGTTTACTGCACTTACCACAGCAAATCCTATCTCTTGTAGTTCTTCAACTATTTCGTCTGGTTGGCATGGTCCCTAGTTCACAATCATAATAATGACGAGAAAAAGCTGATTAATGAGGACGATAGAGCACAAATCATAAAGTTGCAATTTCATTGACAAAATCAGTGTAATTATATGATTCTGAACTAGGGTATCGAATTTTGAATGTCAATAGGGGCGGCAAAAATTAAATAGTCTTCTGGCGGCAAATTTGTAAATCCGCCACGCCACGTCACTGGCAAACAAAGAATAGCTAGAAAAATAATGGAGGTAGGTGAGCCAAGGAAAAAGCAAAGAGGGAGACCAAGAAGACAATGGATTGACCAGATAGAGGAAATTGGACGAAATAAAGGGAAAACTGTGGAGGACATGAAAATACTTGCAAGGGACAGAAAGGCATGGAAAAAATGATTGAAATAGGACATGGAGTTCCAATTCGACGACTGAAAAGGCATAAGTATAAACCAAGAAGAGAGAGAAGGAAAAGAAGATTGAATATTGAAAATCGTTTTCATGCAAAGATAAATTGAGGACAAACAGATAATTTGAATTGGGCTCATTTCATTTACAAACCAAAAAATTATTGGAAATGTTATAAATAAAATATATGAAAATTACGCACTTTTATCATTTAAACCAGTTATAACGCTTCCTAGTTTCGGTTATGGCTAATATTATGGTAATTATAAATATTTTTTGCCAACACATGTAAATAACTTGAATTCTCCAATAAAAATAATAACCAAGTATAACTACTGAATTGAAAAAAAAATAAGATGATTATATTCTCATGTCAATTTGTATTATTTCGTCAGGTAATTTTTCTCAATAAAATGCTTGTCATATATTAAAATAAAATTGATTAACAAATAGTTTTTACAATATATTAAATAAATAACTGTTCAGGGTTATCTAAGAATTCCTCAGTAGTTTGATCATAGTTTCAAAACATTTTGAACAGTGATAACTAAATTTTTTGAATTCATTGTAGAAGAATTATGTTGGAAGATTTTACCGATTATAAAATTAACAAGGATTCCAACTGGAAATTCATAAAAATAATAATATGTAAATTAAATCCTACACGATTATTATTAATTTCGCCAATTTTTACGACATTAGTCATATTCGTTTTTTATAGCGTTTTCGATTAGCATAATCTAATTAGAAAGGACTTGGTGAAACAACCACTGTAGTTAAATGTTATAACTCTGACAACACTGACTCAATGCAGTGAATACAACATTTGCTTTCCAGTTTAGATTGCTCGTATAATATTGTAATGTTTTTATTATTTATTTAAACAGTAAACGGGTGGGATAAACTTTAAACACTCGGTGGGTTCAGTTCCTTAATTTATTTAAACTACTCACTAACACATAAGTTATATACACAGTATATTCACTTAAACTATTTTATATAAACAGTTCACTTATTTATATTCACTTATTTACTTGTTTATCTCACGATGTGAAATTATCTACTAACTCCTCCGCTGATCGGTCCTTTATTTATATTAAAGCCTTTTTTACTAGAAAATTCCGGACTGCGGCTTACACACACAAACAATTGGTTCTGGCCTTTTCTAGATAAGTCTGGTCACAAAAAAATGTTTAGATAAGATAGTCCTAAACAGTATTAAAAAACCCTGCGTATCCGCCATAATTTTAATTTTCATACCTGGCTTAGACAGAGTCGGATTTAGATTTACCAGTGTGCTGTTTCGTAACAATATATTAATGACACGAAGGTACCTAGCATATTTACTACATTTCAATACAATTACAAGAAATATGGAAATAATTAAATTGGACAATTCATGCCCTTTTTTTTCCTTGCAAAGGCCAAAAAGCATCAGCCAACAGTTGATAAAATATAGAGTGATCTTTGTTCGCATAAACCAAAGCTTATTTCTCAGCGAAATTAAATTTGATTTTACGAGTTCTATAAAACATAGGTATATTTCTTTATTGCGTGTTAGAATTTTTCTGTTAAATTCCTAATGGTGAAGAAATGATCTTAAGTACTATACCCTGGTCTTTTCGATCTTGAATGTTTTGACGGATGGGATACATTTCGCCGGTAACGTTTCGTCGGTGTCGATTCGCCGACAGGTATTTTTCGCCCGGGAATTTTTCGCTGGTAACGTTTCGCCAGCAGTGCATTTATGAAATAACTCATTTCCACACAAGTATTTCATTTGAAAATATCTTATGTACAAAAGTGTTATAAAAAATGTATTTTAGATCAATTCAAAATTGTGAGCTAACCCTCACAAAAAATCTAAAATATTTCTGTTACTAAAATCTTCTATAATTGTGTGAATCTGTCGGTCTTTCCTAATATAAACGTCTTTTTTAATGGGTTCAACTAACTTTTCGTAAAAAATGTCCCTATTTTTTGAGTCTTCTTCAGTTCCGAAATGAATTTCCAAATTGTGGGATGCTGCGGGCCCAGTTGTGCTTGAATTCTTGTGTGCGCAGCCTCAACTAAATTGTTAATTTTCTAAAAAACACATCTTTCATTATTTTTAATAATTTTGGTTACATTATTTTACCTCTATTGCATTCAAAACCCGGTTATGCAAGTTCCAAGTTTCTGGTGGAAAATTTGGAATACGTCTACCATTTCCCCTCCTATTGCGAACTCCCAAATAATTTGTTTCAAACCAGTTTGCAACAAGCAATAACGCTTCTTCCAGATGATCATAGAGTCGAATGAATCACTTAGATATGGAACAGGCACAAAAGCCAATGCTGTGATCATTCTAGCTTGTAACGCAAAATTTCCATTATTTCGATATTCTCTAAAATAAAATATATATAAATATAAATAAAAAAGTTTTTTGTTTTTGTAAAGTTACTACAAACCTTGTTAAGTGTTCTTGTCCAATAACTTTTTTCAAATTTTTCACAAGGTGGAAAAAGCATCCATCAATAGACAATCCTGGAAATATTGCACGGAAAGCATTGTGAATTGCAAGCTCAAAATCGACTGACACTCTTGATGGATTTAATAAAGGCTCTAACTCGATCAGCATTTGGAGCATTTTTCCATAAGTTCTCTGTATTTTATCTGGTAAAAGTATATACACGCAAGGATGGATGCTTCCATACTTTTCACCCATTATAACAAACACCTGAGAAAATAACGTCGGTACAACGCTAAAGGTGCCATCAACATACCACCTAGATGATGTTTTTAAAATGTCAATTCCTCGGCGTCTCCCAAATATTAATAAGCGTGGTAATTCTGGGTAATTGTCTGCTAGTAAAAAACGTTCTGTTGTGTTGCTACCGTCTGTGGAGTACTCTTCATATTCATGAGGAATTTCTAGTTCTTCCAAAGAATTAGGTGTAACGGGGGCATGATTGATTACCTTCCGTGCTCTTTTTATTTGCATCTTTAAACTCCGATCAGATGGGCAAATTCCGGTTGCAGAAATGGTAAGTGTTTGTTGACAGTTATTTATGATCACAGTAGCAGTTTCTTGGCTTTCAACTGCTCTCTTTTTTAGGGATGTAACCATTTTGGACACCTAAATTTATAAAATAAAAATGAATTAAATGATCTAGTTAAGACTTCATGATAAATCACTTATTTAAAAATGAAAGGATTTTACAAGTAAGTAATAAATTAAAACATATTATATTTACCTCTACTTTGGCGGCTGAAGCATCATGTACGCAATGTCCAACTATTTCAATTATTTCATTATTTAATGATAAGTGCTTCGCTTTACATTGTATATCTCTTCGTCGGCAACGAAAATATTGTTTTTCACCATTTGCACCACTCAAAGAATAAAAAATATACATAAAACTGTCTTCGCTAAAAATTCGGCCACTTCTTTTACTCTCCATGACTGGCACTGCACTAAACTTGATGCAAAAGGTACCTATAACTAATAATATTAGAAAAATTCTGCAAGTTTTGATGCACTTAATGGGTGATGGTGGTAAAATTTTTCATAAGCAGGTACTGGGATAGACTTAGTAGGCGTGACTTAACATTATATGACCTCTAATACCATTTGTTGGATATCCCCATTTGTTTATGGATTAATCCGACCACCCTTCAAAGTACAATACAACTTTAATCTGATTTTGGGTTTGCAATTCGTTCTACCTAGTAAGATTACTGGGAGAAAGACATTAACGTTGCTATACAATCTTAATTATACCTATTTATCCACCTTAACTCTGCTTGATGATTTTTTTCTGTTGTTTCTTTCTGTTGTCTTAATTTGGCGAAACATTACAGGCGAAACGTTACTGGCGAAACGTTGCCGGCGAAACGTACCGTTTCCTGTTTTGACCTTTTGTTCTACCTCCTCTGATGATACTTCGTCGTGTATGTCGTTGTTTGGGTTTACTGTTCGTGCTTCATCTTCTTGATCTATCTCATTTGTTCCTAGTACACACTATAGGAAACATTTTTTACTTCTTGGTCTTTTAACCTAATATCATTAAAACTAACATATTAGTTGTGTTCGTTTGTGTCAACCCCCCGAACGTTTTCAAATGACAAACGACGTATATGACAGTTCATTATATCTGACAAGCATCCGTTCGACGAGGTGTTTGAGACGCTAGAACTACGGAGAAAAACAGAGATAATAACAAATTGTTTGTTGTCCGGTGAAGTCTCATAGAAACCAGAATTCAATCAGCCCCGACGTTTTACACATACATGGAGTTTTTTGTATCTTCAAATCATGTCAAACGTATCTTAATATCCTAATCTATAAATTTTTGCTTATTGCAGAAAGCTTGATTTATTTCGAATTTATTTTTCAATAAAATATATAGATAAAGAAAATCTGACATTGGAAAGGATATTTTAAATCAACAATTGTTTACCTAATAGTTTTCCCCAGTTCTAGTCATTCCCTTTCTTAATAAATTTGATTGCAATCGAAAGCAAAAAGTATATAGAAAATAAATTCCAGTGTGTGATTGACTACCTTTTCCTTGAAATAATACCCGTCACTCTGGTGTAAAGGGGTTAGATTAGATTAGATTAGATTTTAACGGGGTTACAGTGCACTGAAACCAAAGGTTTATTGTGTCCCCCCTATCAGAGCTGTTCTCGATAGTACTACAGCTCGCCTTCCAGTTCCAAGGTTCTAATGAACTCTAGTATTTGGGACGGCTTCAACGAGGTTATGTCCTCACTCTTACAAGTTTCTTGTCCAAAGCATTTCTTGCGTTGGCTTGGAATGGCGAGGCATTCCAGAACTAAGTGATCAGGAGTTTCATCCTCCTCCCCACAGAATCTACACTCGTCAATATCTGCTAGACCTATTCTCATTAAGTGCTTCCTAAGGCGGCAGTGTCCTGTAAGAAAGCCCGTGAGGAGATGTAGCTTATCTTTACTGAGGTCCAAATATTTTTTGGATCTAGCAGTGTCAAAGTTCCCCAGGAACTTTTTGGAATGTTCCAACCCGGGAAGGCACCGCCAGAGTGCTTCTCTTTCGATTTCCTCTTTATTCCGAAACTCTTTCTTGTAGGAGTATTTTGATACACCACAGAAAGGCTCCGGGCCAATGAAGGGCATTTGTGCTCTTTTTGTGGCAAGTTTATTGGCCTCTTCATTTCCCGTGATTCCCGAGTGGCCAGGAACCCATACTAAAGAGACCCTGTTATTCGTGCCTATTTCATCAAGTTTTCTCCGGCACTCCCATGCCAACTTTGAGTCAATGACATGGGAGCTCAATGCTTTGATAGCTGCTTGACTATCAGAATGGAATGATATGTCTCATTGCTGGTAGTTTCTTTCTAGGTTCATTTCCACGCATCTTTTGATCGCAAGTATTTCTGCCTGAAAGACGCTCGGGAAGGAGCCTAACGATAATGAGTATCTGGTGCCAGGCCCAAATACTCCAGCGCCTGCTCCAATGGTGGTTTTTGAACCAACCGTATACCATCTAATGGTGTTTTCTTTGAGAGTTTGGGTGGTGTATTCCCTTTCCCAGTCTCTCCTCGTAATTGGCATCGTGGTGAAATTCTTTTCGATGCTTACTTTCCTGATCATTTCGTCACTGGGAAGATTCGCTAATGAGGTGTATCTTGTCAGAGAGGACCAAGCTCCCTGATTTTTAATACTCGCATTGCCTGAACCTTCCTTAGATATTCTAAGAATTGCCTCTTGGGCAGATCTTTCTATCACCAGATGTAGAGGTGTGAGATCTGCAATGATCTCAAGTGCCCTAGTTGGACACGTTCTCTAGCTCCAGTGATGCACACACAGGCAAGCCTTTGAATTTTATCGAGGGTTTTCCTCGTGCTGTACTGACTTGCTTTTGTGTGCCAAACTATTGCCCCATACCCCTGGTCTCACAATCATGGCGTACATCTATCGCAGTATTTTTGGGTTACAGCCCCACCTCTTACCAGCTAGATTTCTGCACGCCATCAAAGCTCTTATTGCTATACTAGCAGTTATTTCAACATGCTTATTCCCCAGAAGCTTACTGTCTAGGGTTATCCCTAGATATTTAACCTCTGATTTCCATTCTATGATTTCCCCGTTTAAGGATATGGGTTTCATGGCTGGAAGTGTTCTTTTCCTGGTAAATGGAATTACTATGGTCTTGCTTGGGTTAATGTTTAGCTCCACTGACAAGCACCATGTCTCAATGATTCTGAGGCCCTTTTGTAATAAATCACACAAGGTGCTCTCGAACTTGCCTCTGACTATCAAAACAATGTCATCGGCGTAGCCCATACATTCCAAGCCAAGCTCTGTTAGCCTGTTGAGCAACTCATCTACTACGAGGCTCCATAGAAGGGGATATATCACTCCCCCTTGAGGTGTTCCCCGAGCGGCTTTAACTGAGGTGGTTTGATTCCCCACCTGTGTCTCAACTATCCTCGTTGTCAACAACTCATACATCCATTTTCCAATGGTTTCATTCACTCCTCGCCTTTTTAGTGCTTCTTTGACAGACACATGAGTTGTATTGTCAAAGGCCTCTGATATATCCAGGAATGTGCACATTGCGATTTCTTTGTTGTTCAGAGTTCTCTGGATGACTTCTGTCAGCTGATACAGAACCGTCTCAGTTGATCGACTTGCTCTGTAGGCATGCTGACATTTATGAAGTGGTATATTCTCCAGATTCTCTATTCTTATGTAGTTATCAACTACTTTCTCCATCGATTTGAGTAGAAACGATGTTAGACAGATGGGTCTAAAAAGATCGGGGATTAGTCCCATTTTTGGTATCAAGGTTACCCTTGCCCTTCTTCATTTTCTAGGTAATAGACCCACTGCTAGACTGCTTCTTGTAATCTTCAGCAGGTGAGGAAGAATCTCTTCTATTCCTTGCTGTAGGAGTGCTGGAAATATTCCATCCACTCCTGGTGATTTATATGGTTAAAAGGTACTTATTGCCCATTCCAACCGTTGTCTGGTAAATATTTTCTTAGCAATGTCCCAATCTTCCTTGCGGGATTTTTTGGTGTAGTTCATTGCTAAAGGGGTTAATTGTTGTAGGTAATTTTCCCTCATCTCCTTTTTCTTCTTTCAGTTTAATGGCCTACATCCATTAGGTATTTAGCCAATGCAGGTTTATTTAGATTATATTTCGGGAAAATTCCTCACGGAATGTCTGGAACTCTCCATCGTCCCTTTGATAAATTCTTCTGTTTAAGGATAGGCATATTATAAGACAAAACTACGCAGGTAAAAACTTTTCTCGCTCAGCGGCAACTGCCGAGCATTACACAACCCTGAAATATTAGCTCGGATTTAGGATAGGGAACCCAGGATTAACAGATAGAGTTTCTCTAGCATTTAACATCTATTTTTTCATTGTTTACATCTATTTTTTTTATTGCCTAAATTTCAATTTGAAAAGTATCAATAAATTACATATTTATTTTAATTACTTTCACAATAGTTTGGTTTAGAGTACTAAAATAAGAACCAACCTCTAAACCTTGTCGATTGAAATGTGCAAAAGACGATTGGGTTAAGATTTCGACATCTAAGTGACCAAGCAATAGGTTACGACCCCTTCCAATCATTGTCCCGAATATCCCTCGAAAAGAGGTTGCCTCATTTCGCCAGTGTAATGTGTTCAAGTGCCATCTTGCGAATATTTTGCCTGATTCTGATAAAATGCGCAGTATCTCGATGAAAACAGACATTTCTAAAAAGCACTAAGGGGTAAAAAACTTTCAAAAATACTGTGATTAATTAATAGTGCCACAATCATTAGTAAACTGTAACGTATACAAAAATTGTGGGTGGCATAGGGGATATCAACTCCCATAAACGGTCTATAGGGTGCAATTATTCAGTCATTTCTATTTCGATATATGCTCGAAGCATAAGAAAGTCACTTGACAATTGCTATTATAATATATCAAACAACTCTCGACATATTTGAGTTACCAAATGCAAATTGATTTTTTTCAAAGAGTCGTAATTTTTTATGTACTTTTGCACTGAGGTAAGTTAAGTTCAATCAAGATAACTTTGGTCCCAAAATATGTATGTTTAATTTATGTTACACGTGTTTTACATTTTCTGTAATGTATATATTTCTCAATATTTGTATTTGAGTTGATAGACCTATCTTTTTATTACACTCCGTATAGTCGTTCAATACAAACTGCTTTAGAAAGTTTTTTGGATAAGGTAATGAATGTCTACTATTCAATAGATAATAAAAAAAATTATACCTGCGCCTGAAACCTACTGTAATAAAATTTGTCGTTTTTATCTGTGTCAGATACAATACAAGATTTAAGCATGAATCATTTATCTCAGTAGCAAGTAATTGTGGGCGTATTCAATTGTAATAATTCATTAAATTTTCAACATGGAATTCGTGTATTTGCAAGGCGTGGAAAGTAGACAAACTGTAGACAGGGCACACCCAACCCATGCTAGTCAATGTTTTTAAAAGGGAATCCATCATTTAAGACGAATATTTAATAAAATAAATGCCTTACTAGCATCATCTACTATTATAATATTTTATTGGGAAACTTAGTATTCAACAAATTTAAACTTAATCTCTAATTGCAAAAATAATTAGGTAGGTACTCGCTGTTACTACAGGATAATTATTATCCTTATGTCATGAACATTTATATGATAGTTTTCCTTTTAATTGCATGACATTTTTGAAGTTATTATTGATGTCATCATTGTCTATAAACTTTAATTTTTTATCACAATAAGGATGTTCTTTCTGTTTCATCATTGCAGTGCCGTTGTCTTCCAAATAACTATATATTTAAATATTCTAGGCATGGAAGAAATTAAATGACAATCTTTCAATAAATTTCCATAGCTCATAACGATTACTTTTTATTGGCCTCAATTTCGTTTTCTGATACTAAAGGCCCACATTATTCAGGCGATATCCTCTTCTTCTTCTTGTAAAGGAACGAGATCCTGTCAATTCTATCATCTGCCAACTTGTGATGCTGATGTCCAGCTTTTGTACCAACGTTTTGGAGGCCTACCAACTGTGCCAATGTCTTGTGTTAAGTTTTTTATTCTTGGTCCACTTATCAATCCCAATCTCATCCATTCATTCAACATGCTCTATCCATTGACGGCGTCAGACTCTTGCCCATCTGACAATAACTAGTACTCCTAATTCTCTATTAATGTGTGATCCGTATTTTATCGTAAAGTGATGTTGGCTGCCACAATGCTTTTCAATGTTCTCCGCATGGAGGAAATAGTTTTATTTATTTATTTTATTTTACACTGTTCTACAGATTTTCCAACTCAACTCCATAACAGAAATACAATTACAAAATAAACAATAAGCTATATAAATATTAGCAATTTGAACATTGACTCAGGCACGAGATTTAATTTCGACAACACTGCAGTTGAAAATAGTGATGTGAAATACGAATTACCACTTCAAAACTCACTTTTTAAAAACGTTTTTATTTACTACTAACAACTGTTACAATTAAAACTACTCAATAACTGGTAGAAACAATATAACTAAAAGCAGACTGCATATAATACAAATGGATCGATTAATTTATACAAAAAAGATTGCTAAGTCGGTGTCGGATGTTTCATCGAATGTTCTTTGGATTTTATCAAAGCTGGCGTCCGGGTGGAATGTCTTCATATAGAGTAAGTTAGCTTAATGGAGTTCAATGTAACTTCTCCATCCCCTGGGGAAGTTTGGTAAGGGATGAACAAAACTTTGATATTCTCCTCGTCTTCCGTTGGTTTAGATTTTATTTGGTCCCTTCTCTTGCATCGTTTATTCTTTAGTCTATAATAAAGATAAATTAAGAGGACAAAAACACCTACATCGATGGGGCTTGTGGATGAGATTTCATTTTTCAGCACAAGGATCAGACGTGTAGAAGAGGAGGTCGAAATTATAAAAGAACAGATAGATAGGAAAAAACGACTTAACAATATTGTTATATTCGGCTTAAGCAAACCAATTCCAAACATTAAAATTGAAGATATCTGCACTGAAATAAATGAGAATTTAAATACTAATATAAATGAAAGTGACATAAATAATTTCTATCCGCTGGGAAAATCAGAGTCTGCTCCAGTTAAAGTAGAATTTGTGTCATATTTAAAGAAAAAGTCCATTTTTACAAATATTAAAAATCTCAAGTGTTCGGGACTCTCAATTTCCAATGACCTAACACTAAAAGAAAGAGAAACTTACAAAAATTTAAAGTCGTATCTCATACATTTTCGTAAAACAGGGGAATACTCTAAATGTTTTATTAAAAATAATAAACCGGTTTTGGATAACAAGTCTCACACTCTTGAGGAAGTGATAAAAATATCAAGAACAGAAACCATCAGCCCACCCAATACTCCTAATTTGTCTTAAGATCAAAAAACAAGTGAGGTAAATCCACAACTACCACTGATAGTCAACGCTGACACTAAGAAACCGAAACTAGCTCAGCATCACAGACTAAATAATGGAAAGGATCTATACTACCTAGATCTTTATAATAAATTTTAGTTTTATTAATTAACTCTAAATAGTTCAAATTTTATTGTTTATTATCACGTCTTTCTGCTTTTTAATTTTAAATTTTATCTGTATATTAATATATGTAGTTAAATTTCCTTCTCTGAGTTCGTGATTGTCTTAATCTATAATTCTTGTTTAATTAGTGTGTATCTTTGACATGGAACAATATAAACGAGATTTCGAAGTACCGAATATAGAGACCTATAAATTAGAAACTATTGAACAGTGTACAGAGGTTTTGTCCATCAACCAATTGAATTCAAATTTTAAAATAGTACTTAATAATATTCGCAGTATCAACAAGAATCTAAATGAATTCAAACTTTTCCTCACAACATTAAATTCTGATATAGACTGCATTGTATTCACTGAAACATGGAATATATTGGATACAAGTCTACATCATATTGAAGGTTATGATATCATTTATAATGAAAGTAAATGCAACCAAAATGATGGTGTTGTTATGTACATTAAGAGTAATTATAACTATACTTATAAAATAATAGAGACCTACCCAAATATTAACGTTCTACAGGTTAAAATCCAACTTAATAAAAGTAATAGCGTAGTTATATCTGCATACAAGTCATCCGATACAAACGTGGCCGCAAAATTATTTTGAAGCAAGTATTGATAATGATGAAGATATGTACCTTTTCGTTGGGTATTTAAACATAAATATATTAGAAAGCAATAGTATTTCAACTGAATATAATATTAATATTACCACACGAGAAAAATCCTGTCTGGATTCATAAAATCAAAACAACATATTATAGATCAAATTGTGCCTATAGTAATCCAGACGAATATAACTGACCATGGAACTACTATCTTGCAAGTAATGCTAAACTCAAAGAACGCATCATGTATAAATAAAAAACATTATGCTGAAAGTATTAACATAAATAAATTAAACAATGTCCTAAAGAATACAACGTGGGATTCAATTTATAGTACAACCAATGTAGATACTGCAACCAATAAATTTGTGACTATACTTAGCAACACGATTGGTAATTGTACTGAAAAGCGACTAATAAAAAGAAAACACACAAAAATTGCACCCTGGCTCACCAACGCATTGCTAAAATCTGTCAATACAAAAATAAAATGTTTAAAAGTTACAAAAAAATCCCAATAATCTACTACTTAAAACGCAATACTGAACTTATAAAAATAAACTTAATTGTTTGATAGCAAAAAGAAAATACGACTATTATACCACGGAGCTTAATAAAAACCATAATAATCCAAACAAATTGTGGGACATAGTTAATAATATAAGTAAAAAGAAAAATAACAAAACACTACAAATTCTGTTTACAATGATAGTGACCAATTAATTACAGATAAAAAAGTATCGCTGATGAATTTAATAAAATATTTGCCACAATTGGCACAACTTTAGCTAATAATATAAATTACGTACCAACTAGGAAAAGCATCTGTAATGCGTTTGCTATAACACCGCTTGATTCCAGTTAGTTACTCACTATTATCCATGATTCAAAAAGTAAAAAAGCAGTTGGAGCAGATAACATTAGAGCGGAAACAATCAAATCAGTCGCGGAGTACATAGTTGAACCATTAAAATTTTTAATTAATGAGTGCTTCCAACAGAGCGTATGGCCCTCAACTTTTAAAAAATTAGTAATAATCCCAGTGTATAAAAAAGGTAACAAAAGTACAATTATAAATTACCGTCCAATTTCTTTATTACCTCATATCTCAAAAATATTTGAAAAGGCTTTTAAAAAACGATTAATTTCGTACCTAGATAAATATCAAATACTTTTTAAACAGCAGTTTGGGTTTAGAGAAGGAACGTCAACTGAAGATGCGATTTTAGCTTTAACATCAAAAATTACCAAATCTTTTAATGAAAACAAAGCTTGCTTATGTATTTTCATAGATCTGTCCAAGGCTTTCGATACCGTACACAACGACTCCCTCCTCAACTCACTAGAGGACATAGGTATTAGGGCATTAGGTTTAACAGCTTGAAACTATTGAAAGGGTATCTACTTGACAGGCAACAAGGCGTTAAGATAGATGAGGTCTATAGCGAGTACAGGAAAGTTCAGTTTGGGGTACCGCAAGGCACAGTCCTAGGACCACTTTTATTTAACATTTATCTGAATTATATTTTCTCTTTAGGTAGCGCCGGTCACGTTATTGGTTTCGCTGATGATACAGCTATTTTTTATACCGCGAACGCCTGGGATGAGCTTAAGGAAAAAGCAGAAAATGATTTTGAACATATTAGAAAATGGCTGACTCATGAACTAACAATAATAGTGTTTTAAATGAAACTCACGGTTTCTAGTTAATTCCACAATATAATAAAAGTTATTGAATTTTCAATAACTTTTATTATATTGTGGAATTAACTAGAAACAGTGAGTTTCATTTAAAACACTAATATGAACAGATTCCACGAAGTAAGGGTCGATACATTTAATTTCATTACTCACAATAAATTTAGATAAAACAAACTATATCCCATTCAGCTGCAATAAATCTGACCTACCCACTTTTAACCATATAACTATCAATGCAGATGATAGTAACTACCGCATCCAAGCTGTGAATAATGTTAAGTATTTGGGTGTTACAATCGACTCACATCTTAGGTGGGATGAACATATAAAGTTAACTGTAAAAAAGTTACAAGTGATATTATATAAAATAAAGTGAGTTTCATTTAAAAACACCACTATTTAAAAAACTACTACCTGCGCATTCCTTAAAACTTTTATACTATGTTCTCGTCCCAAGTCATCTTCGCTCCGGAATAGTGGGATGGGGAGCTGCATCAAAAACCCACATACACTTATTGGAGATAACACAGAAACGTTTTTTAAAGGTGATTCTGAATAAACCATACCAATATTCATCTGATTAGCTGTATATAGACGCAAAAGTAATGGCTATAAGGCAATTGTTCTATTATTCTACAATTACTAAATTTCGCAAGACAAAGGATTCATTCTCAACAACTATACATTCCTATGATACCCGCCAGAAAACACACCAACCTGTACCCCATATGACAAAAACAATCACTCAACAATCTTATACTTACCTGGCTCCAAAATTATACAACACGTTACCGGAATCATTAAAAGTATTAAACAGCGAACATTCATTCAAAAATAAATTAAAATTGTATATTTTGGAGAAATCCAGACATGAGGTGCATAATTGTATAGAAATATGAATGTAGTATAGACAAACTCAACAGATAAACATAAAATTATTTTCTCTCGTAAATATATATTGTAAAATGTCAAAAGTTAGAGGTTACATGTAAGATGTTAGATAATAGTTATTTTTTCTTTTTTGTTTGCTAATGTGCTATGTATTTGATTTTTATAATATAAATTTTAATATTCTAATATTTCCACTCGAAACAAGTGCTCACTCACTTATCGAGTATACTATTCTTATCATTCGTTCTTTTTGTCTTTATAACCTGTATTTTGTTGATTGTAAATTTTTTGATTAAGAATAAACATACAAAACATACATACATTTAATTTGCTTGCTTAATGAGTTCATGGAAGTCGTCTAGGGGTACTAAGTCTATCTTCAGTGGTTTAAATTTTGTTGGTTTTTGAATATTGCTTGTTTTAATGTGTGGTAACGTTAATGGTTCGCCCTAGATAGTGGTTTTGGAATTAATAAACCTTTGTTCTACTGTTCTGAACTCCTAGTTTGGTGGAAGTTCAATCAGGTACACTCTTTACAGAGCCATGGGTTTCGTTGTGGAACGTTTAGTTATTATTTTTGTGGGTCCAGTAAATATTGCTACGTAGTGGGAGTTCGATAGACTTTGGATGATTGTGTTCTATATTTGCACTGGAATATAGTTGCAAGAGGCTTCCGTATTTTTCAGTTGAAGAATCTGGTTGATGCAGTCTTCGCTTTTTCGCTGCACTGGTTCTTTTGTATGGAATTTCCGAGTATTTGAAGGTATTTTCGTTGACTGAAAGGTACGGGGTACGGTTCTGGGGAAATATTTGTGGTAGATTTTTGTGTAGGTATTGGGAAAAGGTGGTATTATGTGAAGATTTTAGGATATAAAACGTGAAAGTGTAGGATAAATAAGATAGAGTGGTTCATGCAGTAAGCGTCTACACTTATTTTATCGTAATAATTAATTCGTCCTTTTTTGTCACTAACCATTCTAATTCATCTTTCATGAAGACAGTATTGTGAAGGGTGTTTAGTCTGGAAAATGTGCTTGCCTCTTCTGGATCGTTCAGAAGTTGAAGGAATCGGTTAAATTCGTCCAGTACATTTCTGGCTTGAAGATAGTGGTTGAAATCGAATACAAATTTGTTTACGTATTTACTGATTTGAACTATTTATTCGAAAATAGTTCCGTGGATGTGTGTTTTGTGTATTGTGAATTTCGGCATCTTCCTGGTGTAGGTTTCCGGAAATAGACAATACTTAAATGAAATTGACTGTCTCGACCCTTATTTCGTGGAATCAACTCATATTACTGTTTTAAATGAAACACTGATTTTAGATAATTCCACAGTTTATTGAAAAAATGTTAAAAATTCTAAAAAATTTGATATTTCGATATTAAATATCATCGTCAGAATGACAGAAGTTAGATTTCATTAGATGCCTACCTGATGTTTAATAAATCTGTATATTTGGTTCAAACCCTAAGAAATTTTGAAATCAGATACAGTGAACGCGTACGTTTACACAGATTAAAACAACCAGATAAATTCCATTACGCTAAACATCTACTTGACACCAAACATTTATTGACACCTGACATAGAACTAGAAGTACTGCATGTTTATAAGAAACAAGAACTAGATTTCCTTGAAGAATTAGAAATTAGAAGATACTTAAGAAACCCTCAATATTAAGATGTCAATGAACAGATAAATCTAGGGAGCTCTCCACTTTTAAACTGTCTTCTTGAGTGATAATTGTAAAGATCAGCAGACATAGTTTTCCTAGTTTTAAATATTATTGCACAGTTATAGTGATAATTTGGAAAAATATATCCAGGATATCCCCATAGGGGTAATAATATCTTAGCTTTAATATTTGTAATATCATACTTATTCTTTTTTCTATCAACATATATTAAGTCAATCGCAACGTAGGTCACTTCTTGGTCTAGCCAAAAATAATTATTAAAACTTAGGTAGACATCAAATGAAATAAAACTTCTGTTGTTCTGACAATGATATTTAATATGGAAACAATTGTCAAATTTCTTAGAATCTTTAACATTTTTTCAATATCTTGTGGAATTATCTGGAAATAGTAAGCTTCATGTCACGAAATAGCACACTAGTGTAGACCCTGCTGTTGTTTTTGTGACCAGTCTTATCTAGAAAATGCGCGAGCCAATTGTTTTTGTGTAAGCCGCAATCTAGAATTATCTAGTGAAAAGGGCACTAATATATATATATATATATATATATAAAGAACCGACCAGCGGAGAAGTTTAGTTTAGTTTAAAAAGTGATTTCGACAAATAAACAAGAATACACCGAAATAGCGAACAGTAAAGTGTTTAATAACTAAGGTTGTGTGTATATAAATTAAATTTAAGTGAATAGTTAAGAGTATATAAATTAAGTGTTAGTGAGTAGTTTTGTGTTTAAATAAATTCGTAAGTAGCCATACCGTGTGTTTAAAACTGTACTTGAATACTTTTTCCGACAAGCAGCGCCACTTTTTTAACAAGATTGTTTTAATTAGATATAAGTTGCTTTGGGAGAACCTAAAAATAAAGTTTCTTCTGGTTTTTAATCAAATTAATTTATTATTTTGATCATTAATTTAGGTATTTTGACGAATATATTATAGGAGGGCGATGCCTTTGGTGTCGTCACAGATCCACTGTAGCCAGTAGACAGGTAATCGTACTTTTTGTTGTTATTGCCAATGCCTTTTAATGATAATATGCAGCATTATTTTTTTTAAATTTGGATAAAACCCTATAACTTTTGAGCACCTGTTAAATGCTGCTGCATCCTTGAAAATTCATCTGACAATGATTCATAAGAGTTTTCCAATTTGAACGTATGAATTACAATCACGCAATGTCCAAATTAAATTACTAAATGTTACTGTTGACATTGGTGCATTGATTCTGTATCCTGTATACTGGGAATCTAGTTGGAACTTTTTAAATTATAATTCATCTCTGAAAATTTACGCAATGTTCTGCATATTTTTGGACACACCATAAATAACCGGATTTAAAGTTCCGGAATGCATGCAAAAGATAGTGAAAGTAAACAAATCGATGAAGACCATTGGGAGCAATGTCACCGAAGTATTTGGGTTAAATTTTTTTCGAACATACCCATAATTGATGTCCTTCTTTAATATATTAGTAATAAAATCAAATTATCCTCCACACCTACGCAAGATCACGACAGTGTTTAGAATTGCATTAATTATTATTTATTTCAAACCTGCAATTTTTTAGAGAATGTGATAAATCCTATAATTTCATGATTTAATTATTCTTCAATATAAAATTAAATATTGATTATAGGAGATTATATTAGTTGAATCGATTGAACTATAATTAAAGCAGCAAAAGCCAACATACATGTCGCAATTATAGCAATTTTTGATAGGAAAAGCTCATAAACTCACATGGATGACCTTAAATATTATCTACTGAGGCGCGAACAAAAAATCTATAAATTTTCAAAAACGTGAATAATTTTTTTACAACAAATAAAAAATAAACGGTTTTGATGATTCATCTGTGAGGCGTTGACAATATCCAATCATAAAATTGGTTACTTGAATACACTCCGGATGCTGTATCGTGCTAACAAACCGAAATTTGTCCAAAAATGTAGTATATCTGGATTTACAGGACACGTTGGTTCTGGTCAGCTCAAAATCAATACAGTTTATCTGCAAGACATCCTGAACAATATCCAATAACCAAAATCTTGTACTTCAAGTACCATAGCACCCATTGTACTGACTCTAGTAAAATAAATCAATAGGATTCACCTATTAGACGCCCTGAACAATATACAATCATAAAATTAATTACCTGTATTGACTCCGGAGGCTTTATCGTGCTAACAAACCGAAATTTTTCAAAAAATCCAAATCCAAAGTTGTGGTACTTTGAGTACCATCGCACCCGTTGTACTGGCTCTGGTGAGCTGAAAATCAATAGGGCCCGTCCATCTCTGAGATGTACTGAACAATATTCAATAATAAAATTTGTGACTTGTTGCAGTCCGGAGGCTGTAGCGTGTTAACAAGACATGTTACGAAAAGTGGTCGACGACAACGACAACGACAACGACAACGACAACGACAACGACAACGACAACGACAACGACAACGACAACGACAACGACAACGACAACGACAACGACAACGACAACGACAACGACAACGACAACGACAACGACAACGACAACGACAACGACAACGACAACGACAACGACAACGACAACGACAACGACAACGACAACGACAACGACAACGACAACGACAACGACAACGACAACGACAACGACAACGACAACGACAACGACAACGACAACGACAACGACAACGACAACGACAACGACAACGACAACGACAACGACAACGACAACGACAACGACAACGACAACGACAACGACAACGACAACGACAACGACAACGACAACGACAACGACAACGACAACGACAACGACAACGACAACGACAACGACAACGACAACGACAACGACAACGACAACGACAACGACAACGACAACGACAACGACAACGACAACGACAACGACAACGACAACGACAACGACAACGACAACGACAACGACAACGACAACGACAACGACAACGACAACGACAACGACAACGACAACGACAACGACAACGACAACGACAACGACAACGACAACGACAACGACAACGACAACGACAACGACAACGACAACGACAACGACAACGACAACGACAACGACAACGACAACGACAACGACAACGACAACGACAACGACAACGACAACGACAACGACAACGACAACGACAACGACAACGACAACGACAACGACAACGACAACGACAACGACAACGACAACGACAACGACAACGACAACGACAACGACAACGACAACGACAACGACAACGACAACGACAACGACGACGACGACGACAACGACAACGACAACGACAACGACAACGACAACGACAACGACAACGACAACGACAACGACAACGACAACGACAACGACAACGACAACGACAACGACAACGACAACGACAACGACAACGACAACGACAACGACAACGACAACGACAACGACAACGACGACAACGACAACGACGACAACGACAACGATCAAAGCAGTTTCAAGCTTTAATCACATTCCATAAGCTAAAACGGGGAACTTTCTCCTCCATAACCCAAATAATGTTTCTACCATTCCTTGTTCTAATGTAAGATTCATTATGAAGCTGCTCAGCATGAGTAGCTGGGTTAGCCAATGGCATTATAAAATACTGCTTTAGTGGATAACAACTGTCTACTGAAAAGGTATATTTATTAATTTTAAAATAATAGATCAATACATATTACCTGTGTCTAACCCATGACAACTCTTTTAAAGCTGCTGATTACTTTTGGCAGGAGACGGTGACGCCTTTGTTACATTGAGAATTTGCACGCGCTTCGTTCATCACCTGTCCTAGGTTCAAAAACATTTTTAGTTAAACATCGCTACTTTACTCAGTTTATTTGCAAATAACCTTTACTATTACAAGTTTATGCTTTTGAGTAATTGGATCTATGCGTTTATATTGGAACTTGTTTCTCTTGATTCGTCATTCACTGTAATACATACTATTAGTTGTTTCAGAAATACCCACAAGTAGTTGTGAAATTTTATTTTGTAAATGCGGCTTCGTTTAAGTTTAATCTGGCGTTAAAATTCTGCTTTGGAATAAGAGAATCATCTCACCCTGAATTTGACCTCGAATTGTTTGAAATATTATATCATTGTAACAATGTGCACCTGCCTGTAATCTCTGATGATTATGAAAGGAAATAGAAATAGTTTGTTTTTCCATTTTAATTCTGATTTCGTGACATTTCCTTGGTATTATACAATAGAAGGGATCAGTCTTTTCCATCACGTGACTGATACGACATCAACCATATGCATATTAATCAAAACAATACGACAAACGCTTGTATTGAGTTTCGCTTATTTTCTGTTATTAGAAGAAGACAGTACCAACATAGTATGTGTTGAATAATTGATTAATATCGCCAACGAAGGCACGTGAAAAGCTTCACCGTTTGTACTGTAGATAGTATTTTGAGGAGCTCAGCGTACTTTATTTACATTAGAAAACAAGTGGTTGTCCATAAGTCAACTAAAATGACAAGAAGTTTGTTCGTTGGTAATTTTGATTTGTAATTTAGGCACGTTCGTTGCTTCAGCACTACCAGTTTCAGATAAGCGTTCAGTTGGGGATTGTTTGTAGAATGGGGTTGTATGTTTCACATTAGATACTACTCTGAATAATAGGTCATTGTAACGCACTGTTCGGTTATAACCACGGATATATTGCTTTCCTATATCTATGGTTATAACCTGATTAAGTATTTTATGTCCAAAAATTTGAATTTCTCAAGTCGCGCATAGGCGACAGTTTATTGGATTTTATATTAATGTAAATTTTACGTGAATTCCTTGACATGCTTCCGGCTATATAATGTGGCTTGTGACACTTGATTTTTTTGTTCGTTAGAGTCACTTGCTTGGAGGGTTTTGAAGCTTTGACAGTTTTGGAAATTAAGTATCACCCCTCTTTATGAGGGATATTGGTCAATTAAGCCCCCCCAAGGTGATGTTTGGTAGTGCTGGTTTTGTTGGGATAATTAAGTAGGTAAATTTGGCGAGATCCGCCATTTTGGCTGCAAGAGAACCGAAGATTGTGGTATTGTGGGGTAGAATAGGCCATACGTACCTAAAGAAAATTACCGTACGAACCGTAGTTTGGAGTGATATAGGCTGTACTCATCTAAAGGAGGTAAACCTTGGTGATGGAGACCCTTCAGGCTATATTTTTTATGGATTTTTTTGACTGCTGCTTCCCGAAGCACCGCATCTGATGGAGATGTACAGTCGTCGTGGATGATATGAACAAGTGGATGGAAACAGTTTCTTGAACAGGTAGGGGAAAATGTTCCACATTGAGACATAATTTACGTTTCGGTAAGTTGCCAGAGGTTATGATTGAATTTTGTAATTTTGTTGTTTCGTGCACATAGATTGACATATTCCTCGCCATTTAACGCAATAAGTTTATCAATATATCGATTTAGAAAATAAATAGGGTGTTTTTAAATCGTGATTTTTGTCTCATTGTGGAACAGGTGTGCTCCACTATGAGACAGAACTTTTTAGACCAAAAAATAATACAAAAAATATATGGTAACGGAAAATGAACATCCTTTTGAAAAAAACAGTATCCAAAAAACTCATTTTGCTAGATAGGACAACATAAAATATAAATACGAGAAGTAAAAAATGAAATAAAATGCTTCAAAATATTAGCGCACATTTAATAAGTTGAAGGTTAGTTCAAAACGTTGGTTGCCTCTTAGTTTTCTCAGTCGTTAAATATTTGGAAAGTATTATTTTGATGTTTTTTTCTTCAATCATACTTATATATTCTGTTACGGGGTGGAAAACAGTTGAAAGACTTGTTACTTTTACGAAGAAATGACATTTCAAATTCATCAACTTTTTTATTTTAAATTTTTCCGACATAAAAGATAATAGTTTTTAATTCATCAAATTGAACTAAAACGTAGTCCCCGGTGTTTGGTTGTCGCTCCAGTGCAAGAAAGTTATCTTTATCCAAGGCATCTTTGATATCACTAGTATCTTCAGAGGAGCCTCTAGTATCTTCCTGATAGGATTCCCTATCATACTCTTCACTAGAAAATTCTTTAAACACTCTGGTCTTGACAACATTTAATTTTCCCTGCTATATTCTCTATTTCAATTCCACCTTCCTCACTTTCTCCTTGGATTTTACTTTTATTTCATTAAGTTCTGGCGTGTCTGTAGCTTTTTCTCTAACCCTGTTCCTTTGTTTTAATTCTGGTACTTTCGGGTATCCTTTCAATACTGCCGGCGATATAAACTTTTCAATAATATTAGTTCCTTTGGTGAGTTCGTATTCTTGAATATCAGTCTTAGCGGTTTCAATTATTGTGCCAGTGTAATCCTGATTATCGGCCGTATGGGTCTCAAATGTTTCGTGTCCGCGCAATCCCCAGTAATGTGATGCTCAGATGGACCAGCAATTTCATCAGCTGACTGGCATCGGTCAGTGACACTGCTAGCAATATAATCGTCGTCCGTGAAAATGTTCTTGTCAAAGGGAAACATAGTTTTTGAAAGCTGATGTTATATTTTTGGGGGTCATAGATTTTTCAAACGCAACACCAACACATTCAGCTATTTCATAAATTGAGATCGAACGGCCTGGATTCCTTAGCATCCCCGATTCAACTGCAGTATTATATTGGGATTTGAATGGGGAAAAAAACGAAAGATCTAAAGGCTGCAATTTGTGAGAGGTGTGCGGTGGCAATGTCAAGATTATAACTCCATTTTTCTTTGCTAGGTCAAGAACATAAGCTATCAAATGGCTTTCATGGTTATCCATAATTAATAGTGTGAGATTGTCTACACTACTCGAGGTATGATGTATAAAGTGATTCATGACTTCTATAAATAAATCCACTGTTATCCAGCCTGATTGTTATGCAATGCCTAAGGTACCGGGAGGAGCGTCGTGCAGCATGTGCTGTTTAAATTTTTTTCTTGTGAAAACCATAACTGCTGGAACAAAGCTTCCAGTGACATTCACAGTGCAGTAGGTGGCTACTAATATTCCGCGTTCACCACTAGTTGCTGAGCTAACTTGTTTAATTCCCTACTTTGTTACAACTTTACGTGGTTTCTGAACAGTAGTGGTTGCGGTCTCGTCCAGGTTGTAGATGCGAGTCTCATCTGAAAAATGCTTTGAACGCTGATAGATCGATTCCAGATTGCCAAAAAATTGACCTACATCATGCTAATTAAATGAAGTAGCTCCGGAAAGGCTACTGTCTTCTGGTTGTCTTACACTCAACTCAGGGTTCCGTGACATAAAACCTAATAGCCATTCCATCCCTACCCGTTTATTAATTTTCCATTTTTCAGGAATGATAAATTTATTTGCATCGGCTACTTCTAAAGCAAGTATTCGCAAATCTTCACTAGTTTTGCCGTAGCACATTTTCGAACAAGTTATGGCGTATTCCGCAATAAGTTTTTCTTGTTCTGAGGTAAAAATATGTCGGCAGGCATAGTTAGGCTTGTATCTTATGCTCACAGTTTGGCCTGCAAGTGTTTGTTTTTGGCGTAGCGATGAAGCATCTTAAACTTAATTTTTCCTTAAGAACCATCTGCACAGCTGCCTTCATTTGGTCCCCTGTGGAAGAACCTTTTTCCGATTTTCGTTGTCTTCCACGAGCCATAGTTTTTACCCTAACATGGAAATAAAATGAAAAACATTAAATACTCATACTTCGAAAAATTTTGTCCCGTCTCATTGTGGAACAAAACCAATTTTTTCGATATTATTTTAAGAAGGTGGCAAATTTTTTTCGATCGTTTTGAACATCTCTAGTTTATACAGAATCCTAACCTAGAAATGCCCAAACAATTTATGAATTTCAGATTTATTGAAAAACCACCAGATTTTATTTAATCACCAATTGAAATATCGACTATAAAAAAACTTAACTCAATTTGACCTATGTAAGACACTAAATATGCTTAGAATTTTCTAAATTTCGTATAAATTGGTGGAGCACATGCACAACTAAATATGTTCGTCGGTTATATTTTTCAAACTAAATAGGCGGGAAGTTCAAAAAGTTATTGCGAATGTCTCATTGTGGAACACTTTCCCCTATGGAAGGTGTAATGATCACGCCATTCAGTAAAGTATCAGCTTTAATTCTCTTAAATGTTTAGAGTCGATGGCGAATGAGTGACTTTAGTACTCATTGATATTATGAAAATGTAATCCAACATAAATCATTGAAAAGGGCATGCAACGTTAGATAACAACTTGTCGTCGAATTGATGAGTGGAAATGGAACTGGTTTCTGAAATATCAGACATGATTGGTATAAGGATGCAATTACTGCTGGTTTTTGCGTATTTATCTGTGGGTGGATATTATAAATCTGCTAAACATAACACACCGTATCTATTCATCCAAATATCTCATTATTTCAAGAACTAGGAAAGGATTGCCATATCATGAATTTGTTTATAGCACTAAATAATTTATGTGACAATTAAATTTAATTTTTCATTTATTTATATTTCTAAACACCCTTAGACCAAAAATTTGGAAAAGTCTTATACAATGTTATCTCAATAAATTTCAGGCAATAAATTGAGAAATATTTGGATTGCTTTTTAAGTATCAATTGAAAACAGAAAAAGTTGGATACACTTAAAAAAGGTATTTTACATGATTTCAAATTTTTTTGTGATTTATTTACTTTGTTTAGTAAATGTAAAATTGTTTACAAATTCACTTGGGACGTGTACATGGCGCAAAGTTTTACTGACATCCGTAGATGGCAGTTTTGGTAGGATTTTATTATACTTAAGATAATCTGTTTATATTTAAAATTCACAAGATAACAACACCTCAAGAAAACTTAATTTACTAAATTGTTATTGCAAAAGTCCAGTTTGATTTTTCAATATGACTTATATGACCTACTATAGAAATCAGAGTCGTAATGAATATAATTTGAAGTAAAGCATTGAATAACTGAATCATACAAATTCAAGTTGTTTATAGAGAATTTAAAATATTTGTTAAAAGGTGGGAGCATTCTCTTAACAAATTTTTAGTAAAAACCAGATTTGTACTATAAGTATGATCCAGAAAGGTTTAGATTTTGTTTATGATACAATTTCAATAGAAATTAAAAAAAACTCTAAATTATTATTATTTCAGATGATGTCAATTTTAAAATTAAGAAGCCCGAATAGGTAATATTCAGTACAAACTATTTGAAGAGTTTTAATATTATGGATTATATTTCGGCCTCGTTTTATAAAGAACACTATGTAGTACCTTCGGCTTAGTCCGAACCGATCACTATTTTAAAGCTAAAAAGTAAACAAATCCTCCCTTCTGCCCCGTCATACATTGTTGTCATTTTCAGTCTTCGTTTTAGTGCTAACTGATTAACACGTTTCGTGTCAAATTCCCAATTTGTTAAGCTTGGTTTTATATCCAATTAACACTGCAATTTGATTTTTGATAATGCCGAAGTATTCAAGAAAAGACGTAGAAGTCGTAGTGACTCTGCGTCTCATAACGAGATTAGTGCAATATTAGAAAGAATACAACATCGATTAGGTGAGGTTGAAAAATATCAGCAAAAAACAAAAAAAGAGACGCCATTATCATCGTTCAAGGTCATCCTCCACCGATTCAAATTCATCGAATTCAACTTATCACAGTCACAGCGAGGGTGGAAAAAAATAATCTGATGCTGAAACAGGAAAAAAATAGAAACGGAAGAGAAACAAAGATATTTGGTACCTGAAAACTGCCAACAGTTATACCCTCCTAAGATAAATGCAGAAGTCAAGGTGGCCTTACATGAGAACACCATAAAACGGGATGAACGACTTATGCTGTTACAGAGACAGATATGTGCCGCAACATCAGCTGTTGCTTTTTTAATAACAAATATGATTAGAGAGTGGGGGGGAGGGGGGGTGACAAATAAAAGTCACATTGAATGTCTTAATGATATTGGCCGGCTCCTCAGTGATGTGCATAATTCAGAATCAGTGTCCTAATAAATTTAAATAAAATTCTTCAAGATTCCTTAAGATCTACTCCACTCTCTAATTTCCTATTTGGAGACGAGCTGGACAATACCATTAAATCTGCCAAAGAACTGGAAGAATCAGGTGCTCAACTTAAAATTCAAAAGACTGTTCCATCGGGGCCTAGTAGACAGGAAGACTCCAGACGTCTATTCACAACAAGGAGGGGAGCTCATCAGAATGGACGGGGTTATCAAGCTTCCACCACCACCAGCGGCAAAAAAGCCTTTGTCCAGCGGCGTCATTACCAGTCCAGGAGTCAGGACTACTTTCAGAGAGAGAAAAGGCGTCGCCACATGTAGAGATCAGTGGTAGACTCAAGCATTTTGCCCATAAATGGCGGGCATTTTCAATTCATACAAGAGTTGTTACTTATATAGCAGGTTTTAGTATTCCCTTAAATAAAAAATCCAAGCAGACAGTTATACCCATACAGCAAACTTGGATGCTTAAAGAAAAACAAATTATTAGAGGAATGATCAAGGATATGTTACAGGAAGGTACTATTTCTTCAGCTACTCATACGGGTGATCAGTTTATTTCTAATATTTTTACGGTTTCAAAACCAGATGGGTCTTACCGATTGATCCTCAATCTGAAGGAATTTAATGAATTTGTAAAAATCAAACATTTTAAGATCGAAGATCATAAGACAGTGACGAGATTAGTTACAAAGAATTGGTTTATGGCCATACAAAATATTTAAGATTTTATTTTAACAACTATCTCTATGAGTATATGTTTGCCATTCGGTTTAAGTTGTGCGCTGTGGGCTTTTACGAATTTATTAAAACCCGTAATGGCACTTCTGAGAGAACAAGGTTTTGTGTCAGTTGTGTATCTAGACGATATTCTTCTTTTTGGAAACTCTATAAACTCTTGTGCAGAAAATAATAAAAAATCTTCAAGTTTATCAAAACAACTGGGGTTTATAATAAATTTTGAAAAAAGTAGCCTATCACCAAATCAAACATGCAAATATTTAGGTTCCGTGTACAATTCACAAAATATGCTTATTTCTTTGCCAATTGAAAAAGAAAAATGTTTAGCCTTAAAAAATAACAGGGATTTTTATGAGGCAAAAATGTACATACCACCATCTTTAGATATGGATTTCACTTGGTGGTCAAACAAGGTTCAATATTCAAATAACACAATACGCCTTGATAATTTCCAGGCCGAAATATATACTGATGCTTCTAGGTCTGGTTGGGGGACACATTTTAGGGGTCATACAGGGGTTTTGATCAAGTAAAGAAAAGACTATCATATAAATGAACTTGAACTTTCAGCTGTATATTTTGCTTTGTAAATAATTTGTTGAATTGTAACATCCTATATCGCGTTGATAATACCACAGCTGTGTGTACCATTAACCGGATGGGGAGTGTTAAATATGAGAATTCAAACCACTTAGCAAGAAAAATTTGGACCTGGTGTCAGGAATGTAATAAGGATATTTTTACCTCTTATATTGCCTCAAAAGACAACATCCACACTGACCGGGCATCAAGATAAATACATAAAGAAACCGAATGGAACCTGGTAGATTATGCGTTTAAAGAAATTACAGATGAATTTGGTTTTCCGGATATAGATTTTTTTGCAAGTCGACTCAACAAAAAGTGTAACGAATTTGTTTCCTGGGTGAGAGATCCAGAGGTCTATAAGGTCAATGCATTTACTTTTAATTGGCAAAAATTCCATTTTTATGCTTTTCCACCTTTTTCAATAGTTTTAAGAGTGCTTCAAAAGATTATTAGGGACCAGGCAGAAGGAATCCTTGTAGCACCTCTTTGGACCTCTCAACCATGGTTTCCTGTTTTTAACTCACTTTTAGTGACAAAACCAATAATTTTGTACCCTAAGAACACCCTTCTTCCTTAGAGCGGAACACATCACCCATTATCGGAGACTCTTTTCCTGGTAGCAGGACGGTTATCAGGGAAGCGCTATTACGACGGGAAGTTCCAAAACAATCAATAGAAATTTTCCTTTCGTCAATATCTTTGTAAACCCTAAGACAGTATTCAGTAGGATTAAAACTGGACCCCTTTGTAATAACGGTGCCAGATGTCTTGAAATTTCTTACTTGGCAGTTTAACAATGGGTCTTCTTATGGTACTCTCAAGTCCTACCGTTCGGCACTGGGGCAGATGACAGGCCCTGAACTAGCTTCTAATTTTCGAATCAAAAGGTTTCTTAAGGGCATATTTCCAAAAAGACCTCCAAAACCAAGATACGAGTATACTTGGGATCCTAGTATTGTTTTAGGTTATATAAGAACCTTAAGCACCATACCTCTGGAGAATATCACAAAAAAACTTGTAGTTTTACTAGCATTAGCATCGCATTAAATACACAAAATTAAACAAACCACAGCCTTATCTTGTTTTATTACAATATTTAGAGAAAACTAAAAAAATTGGGAGGGTCTTGCCAATATCTTTTTATAACGTATAAGAAGCCACACCACAAGGCATCTTCACAGACTATTAGTAGATGGATTAGGACAATTCTGAAAGCAAGTGGTATAAACATAGACAAATTTAAACCATACAGTACACGCCATGCTGCCACATCACTTGCAGCTCGTTCAGGCGTGAGTTTCGACAACATTCGTTTGGATACAGGCTGGTCGGAGAATTCCAAGACATTTGCACACTTTTATAATAGACCCTTGATTGATAATCAACAGTTCGTTCATACTGTTTTAGCTCAGAAGGTTAATATGTCTTAACAAACTTACTTTGTTAATGTTTTCTAGATTTAAGGACTACTATATACATTCTTTTGTTTTATTGGTAATCATACTGTTTCCTTTTTTTTCCAGCTTCGCTGGGAAATATATTATAATTTGGAAAATTATATTAAAATTTCTTGAAAAGAGATTCTCATTTATTAACCAAGCGCATTAGGATGTTACAAGTTGTTACATGCAAGTCTTTGAGCATCTACATAATGTTCTTTATGAGACGAGGCCGAAATATAATCATAAGATCAAACGAACTTACCTTAAGTGATGTTCGATCTTGATTATATGTAGGTCTCGTCGAAATGAAGAAGTCCCTAACCCACCCTATAATTAATTAATTAAATTATTCCCGATACAGTGCAACATCTGCTTTGAAATCGACTGAATATGCGATAACAATGTATGACGGGGCAGAAGGGAGGGTTTGTTTACTTTTTAGCTTTTCTAATAGTGATCGGTTCCGACTAAGCCGAAGGTACTACATAATGTTATTTCGACGAGGCCGTGACGAGGCCTACATATAATCAAGATCGAACATCACTTAAGGTAAGTTCGTTTGATCTTATGAATATATTTCGAAAATTTTGCAATGCTAATTGCTGGAAAATATGCATGAGGCTGTAAGGGTTCGTCAGTGGGGTAGAGCATAAAAAGGGGTTGGATGGTTAGATATACTTCTTTATTCAAACTACAATAAATATTTACTATTCAAATCTAAAGCTCTGACACGATTTATTGGTCCTGGAGGCGGGCAGTCTCTCTAGGGTCGTCGGATTCGGTCGCGGATGATTCTTCTAGATGTACGGATTCCTCACTGGGACGCTAGGTTCTTATAATAAAAGGGGTGTGTCAGGGTCGAGATCCCGCGTTCAACGCACAGCGTAAACTCGGGGGTCGGGAGTTTGCTTCCGTCCCGGGCTCAACACGCTCCGCAATTTCGGCTAATCGGGAAGGCCTCGGTCCTGCGCTCAACACGCTGCAGGGCTTGACCTAGGGTAGGGTAGTTGGCGTCCGCCCTAAGCTCAACACGCTTTAGGACTTCGTCCGATATACAGGGTTTGCTTAGCCTCTAGCCTCGGGTTCAACGTATACCGAGGGGTCAACGACAAGCGGAATGTTTATGTGTTTACAATTCCATGCTCAACACGCTCCGAAATATAGTGCAACACTTTGGTTATTTTCCGTTGAAGCTTCCTATCAATATTCTACGTAAGGTAGAGCTTGCCTTGAATATCGCAGAACGTCTGTTTTGGTAGTATCGGTCAAGTTATTAGCGGAAAGACGAAGGTGCTGCCCTCTCGGTGCTGGGTGCCCAACTCTGTCTAGTTTGGCTTGTGTAGTGTTCTGTTTTCTGATTATTTATCGGGGTTATTTCATGTTCAGACGACTGTGTCGTTACACCCCTCCCAGGTCGTATAACATTTTGGGACAAAATTTTGGTTCCGCGCCAGTGGCATGGGACTCTGTGGTGCTTTTTTTGCTTGGCTTTGTACTGTATGCTAATACTCTCTCCGTTGGCTAGTCTGTATCGGTACCTTCTCCTTCCTGTCTTCGGCTTATTTTTTATTTGCTCCGGCGAGTTGGATTAGTGGTCCTTCACCGGTAGGGACTGATTTCTCCTTTCTATCAACTGGTTCCATTTCTGCTCGACTGATTTTCCTTGTGTTGAAGGTCGGTCCAATTCTCTCTCTTGGATTTGTCATATGACATCGTCGTACAGGTCGAGTACGTCTTCCATCTCTGCGGTTTGGTTTATTGCCTTTACTGGAGGTTGGCAGTGATCCTATGACGTCGGAGCTCACTGTGTGCCATGGTTTTTGAGGGATCTTGGTCGATTGCATTCGACTCGGTTTTTGTAGTTTCGACGGTTTATATTTCTGGCAGCTTTGGCACTCTCTTACGAACTTAGCTGTGTCTCTGAACATTCCTGGCCAATAGTATTTCCTGGCTAGTCGTGCTATTGTTTTTGCTATTCCCAGGTGTCCTGATGTATGACTGCTGTGGTTTTCTTCTATTATTTTCTGTTGTTCGCTTGTGGGGATGTATAATTTCCACGGGTTTGGCTTTTATGTCTCCTTCAAGTCATATTTATCCCAAAAGTATCTGTATAATTTATCATCTATGATTGTGAAATCCGAATGCTTTTGCGGTTGTGTTCCTACTCCTGTTTTTTTTCCGTACCAATCTGCTTTACTTTTCTCCGGTGCTACGTTAATGTAGTCTATCGGATTACTCGGTCTATACCGCTGTTTGATAGGTGTGTTGTGCTTTAGTTTTATTGTGTGTTCTGTCAATGGTGTTACTCCCTGGTTGTTGTTGAACTTTTTTATTTCTGTTTCTAAAAATCTTTCTAGTCTTTTTCTTCTCTAGTGCTGGTAGTTCCGGATTAATATTAAACTTGGGGTTGGCTTCTGTTTGATTTACTTCTTCCATGTTAACTACTGCCTGTTGTCTTTTGTTATTGTATCTTATACTCTGTAATCTTTCTATGAATGCTTCATCTTCGTGTATCCTTTCTTCCTGCTCTTTTTTTTGTATTTTTCCGTTGTCCGTTTTCTTGTGATTTTCCTGTTGTTCCTTTGGGCTTTGTACGGTGTGATCTATCTGTGTTAGTTTGTTATGAATTTCTTGCTCTTCAGGGGTTAAGTCGGTTTCTTCTTTTAACAGGTCTGCCCATGGTATTTTTCTCTCTGCAGTATCTGCTACTCCTAGAATTGCTTCGGCTTCTAGGTTCGGTATATAGAGGAATTTTGTCTCGCCCTCTCGTTTAGCTATTGTACACGGAATAACAAAGCTCTTTGTAATTATCATTTTATATCCGTTTGCTAAAGTAACCGCCGTATTTTCTAGATTAGTCCTATATTTGGAGTGTTTAATTTTGTTCAGGCCTTTTGTCCCTATGTATGATTTCTGTGCTCCTGTGTCGATTAACGCGTTTAATTGTTGTTGGTTTTGGGTAAAAATTGTTATGTGCGGTCTTTTATCTTCTAATATATCGTAACTGTTCGTAGCAGAGGATTTTAATGTGCCCATCTTGCCTCTCAAAGAATCGGCCCTTGTGACGTTTCCCGAATTCCAGCAACTGCATTTATTTGACGGTGTTCCTATTGTTCCGCAATGGCTGCAAAATAATATTTGTTTCCCGTAGCAAGTTTATTTTCTATGTCCTCTTTTACCGCATCTCTAGCAATAATCTTGTCGGTTATAATTCGGTAATTTGCTCTTGTTTTGCGGACTTTGCCCCGTGCGGCTGTTGTAATTGGTCTTACTCTCGGGTTTGCCCGCTTTCTCGATCTCTTTTCGGATACTTTGTAGTTCGTCTATTCGCCGTGTAAGGTCTCTTATTGATGCGATTTCATTTCTTCGGACGTGAAGTTTGTATTTCGGGTTCACATTTCTATATATCCTTTCTAGTTGTTGGCTACTGTTGAAGCCCATATGCCTGCGCATTAATGTCTGAATTTCTGTGATATATTGTTTAAACGGTTCGTTTTCTCCTTGTTTTCTCTCCATTATCTTCTCTTCTAAGTATGTTGATAAATCTAATGATACATAAAATGATACATAAAATATCTTGAAATCATCTACGAAATCTTGCCAAGTTTCGCAGAGATGTTTATTATTCCGGTACCAAAGAATTGCTTTGCATTTTAGCACTTCTGGCAGAGCTCTAAGTATAACTTCGTCGTTTAGCTGGTAGCATGTTTTGAGTTCTTGCAAACTTTCAATGAACTCTATCAGGTCTTTTGAGCCATCAAAGTATACTTCCCATCTCCTTATTTTGTCCAGTCCTATGCAATCTACGTGTTTGTAACTGTACCTACTATGTCTATCTTCGGGCTCGCTGTCTTCGTAAGTGTACATTCTTTCTCTAGGTTTTTCAGCTTCTTGTATGCTGTTTTCTTGTTGTCTGGTATTATGTCCTATCTGTTTCCTTATAAAATGTACCATTCTGGCCCGTAGTGTGTCCATATTACCGCTTGTGTCTAATTCGAATTTTTGTAGTTCTGTTACTAGCTCTTCCTTCTTGAGCTTGTATATCCATCCTACTTTTGTGTCCGCAATCTCTAATCCCACGTCGGCGTATTCTCCTTGTTCGCTCATGATATGTTCCTGTCTGATTTGCCGCTTTTGTATGTTTGGTTACTCCCTGACTGTTCTGGTGTATCTAACCTTTTGCAATTTTTGTATCCCTTATCTTAATTTTGTAATCGTTTCCTCCCTGGATGCTCTGGTATATCTGTAATCTTTGTTTCCCTCATCAAACCTTTTGCTCGGGCGCCATTTGTAAGGGTTCGTCAGTGTGGTAGAGCATAAAAAGGGGTTGGATGGTTAGATATACTTCTTTATTCAAACTACAATAAATATTTACAATTAAAATCTAAAGCTCTGTACAATAAGTATATACACGATTTATTGGTCCTGGAGGCGGGCAGTCTCTCTAGGGTGGTCGTCGGATCGGGTCGCGGATGATTCTTCTCTGTTGTCCGGATTGTCACGGTTATTGTCTACCCTTCACGGCTCCGGTTTACCCTGCTCGGGCGTTGTTGTACTCGGTTGTCCGGATTCCTCACTGGGACGCTAGGTTCCTATAATCAAAGCGGTGTGTCAGGGTCGAGATCCCGAGTTAAACGCACAGCGTAATCTCGGAGGTCGGGAATTTGCTTCCGACCCGGGCTCAACACGCTCCGGAATTTCGGCTAATCGGGAAGGCCTCGGTCCTGCGCTCAACACGCTGCAGGGCTTGACCTAGGGTAGCTGGCGTCCGCCCTAAGCTCAACACGCTTTAGGACTCCGTCCGATATACAGGGTTTGCTTAGCGTCTAGCCTCGGGTTCAACGCACACCGAGGGGTCAACGACAAGCGGAATGTTTATGTGTTCACAATTCCAGGCTCAAGGCTCAACACGTTCCGGAATATACTCCAACACTTCGGATATTTTCCGTTGAAGCTTCCAATCGTTATACTACGTAAGGTAGAGCTTGAATATCACAGAACGTCTGCTTTGGTAGTATCGGTCAAGTTATTAGCGGAAAGGCGAAGGTGCTGCCCTCTCGGTGCTGGGTGCCCAACTCTGTCTAGTTTGGCTCGTGTAGTGTTCTGTTTTCTGATTATTTATCGGGGTTATTTCATGTTCAGACGACTGTGTCGTTACAAGGCTTACGGCTTCATCAAATACACGTGCGTATAGTGTTCCCAGCACTGACGGGCAATCAACGTTTTTAGCAGAGTTGACCATCGTTAAAGTAAAGTAGGTGAGTGTGGTGACTTAAAACCTTAGTTTAAGTCTGAGAGCAATAGCCGCTAAAATTCATGTCTCATGCAGAGATAGACTAGTTAAACGTTTACGTTTCAATATTTGAATCCATCTGTTATCAACAAAATAATTCTTCAGGTTTCGTCACATTTTTCCAATACGAACCTGCTGATTCGACTTATCCATAATACCAAGTAAATCTTGGAGCAACAATTGAAGAAGTGCAAGTTTTGAATGGCAGAAAGTTGCAAAATTAGGTAAGATAAATCACGTGGAAAAAGGTCAAATTGTTAACAAACATTACAATAGTTAATCGCATATTGTTAATGTTACGTAAATTGTCATAATATTTCAAAAATTGAACGGAATGTTGAAGGTAAATGTGAAATCAGTTGTAAATGTTCAAATGATGCTAGAATTGAATTGATTGAATTCTTCATTTTATAATATTGACCAGCGGCGTAACAAATTATGAAGAATATACATTCATCGCGAATTACAGAATATTATGCAATAAAAATTTTCTCACACCTTCTCAAAATTATACTTCATTTTGGACAAGGTTAACTTTAGACGGCGGTTAGAAAGTTCAAAATGAATATATTCCTCTTATATTTAAATTCTGGGTAAAAAATTATTCGACGGTGGATGGAGAGATATGAATAATTATCAACTACCGCATAAGAAAACATAAAACCGGATTAGTCATTTTCATGGGGTGCAATGTTAGTTCGCCTCCTCGTGGTGCACCCTGGGTAACGCTAAAGAACTAACAATCTTGGCAGCCAGATAATCATTGTGATCTCCTGGCTAAAACACATGATGAATGCTAAGCTAAAAAAATCAAACGGCCCTTCGATTGACTAAAAGTCTTGGACCTAGTCTCAAGATATGCCAACTTAATATAGAAGGAACAAGCTGGGCAAAGTGCCAAGTTCTAGAAAAAAATTTAAGATCTAATGATATCGACGTTGTCGCTATACAGGAAACCCATACGGAAAATATAGAACAACTAACTAAAAGAGGCACCATACCAGGATACGACCTGTTGGGAGCTGTATACCATCGTGCTTATGGCGTGGCCACCTACGTTCGCTCCAATGTTGAGAATGCACAGTTCTGCTCGGCATCGGATTCGGACAATATCCAGCAAGTAATTGTTAAAATTGGGGACATAACCATGAACAATATATATAAACCTCCCGGCAACTCATGGCCACCGAATGTGCTTACAACTCTGCCGCATCCGGCTGTCTATGTGGGAGATTTTAACAGCCACCACACTCAATGGAAGTATAAGAACAACGACAACAACGGTGAAACTCTAATAGACTGGTCAGAAGACAATAATACGTACCTTATCTTCAATGCAAAAGACCGGGGTTCCTTTAAATCAGCAGCGTGGAATCAAGAATATAACCCTGATCTCTGCTTTGTGAGCACAGATGATGAAGGTGTGCCAGTTCACGCTACTCGCACAATTATGTTAGACTTTCCACACAGTCAACATCGACCAGCGATGATTAAAGTCGGAATGAGTATCCCTCTGGTTAGGTCTTTTCCTCGCCCAAGATGGAACTTCAGGAATGCACGTTGGGATGATTTTTCCGGTGGTCTTGATAAATGCCTTGGTTGGGTTCCCCCTGAAGCAGGTAACTACCAGAGGTTTGTAAACGCTTCAATCGAAACAGCGAAGAAGACCATCCCCAGAGGCTACCGTAAAGAATACGTACCAGGGTGGACCGATGAATGTGAGCAAGAGTATCAGCGTTTCCTAGAGAGCGGGGACAGAGAAATTGCGGATGACTTACTGCTTAAAGTGGATGCGGCGCGGCGCGAGATGTGGACGGAAACTGTTGAAGGTTTAGATATCAAAATATCTAGTAGGAAGGCCTGGTCACTTTTAAGAAAACTGGGCGGTGATCATAAAACAGCGAATACTGACAAAAAATTATCAGCTAATAAAATACTGACACATATTGTATCCGTCTCCAGAACACCAAAGGACAGAGACCACGCCACTCAAGTCAAACATGAGCTCACGAAACTAAAGACCTCTTGTGAAGAACTGATCGATTTCTCTAGCTCATTCACTATTGACGACTAAACAGAGGCTCTTAAGGATATTAAGTCTGGAAAGGCCCCAGGACCCGACGGGATCCACTCAGAGTTCCTTCTAAATTGCGGAAAATACACTAGGAAATGGCTAGCTATGTTCTTCACAGATATCATGGAGAAGGGTAAAATTCCTCACGCAATGAAGCAATCAAAAATCATTGCTATTTTGAAACCTGGGAAACCGGATGACGATCCAAAAAGTTATCGCCCCATAGCACTGCTGAGCATGATATATAAACTCCTAGAAAGAATACTTCTTAATAGAATAGGGACTAAAATTCTTGAGCGAGTTCCGATTGAGCAGGCTGGATTTCGACCAAAGAGAAGCTGCACAGACCAGGTTATGTCGTTAACAACGCATATAGAAGCAGGATTCCAAAAAAAGTTAAAAACATCGGCCGCTTTTATTGACTTGTCAGCAGCTTATGATACAGTGTGGAGACACGGTCTCCTATATAAGCTCATACAAATAATTCCATGTGCAAGAACAATTAGACTTGTTGATAATATGCTCGCAAATAGAACTTTCCAGCTTATACTCCACAATCAAATAAGCTCTTCAAAGATACTGAACGAAGGGCTACCACAAGGATCTGTTTTGGCCCCACTGCTCTTCAGCCTATACTTATCTGATATGCCGGAGACTAAATCGAGAAAATTTGGCTATGCGGACGATTGGGTCATAGCTACCAGACATCAATCTTTTGAGGAAACTGAAGAAACGTTAACAGTTGACCTAAGAACACTAGGAACTTACTTTCGCAAGTGGAGATTGAGGCCCAATCCTACTAAGACAGAGACGTCTTGTTTCCACCTCTGCAACGAAGACGCAGCCAGAGAACTCCAAGTTTACTTCGAGGGAAGACTCCTCCACCACAACACTCACCCAAAATATCTAGGAGTTACTTTGGATAGAACGCTGTCCTACAGAAAACATTTAGAAAACACAGCTGCCAAACTGCGAACGCGAAATAACATCCTTCACAAACTTTGTGGCACAACATGGGGCTCTTCTGCTAACACCTTACGCACCTCAGCAATTGGACTTGTTTATTCGGCTGCAGAACACAAAGCTCCTGTTTGGATAAACAGTGCACACATACATAAAGTTGATGTCCAATTAAATAATACCATGAGGATTGTATCTGGCACCCTGAAATCTACTCCCATACACTGGCTTCCTGTGCTAAGCCACATACCCCCACCAGACCTCCGACGTAAAACTGCCCTCCTTCGTGAGTATGAAAAAAATCAGGAAAATCCGTTACTGCCTATACACGCCGACGTAAGCGACTTGGACAAGAACAGACTGCGTTCCAGAAGACCCCCCATGAGAACCGCCAAAGAGCTGGATGCCTTAGAGTTTAATTCTGCACACTTTTGGGAACGAGAATGGAGAGACGCCTGTCCAGCCCACTGTAGAGATCTTCCTTGTATAACAGAGAAGCCACCTGCCTATGAGCAACCACGGAAAATATGGACCTCCATTAACCGAATACGCACTGGCCATGGTAGGTGCGGGGACTCACTCTACAAGTGGGGAAAACACCATCTCCAGCATGTGACTGCGGTGCGGCTAATCAAACAGTTCACCACATCGTTACAGAGTGCCAGAAAAGAGCCTAAAACGGCAATTTCAACGACTTCCTGATAGCTACCAAAGAAGCGATTGATTATATTTGTAAATTAGATGTTTGTCTGTAATTTGATACGTGTGTCATATACCTATATATTTATGTTTATGTTTTATATTTTATATTTTTATTGAATTAATTTATGTCATGTGTTTCTGTGCCATACGATAAATAAAATAAATAAATAGTAATTTTCATCACATGATTAGCGCAAGCGCAGTGGCCACGTAGAGAGAGCGGTAGTTTGAAAGTTTTGTACTGTCTTGTGCCATAATGGCTGAGAAAGCAATACCCATCATTAGAACAAATTATTGACGGTGATCTACTTGTTCACAATTCAGTTGAAGTGCATAATATTGTGAACAATTAACAAGGTGGTTAATGTGTCATGGGCGTTCGCAAAAAGGCAAAAATAGGGAGCTGGTTGAGAGGTTAGCTGTGAATACAATCTATTTTCTAAATAAAGTTAAATAAATGATTATTGAATAATTTTATTCTAATTAACTATGATAATTTATTGTTAGCACATGTAGAAACTCTAAAATTAACATCGAGGTTGATAATGAATAGGTATTATTTATAATATTCAAATTTATATTTCTGACGTTCTAAACAATTCATTTGTAATCATGGAATTACGCCGTATATATTACTAATGTCATTTTTTTATCTACGCTCGTTACATAATGACGTTGTTGTGGCACTCATTAAAATGTCATCATGCCGTACTTTATAGCATTTGTGCTATAAAATAAAAAATGAACACGCTTCTTATAAACTCATTACTCAATTGGTTGAAATATGCCAGAACGGCTCTTTGATAGTTAACACGTTGAGTGCCAACGTCCGGTATGATGGACATACCGGTTCCTTACTTGCAGCCCGCGCAGTGTCGCCAGATTCTTTATATTGATTATCTGCAATTTAACCTCAAAAATTCTTCATATTTCTGCAGTGGTTCGTAACGTCATTTTGGAGTACCAACACACCGTTAGTAGGCCAAAGTATACGTGATGAATATTTTTATATTCCGTAAACTTTGGGAAGGCCAAAAAAACTGTGAAGTAGGTAGGTTACTATCTAGAGGCTGAATTGCCAATAATTTCGAATCACGAAATGCATGAAATAATTGCAGATACATATGAATTTTAAAAAAATTCTTCATATTCTAGTGGGTTTCGTAAAATATTCTTCTTTTCTTCATTAGCTTTTTGGAGGCTAAAATTCTGCATATTGAAGAAAATTATGCATTTCTGGCAACATTGAGCCCGCGTCCGGTTAACTGGGAGGGCGTTAAACGGCGATTCTCTATAATTCGATTTATTACGGTCTACCAGTATGAATCGGATAATTGTTGTGTGGGCTATAGTTAAAGAATTAGATTTTGTGCTTTTTCTCGTAATATTAAGCATAACGTGGCAACATGTGGGACAACAGACAAATGGGTTCTCTCGGGACGCTAGCAGCTGTGATTCTTTAGTTACTAGCCTGCAGTAGTATATAAAAGAAGGTGTTCTTGGGACGTTTTGTTATTAATTTACGAAGTTGTTAGTAGGAGTTTAGTATAATTATTATTGTGTTCAAGATGTTTGCAAATTATGGCGCTGCAACTCCAAGGTAAGGTAAGTGCGATGTTGCCAACTTTACTAATTATCTAAAGTTCAATGCTGTTTTTCTTTAGTTGCAGTGGTTTCCGTAAATGGAAAAGAAACATTGATAGCGGAAAACCGTTGACCCAGGCTAAATTCGAATATTATCTGTATAATTCGGAAGAAAGTGACTTTAATTTTTCAAGTGACGTAGGATATAACAGATAGTCCATTTTATCCGGATAAAGAAAGAAGTAGTTGCAGTTCCGAGTCTGCAGACGATGTGGAACATACCGACATTACCGGCCAAGTTGACAATTTTTCACTTACTGATTCACCGGACTGCTGGAACAGCAACAGACCCCAATAACAAAGAATGGACTGACGCTGAAGAAGAGCCTCTCAAAATATCAATGTGAACAGCCTACCGCCTAATCCATGTCCGACAAATTACCTTATGCTTTTCTTCGACGAAGATATCTTCGAAAAAATTACAAAACGATGCCAATAGAAAGGCAAATAGAGTATTTTCCTCCAAAATACAAGGTCGAATAGAGACAAAAATTGGCAAGATATTTGAATCAAGGAGATGCGAAAATTGATGGGTTTGTGTTGTTTATCTGGTACGGTTAAATTTTCTCTATTCGCCAAGCAGTGGGGTCGTAATATTTTGTACTTCCATCCTATATTTGGAAAAACGATGCCTAGAAATCGGTTTCAAATAATTCTAAAAAACCTAAGGTTTGGTTTGTTGATCATACTACAATAGACGAAAATGACAAGTTGTTCAAGATCCGGCCGATTCTGAAAAAACATATCAATCGATGAAGCAATGGTTGGTTGGAAGGTTGGAAGGTTGTCTTTTTGGCAAAACATATCCAGTAAAAGCCATAAATATGGAACGATCAAATAAAATAATTTAATTTGTTTAAAACTTCATTATATTTGAACTAATGTTCAATTAAAACTAGTTGACGCGTTTCGCTAACACAGTTGCTTTCTCAAAAGGAATGAAGGCATAATAAATAAATACAGTATTCTATTATACCAATATTAACAAAGGTATTGAAAAAAAGTACCTGTAAATTCATTCACTACAAACATTCCTAAGCTATCTTCTAGGTAAAAAGGTTTAATAAGGGAGAGTGATTGATATCAATTTGGTCGTTAAGAAGGTCACCTGAATATTTGTTTTTGTTTATCTCAAGAGCCTCTAAAATAATTAAACTGAAGGATTTACCTTCTACATGTAAAATTTAAAAATTTGTGTCGAAAAAGTGTTGGTTTTTTAATAAATGATTTCAATAGTTAGAATCTAATTTTTTATTGTCATAGCTACGTTGAAATTCTAGTTTCAAAATTTCTAAAAGTTCTACCGATATAAATTTTATCACATTTGTCATTACCACATTTTAATTTATAAACTACTGATTTGTTTCATTTTGATGATTTATATTTGTTATTTTTAAAAGTATGTAAAACTTTTAAATTGTTTATTATTATTTTTATCAGAAGGGAATATTTGTTCCAAAGTCGGTTTTATCATCTTTTTATTTATGATATTGTCAATTAAATTTGGATCGTAATTATTAGTATTGAATGGGACTGTTAAGAGTCTGTGTATCATACTATTGAAAGCTGCTATTTTATGACTGAATGGGTGGACCGAATTATTATGAATTGTATTGTCTGTGATGGTTTATGAAATATAGAAAAATCATGTTCATTATTTATATTTGAAATTGTGAGGTCTAAAAAGTTTATAGACTCATTTTGTTCATTTTGTTGTCTACGGTAAATTTAATATTATTGTGAATTGAGTTTATGTAAGTAATGACGCTGTCTAATTGTCGATTTGTACCGGTGAAGCTAGCTAAAATGTCGTCCAAATGTTGGCGCCAGTACATAAATTTTTTATGAATTATTTTTTCTACATTATCCATGAACATTTCTACTAGCAGGGGCTGAGGGGGTTGCCCATAATCAAACCATATGTACTGCTATAAACATCTCAATTGAAATGAAAACAATTTTGATTCAAACACACTTTTAATAAAGGTATGATATCAGAGTGAATTATAGGATTAACATTATTGTATATGAGCAATTTATCAACAAGAGTTGTAATTACAAAAATACATTACTATAAAACTCGATTCAAGAAACCAGTTAGCGCCGCGATGACGAGATACCCCACCAGAACAGCAGAGCCCCCACGCCAGGATGCTCACGAAGAATCGACGGTAGAAGGGAAAGAGACTTCCATTACTACCACTACGATGGATATAAAAATGCAAACCAACAGACGATGAGACGACTTGGTTTACGGACTCCAGCTCCTACAAGTTCAGCCGCCTCCAGTGCGAAGCGTAGGTCGAAGGTATTGACTTTAACCTTAAACGCTTTACACCATCTTTCGTCGAGTGTTGTACTAAGTCGGAGTATTGATCCTACTTTATACATCATTCATTAGAACGGCCGTTGGTTTCTGGTATTGACGGAAACGAGAGCGATTGTTCAAACTGAATTTCGGTGTGGTACTGACACACTGAAAGCTCTACAGTATCTCCGTAGGAAAGCACCGTTAAGCCGGGTACTGACTGGCTATAAACGCTCGCTTTAAATGTTAGTATAATTTCGGTGTGGTATTGACACGCCGTAATAACTACAGTCCCTGCAAGCAGAAGTATTCGTTAAGCTGGGTACTGACTAGCTACAAACGATACTCTCAAATCTTGAGAGTAAAACCGAAAGAGTATTGATCCGCCGGCTGCTCATATCCCTGGCTGACTGAACATTCCACATGACGTAGAGAGTCCCGTACACCATCGAGTATATCGCCGGAATCGAAATACACACCGCTATAGTTTCACCTACATACTATTCGGACCATCAGTACCTATCAATCGACGAAAGAATACGGACCGTCGAAGCGTGACCTTCAAAATATTTACGTACCGGAGAAATATATAGAAATTGAATTTTAGTTTATTTTTGTCGTTGTGAATAATATTTTTTTTTAGAAATAAATCAGTTAATTTAATTGAACTCTGTCTCCTTTGGGCTTACCTGGACAATACGCATTACAAAATGGCGCCCGAGCAGAAAAATTAAATTGCGTAGCCCGGTATCAACGTTTTTTTGCCCCGTTAACAGAGACTAACGAAACAAAAGAATTTTTAAAACCAGAAAATTGATTCAAATTTGTAAGGCGGAGTTTTAGGACATCGTAATAGACACTGACAATGGCATCCGAAAGCGATGATGGAGCGTATGGATTAGAAGTTGCGGACGAGAAAGTTGGATGGGTTTACAGACTACGACAAACAGACATCCGCGCGGAATTAGAATCCAGAGGGTTAGTTTCGACAAGAAAAATGTCAGAACTAAGAGCTAGGTTAGTGGACCACTTACGGACGGCCATCACAGATACACCAAACATCCAGGACAAGAGTAACGTTACTCTGGAACCAGTAATACCTACACAACCACAGGAGGACAAGGATTTACATGCTCTAGAGATAATTAGAAAATGGGGTATACATTATGATGGATCCAGAGACCCAATAGAATTCCTGGAATCGGTGAATGAGCTCAAAGATTGCTACAACATACAAAACAAACACCTATTTAGGGCACTTCCTATTATTCTGAAGGGAAAGGCAACGTTGTGGTACAGAAACAATAAAAACCAATGGACAGGATGGACAGATTTTATAAGGGACATCAAAACATTTTTCAACCGAGACAACAATTTACAACAACTGGAAGACATTATACGTAACCGCCGACAACAGACACATGAAAGATTGAAAGAATTCCTGTCAGATATCCAGACATCAATCAGAAGACACAACGGCTTTTCCGAAACCCAAGCCATAGATAGAATATATTCAAACTGACAAAATTAGTCATCGATCACGAGGATATCCAAAAGGAAATTCAGAATCACGACCAACCGATACCGAAATCCCGTCACGAGTTACAGGATAACGCCACACATCCCACATATTCCGGACTTAACAGAATACAGAATTTCAGTAGGAACACATGCTGTTGGAGATGCGGGAAAATAGGACATAACCGTCGGGTATGCCGTTCACGCTCAATACTATTCTGCAGTCATTGCGGATCGATAGGTATTTTGTCCACGGATTGCACGTGCAGAAGACAACCGGGATACGACAATGGAACTGGACAAACCAGGGGCACTCCATTTCCCCAATACAGACACCCACGGTCCACGAGACAGTAAACCAGTCCCCAGATAGGAGACCACACGCCATAATGACCATTCATGAAGGGAAAACCCTCCATGCATTACTCGATACAGGACCAGTAAAATCATATATAGGGAACAAAGGTTTACAGTTCGTACAAGAACTAGGATTACAACCACGCGAGGCAGAAGGTCTACGTAACACTCGCAAACGGCAAACAGACACACATACAACACAGTTATACAATACATTGTGCAATACAGAATACATGGAGAAGAGCACAATTTTACTTCCTACCAGATCTCACTTCTGAAGCCATAATTGGAATAAATGAGTTGGAAGCATGGAACTTCAAACTGAACTACCCGAGTAGTCATGAGCAAACCTAGATGAACAGCGAATACACCCCAGTCAACGTAATTAATTCAGAAAATCCGCCCAGTTACAGCCCAGACATGTACCCGACACCCGATCCAGACATAGACACGCCGCACAACCCAGACACAGATACCGATTTCAACATAACCGCAGAATTACGTCCACACGAGAAAGAGAAATTACAAAAGATGCTACGAACAGAAATACAGAAATTCCAGGAGATTCAAGGTACAACACATCTCATAGAACACCGAATTATACTAAAACACAATACACCGATTAACCAGAGGTACAAACCACGCAACCCAGCGATGCAAAAAATCATTAATGAAGAAATTGACAAAATGGTACAGGACGGAGTCATAGAACAATCAAATAGCCCGTACAGTTCGCCAGTCGTATTAGTACAAAAAAAAGACAGGAGCTACAGGTTCTGTGTAGATTTCCGAAGAATTAACGAAATTTCAGAAAAAGATGCATGCCCATTACCACACATAAATCACATATTGGAAAAACTAACAGCCGCCAAATTCATCTCGACCATAGATTTAAAAAACGGTTACTGGCAGGTACCTTTGACAGAGGATAGCAAACCATTAACTGCTTTCATCGCACCAGGAAAAAGACTATTCCAATTTAAAGTTATGCCATTCGGACTACACGCCGCTTCAGCAACTTTTCAGAGATTACTAGACAGGGTAATTAGCCCAGAAATGGAACCACACGCTTTCACATACCTGGACGATATAATAGTGTTAGGAAAAACGTTCGATGAACACATACAACATTTACGAGAGGTATTTAGACGACTCCAGGCAGCTAAATTAAAAATAAACATAAAGAAATGCAACTTTTGTAAAAACGAACTCAACTACTTAGGACACGTAGTTAACCCTCCATCACTCGCGCCGATTTTATCTAACATCCAGTTAATTTGGAATAAAAGTATTATAGTAGGCAGAAAGGTTTATTCTTTTAACTGTAACTATTTATAAACATATTTTAACACAAAAAATATCTAAAAAATACAATTATTCATAAAAACAAAACTAAGCAACTGGCCATAAACTCGTTGGGATCTAAAAAAGACTAGTTTGAGGAATGGTATTATATAAAGAGCAAATAGCTACCTTCAAAAATAAGTCGCACCCTAAGCATCTTCGTCATTGCCAAAACATTGACGACAAATCAGTGTAGTAGCTGCAGTATGTTCCTTACATATAGGGTTTTGGCAGTTTGAGCAGTGACGCTGAGTAAATCTGTTTTTTCTCAGAGGGCAAAATTCACACCTCACTTTGGTCTGAGGAGGTCGATCATGATTGGGTCCTTGTTGTTTTCCAGTGATATTTCTTATTTTTACCTGAAGGTTGTAAGGAAGCGTTGGAATTTCAGAACGTCGACAAACCTGTGGCATAATAAGCATTTTGCTAAGTCCCGAAATATATTGTCTTCGAGAAATAATTTTGTTTGTGTTTTCCCTATATATTATTTGGCTATTGACAGTTGAGATATTTAGTAGGCTACAAAATATGGTAAATGGCCATCTATTTTGCTAAATCTAGTTATGGAATAGTCAGCTTTCATTTTGTCAACCACATCCACACCTCCTTTTGTAAAATTGTAGTCCGTAATAATTTCGGGCTTACAAGCTTCAACTGTTTTTTCATCGATATTACCATCAGTATGCATAGTGGACAAAAGCAGCACGTTTTTGTTTGGCTTTGGTACATAGGATACCAGAAGACAATTATTAGGTTTCACACCATACGCAAATATACTGCTCTTTACTGGTCGTTGTTTCACTTGTAGTAACTCTGGAGGGACTTGGGGTTTATTCTTTCGAACAGTACCAATCATAGTCAGACGATGATTTTCCACCAAACTATTGGCCAATGGCACCGAAGTGAAATAATTGTCCGTGGTAACATTTCGTCCTGTTCCACTTATAGGTTCTATGAGTCGCATAACTACACTGGCTGCATCATTTTTGATCTGGAAAGGTCCCTCTGGTTGCTTACCTGCATAAATTTCGAGGTTTAACGTAAAAAATGTTCTGGAATCAACTAGTGCATAAATTTTTATGCCGTATTTGGCGGGCTTATTGGCAATGTATTGCCTAAATCGACATCTACCTCGAAATGCCTGTAACATTTCATCAATTGTCACATAAAATCCAGGAGTATAGGTTTTTTTACAATTTTCTACAAATAATTCAAATAATTCTCGAATTGGAGCGAGATTGTCAATTGCAGAATTCTGTGGTCGAGATCTAGCATCATCAAATCTTATAGATTGGATCAATTGATGAAATCTTTTTTTAGACATAGTAGCTACAAAAATATCGGGTACTGTGCCATCGGTTTTCCAAAGTTCATCAGTATTCAAATGCTGCCGTCGTTTTACACCAGCCATATATAGTAGACCAATAAATGCTAATATTTCCTTATAGTCAGTCGGAGCACAATCTCGTGGGCGCTGAAAGGAGTTTCTCATCAAGTCTAATTTTTGATTGGTATATTTTACAATGTTATTTATCATTTCTTCTGAAATAAATAACTTCCAGCAATCCAATATATTTTTAGCCTGTTTTGCCAAACCTTTTACGCCAGGCAACCTTGTAACTATATTGCGGGCTTTTACTTTTCCTCTAGGCTGAAGAAGTTTATGTTTGTACCAAGAGGTCTTATCTTTTCCATAAAATTTAGGAATCCCATCACATGGATTGGTCTGTAGACCAGGTAATATATCATCCGTTTCATCTGCAGATTGCTCTGTGTCTGTCTGATAGTCATTATGTTCTGAAGCATTGTCACTCAGATCACCATCAGAATCAAACGCTTCTTCATTGGTCGGAACCTCTTCATACCATTTCAGCAACTTATTTTTAGTATTTTCATCCATGTTTTACTACTACAAAATTTATTTATACTAATAAAAATTACGCTTAAATTAAAAAAAAACCTTACCAATTTTTTACAAAACACAAAAAAATAACATAAGCAACACAAAAAATAACGTACGCCTTCACTTGCGTCGTACGTGATCGCTCGTGTGTTAGTTTTATACTAACAATATGTGATTACAGCATCTAAACAAATACTTTTCCCCTCCCCACTATACATGTGCATAGTAGACCACGTCGTCATGGTATTCCTGGGCGCACGACAAACAAAAAGCAAAATTGTAAAAATTATTTAACATTTTTAAAAATTGTTAGATTTTTTCTAACGGTGCGAGCGATGGAGGGTTAATAAGGACGAAATAAAAACGGACGAATCCAAGATCAAGGCGATCGTAGGCTATCCGGCACCGACAACAATAAAGAAAGTTCGGAGATTCCTAGGCATAACTTCCTGGTATAGGAGGTTCATTAAGGATTTATCTACAACAGCTGCTCCACTAACAAGCCTACTAAAGAAAAAACATAGGTGGAGCTGGGGCCCGGAACAGGAAAACGCGTTCAACACAATCAAGAAAATATTAACTCAAGCTCCAGTATTGGTATGCCCCGATTTCTCCAGACGTTTCTACCTACAGACAGACGCATCAAATCACGGTTTAGGTGTAGCTTTGCTTCAAAAGGACGAAGACAATAACGACAGAGTAATCGCCTACGCGAGCAGATCCCTGTCAGAGGCGGAGAAAAATTTTTCGGTAACGGAAAAAGAATTACTGGCAATAGTGTACGGCATAGAGAAGATGGGACCATATCTAGAAGGATACCAGTTTACAGTAATCACAGACCATCAAAGCCTGAAATTCCTTCAATCCATGGATAGACCTTCAGGAAGAATGGCGCGGTGAACAATGACTTTACAACAATTTGACTTCGACGTATTATACCGAAAATGATCCCAGAATGTTTTAGCAGACGCACTATCGCGAGAACCAATAGATTCGTTGACAGACATCGAAATAGGAAACATATTAGACGACGAATGGTACACAAGACAGAAACGACTCGTCGAATAACAATCAGAACACTACCCAGACTACAATATAAAAGAAGGACTCCTATACAGGCATCTTTGAGATAAATACGATTTCAAAGAACCACAAACGTCAAACCCGTGAAAACTATGTATCCCAGAAAACAAACTCGCGAAATTGATATCGGAGAACCACGAGCTTCCAACCGCAGCACACCTAGGTATCGCAAAAACGATAGCACGATTAGCCAAAGATTATTACTGGCCGGGGATGTTTAAAGACGCGGCAAAGCACGTCCGTAACTGCAACAACTGCCAGCAGTACAAACCATTACAGCAGCAACCTCCAGGAAAAATGTACACCACAAAAATCCCAGACTCACCATGGGAAGCAATAACGTCCGATGTCATAGGACCACTACCCACTTCGAGCAAAGGCAACAATTACATCATTGTCTTTCAAGACACCTTTACAAAATGGGTCGAAGCCTGTCCAGTACGTAAAGTCACCACAAACGTAATCTTTCAAAACCTCAAAGACAAAATACTGATAAAATTCGGTTGTCCTCATTACATAACCACAGATAACGCCAGGAATTACGACAGTAGAGAGTTTAGAAAATTACTACGAGAATATGACATCAAAAAAGGGACATACCTCCGTACACACCACAAAATAACGCTCTAGAAAGAACTAACAGAGTCATAAAAACAATGATCGCCCAGTTCTGCGATAACAACCACAAAAAATGGGATGCACAACTACCCGAACTGCTGTTCGCAATTAACTCCGCCCGACACGAAGCTACAGGCTTTACACCAGCGTTCTTAATTTTCGGACATGAACTGCGTATACCTAGTAAAATCGTAAATAACCCACCACAACCATCTGCCAACGATTTGCCACAGAAATGGAATAAGCTAAAGGAAACGTTCCAATTAGTCAAGATTAACCTGGCAAGAGCATTTTCCTCACAGAGTCATCACTACAATCTCCGAAGGAGAGAATGGATACCCGGAATTGGCGAAAAAGTCATGAAAAAAGACTATTGCCTATCCAATGCATCGAAAGATTTCAACGCAAAACTAGCCCCGAAGTTTTCCGGGCCATATACAGTAAGTAAGATTTGGTCAAAGGTAATTTTCCAGCTGAAAGGCAAAAACGGCAAAACCATTCAACGAATACACGTCAAAGACTTGAAACCGGCGCACACAGATTAACGAACACTACGCAAGTCTAACCCCACTACGAAGTCTACCACCACCCAGACAAGCCAGCCCCACTACAAAGGCAGTTATAAATACCCTCGCAGGTCTCAAAATTATTCAGTTCTATCAACGAACAATAACCATCTGCAAGATGTCCAGTCTATACAACGATGACGTGTTAGATATTCCGACACAAATGAGCCCACTCTACGGGGAAAATACCACAGCGCCAACGAAACCGACCAGCAAGCTACCAATAACCCCCGGGCGGGGTCTAGAGAGTACGTGGGCAGCCCTTAATAAGTTCCCCGAACTATTCGGATCACCACGACCGTCCGGACTGAAGCTACCGGAAGGTATTATACCACTGCCAGCGACCACACTTCTGAACCAACCCATAAAAATAAGTATACCGCTTGTAAACCTCGTCCCAGAATACCTACGGCACCACCCCACTGGCAAGACAAGATACCGGCTATGTTTTCCAGATGGGGAGAAGTTGAAATTCAAGTACTAACAAGCAGTGAAAAACCACCACCATCAGACGACCAACAACTACCCACCGATGACGACAACCAAAAAAAAATCTTTCCGAATTTTATTCCTGGAAACATTTTTTTTTACCGAAGAGAGGGGGATCTGTAATGACATAAATACAATACTATAAAACTCGATTCAAGAAACCAGTTAGCGCCGTGATGACGAGATACCCCACCAGAACAGCAGAGCCCCCACGCCAGGATGCGCACGAAGAATCGACGGTAGAAGGGAAAGAGACTTCCACCACTACCACTACGATGGATATAAAAATGCAAACCAACAGACGATGAGACCTATTTCTTACACCATTCTAGGTCAATAATTCTCTACTCAACAACCTCCGCAAAAGTCCAAAACCATTATAATAAAAATCTCTAACAAATTCCAAAATCTCTCATTCCCATCTATTATTTGTTCAACACTTTGGACTAACCCTATACTTTATTGCCACCCCCATATCACCCACGTCGGTGTTGCAGGTTTTTGCGGTTTTCCTGTATACTCTGTGAATTTATTCACTAGCCAAATGGACCGACGATCGACGCACCCGCATTTTTGGATTTAATATTATTATTATACCACCGACCACCGTAATAGTCTCGAACCACCGAAGGCACGTCACCGCAACTTCTCATCAATCTCAACAATTCATTATATTCCATACACTTTTGAAAAAATGTCTCCTATACACTTTTCTTTCATAAAATCCCAAAATCAATAAAAAAATTTAAATCTCTAATATTCCACTATATTTCCTCTTAATACCGGAGACATTTCAAGTTCCTTAAATCCAGTTAACAACACCCTTTTACATTAAATACTCAATAACTCCTGACACCTAGCCAGCTCAACTCATATATCTATGTATCGGCAACGATACATGGTTCGTCTTCAACATTTAAACTCCCATCCTAGACACTTTTTGTCATACCATCTCCACACACTTTTGAGCTTCGCTGCTTCCAGACATCAACCCCCGCTACGCCCCAATACAACACAACCCTCCAGTACTTTCTAGCAAAAAGCCCATCTAATCACTCTCAATCCTATACACTTTTAAGCAAAATTTTAAACCCCAACTTAATTCAAGGTCAAGCGCACACCAAACCACCCAACACACCCCCTATACAGCCCTGAAGAGAAAACCTATCCTATATCAGGGCATCAACAGGAAAAGAACATTCAACCAAGAAAACTCCAATCCACCTCATTTACGAATCTCTTTCTCTCTCTTGACGATGAGACCACTTTGTTTACGGATCCAGCTCCTACAAGTTCAGCCGCCTCCAGTGGGAAGCGTAGGTCGAAGGTATTGACTTTAACCTCAAACGCTTCACACCATCTTTCGTCGAGTGTTGTACTAAGTCGGAGTATTGATCCTATTTTATACATCATTTATTAGAACGGCCGTTGGTTTCTGGTATTGACTGAAACGAGAACGATTGTTCAAACTGTTGGAAGAATTTCGGTGTGGTACTGACACACTGAAAGCTCTACAGTATCTCCGTAGGGAAGCACCATTAAGCCGGGTACGGACTGGCTATAAACGATCGCTTTAACTGTTAGTATAATTTCGGTGTGGTATTGACACGCCGTAATAACTACAGTCCCTGCAAGCAGAAGTATAGTTTCTTTAGGAGGTATACTAGGGAATCGATTTGTTACATCGAACGATATGAATTTAGTATTATGGGGTAGTATTATATCTTGAATATTATTAATTAATTCCGTTGATTTTTTAACTCAAAATCGAGATTTGAATGAACAATATTTAGAAATGACATCTATGAGAATCTTTGAAATTTTAAATGAAGGTGCTGTGATATAAGAAACAACTAGTCGTATTGGGTACCCCTCTTTATGGAGATTAATCAATGCATAAAGTTCTTTATCGTTAATTATTAATTTAGCGGTATCTACCACTAATTTTATTTTTTTCTGAATCTGATCTGATCTTTTTTAAGGGTCTCAGAATTGCTTGCCTGTATAAAATTGTTGGTTTTTAATGTATAATCTTTTTTAGGTAATGCTATTACCGTATTTCTGCTGATTTTGTTAACGACTACTTGACTTTGATTTTTGTTGAATTGACTTGATGACTGATAATTCAAAGTTGGGGTTGTTAAACTTGACAAATCCTTTTTTAATAATTTCTGAAGCTTTATGTTTCAGATTAAATTATTTGGAAAATTTCTGTTTATATACGAGTACCTAGTTTGTTGAAATTATCAAATGAACACGAGGGTTGAATATTATGTTTAAAACCTTTTTGTAATAATTGAACTACTTTATCTGAAAAAATTGTATTTGAAAGATTGACGAATCTATGAAAAAATTTATGTTCTGAGAATTTGGATTGTGGGTTTTTTATACTGGTTTGTTAGTTAATAATGACTTTAATTTACGTTTTTATCCTTGGTACTTTTTCTGAATTATTAACTTAATGTTATCTCTTATGTCCCCATCTAAACTGTCAAACTCTATGGGGTGTAGTATAAATATGGCATTAAATTGTATGAACTTACAACAAATGTTCGGTTTAAGAAGTTAATGAAAGATTTTCTGGGAAAAGACCACACAATTCATTTTGATATTTTTTATTTCAGCGTCTCCCTGGCAGAATTTTTGTATAAGAGGAACTTTACGTGAAAACAGAAAGGGAAATCATAAGGAAAATATGACGTCGAAACTATTGAAGGGCGATGCCGTTTGGAAAAGAAAAGGGCCAGTTTTACTAACTACCTGGAGGGACCAATTGTATGTACGGATTATAGGTACTGCACACAAATATTCTATGATCGAGATTCATGGCAAGAGAGGTAACTGCGTAAATGGCGTCCAGATTGAAACATCAGATTGGCCCCCACATATCCCAGACTTGAACACATATGGAATCATCTAAAATGACATACGCCGAAGAATTTCCGTTCCAAGTAAGGAAGAAGCGCTTCGAACTGCAGCACAAGAGGAATGGAATGCAATTTCTCATGAATGTTTTCAAAATCTACTTTTGAGTGTGCAAAGGAGGATGGAAGCAGTAATAAGAGCTTGAAAAGGAAATAATCGTGACTAATGTTGCCCTTAATTAGATAAAAAGCGTAGTATTTGTCGTCCTAATTGCATTAAATTTTACTGTACATATACTTAATTTTGATACAGTTTAGCAATCATTTTTTCACAATTTTCTACTTATAAAAACTAAATATTGTTCACGTAAAATTTACTAAATAAGCTGTTCTTCCATGTTTATTGACTAATTTTTTTAGAATGTACATTTTTCAAAAAAATATAACAGTTTTGAATTATTCGATAATTTTGTCCATGAGTGTAGAAACTAAAAATGATTCGCGGAAAGTATACTTGAGTTGGATATCTTCAATATCAATATTTTATGGACTCTTTCGAGTATTAGAAATTTCTATACGTAACCCTATCAGTACAGAAACAACACTATGTTTTTTCAAGAATTTCTCATAGCACTAGTAATATTATCTATTTTATTAAGAGTCCAAAAATTATTTTAGGTTTTTTTTATAATGTAAACGTGAGCTTTGAATCTTTAAAAATAACCTCGATACATATGAAAAACATCCAACTGAATGTTTATAATAAAATAATAGGTTTTTTCAACAATCGTGAGCAAAGTTCAATATTGTTCAACTGAAAATAGTGAGCAAATTAAATAACTTTTATATCAAGTGACCAAAATAAATAAGCGTATAATTGGTTTCATACTCTGAGCACAATGTTATTATAGGTTTGATTACCTATTAGGCATCTGCGCCTGACGTCACATTGAAGTTCAAACGCTTAACCTAACCAGTTTATTTATCATAAGAAGTGTTTTCAATCATTATATATTGATTAACTATGCCAAATTTTTGCATGGTCGTGTACTATGGAAGTAATGGACTCAAAGACAGTGTAGGGATTTATAGGCTACTTTCAGTGTATAATAACAAAGAGGTTTAGGAAATCTGCTAGCAGACCCCCCAGGCATTGGTGTTTCGGCGCTTGGGGGAGTGTGGGGATGGGGAGACCCCCGACCCACTAAAACCCTTTCCTCTTTTAAGGACTTCCACTTTCCTTCTGGGACCCGCCGTTAGGACATCTCCTCAAGAAAGAAAGGAATATTGCCTAATATTCTGCATTTTCCTGGGCTCGTAACTCAACTTTCTCTTTTGCGCCTATCACATAGGTTATGAAATCTGTTACCTTATTCCACCCATTTTCACATTTAAGCATATTGTCAATAACGTTGCTTGCACTTATTTCTCCTAAATCTGAGCACAGTTCTTGACGCTTCTCTGCCCATTGAGGACATTCGAAGACAGTGTGATTTGGGTCATCTACAGCTGCCCCGCAGCATATGCAACTTTCGTCTCTCTTTTTTTTAATTTTAAAAGTAAAAGTGCCGAAAGTACCGTGGCCTGAGAGGAACTGAGTAAGATGGTAGGATACTGTCCCCCATTTCCTATTGTGCCAAGGTCGAATATTCCGGATAAGGTGTCTGGTCCAAGTTTCAGGGCCGCTCTGCCACTCTTCCTGCCATTGCTGCAGAGTCATCTCCCTCTCTATCTGTTTCTGGATAACAGAAGCTACACCAGCCATGTGGAATATTCTCCTCCTCTCTTCCGCCAAAAGGTGCAGCGGAATGAGACCAGCAATAACCATTGCAGATGCACCTGAAACGGTGCAGTAAGCAGAACAGACTCTAAGCGCAATGCTTCGCTGTGTCTTCATAAGTCTCATTTTATTGACTTCTAAATATGTCTTAAGGGCCCAAATTGGCGCACCATATAAGATTACACTTTGACACACCATCGCCAGAATTCGCCGCTTCGGTGCTGTTGGTCCTCCTATATTTGGTAAAAGACAATTTAGAGCCTTTATTGTTTTCTCAGCCTTCAGACAGGTTTCTCGGATGTGGTTTGTCATATTTAGCCTTCGGTCTAGGTGGAATCCCATATATTTGACTGTTCCCTGGGGTTTTATTTCTTGGCTCTGCATTTTAAATTTTATCGCATCGGTCTTTCTTTTGTAGCTAAGAAGAATAGCTTCGGTTTTTTCAGGAGCAATCTCTAGATGATGTTGAGTCATCCACTGAAATACAAGATCAAGAGTATGGTTTGCCTCATCAATCATTTGGTTGGAGGTCCAAGGAGCTACGAATACCGCTAGATCGTCGGCATAGCACAATATTACTACTCCATTTGGCGTTGGAAGGTTCATCACTTCGTTATATAGAATATTCCACATATTAGGGTCGAGAACCGAGCCCTGTGGAACACCACCAAAAACTTGTCTTTCAAGGTCCCTCTTCAGGATAATTACTCTTTCATCCATGTAGGAATTTAAAATGTTCTTAAGGTATGCACTCACCCCTATTCTGTTAAGCTGGTCGCTGATGACTGTCCAGGATGCGGTGTTAAACGCATTTTTAACATCCACCAAGATTAATGCACAATGTTTTCCTTTGTTTGCTGCTACCATGTCTTGAATCTTTTCCATTGCATGTGAAGTAGACCGTCCTTTACGGAATCCAAATTGGTTTTCGTGGAAGCCATTAATTTTGTTTTGCAATTCCGCAATCAACCGGGTATTTAAGAGTCTTTCGTAGACTTTTCCAATTTCATCTATTAAGCAAATTGGGCGATATTTTGCAGGGTCGTCAGGTGACTTTCTTGGTTTCTCGATAAGCGATAGCTTGGTTCTTTTCCATTCTCCTGGAAAACACTGCCTGGTTAAAAACGAATTATAAAAATTTACAAAAAATTGGACATTACCATTAATCACAGCTTTTATTATCACAGATGGTATATTATCTGGGCCTGGGGCTTTGCTAACCTTGATACTATCACAGGCATCCAATATTTCCTGGTGTTTGAGCATATCACAGTCTTGTATCACAGTTAGTTCTTTTTGTCGCTGTTTTCTATTTGGGCAGTTGGTGACAAACAACTCCTTCAAATGTCTCTCCCTTTCCTCTCTTGACATTTCAACACGAGCCGGCATTTTTTGCAATTGAGCTCTTGTTATTTGGAATCCCTGGCCAAATATGTCGTCTTCGAGGTCATTGCAAAGGTTTTGCCAAGCTCGCCTTTTCAATGTTTTGATTTCAGTCTTTAGCAGATTTTTTGCAGTCTTATATTCTCTATATTTTTCTTCACGCCGCTTTGGGTCATTTTTTATTCTCTGAAAGAGACGCCTCTTATGATGAACATCTAAGATGGCCTCTTGTATTGACTCGTTCCACCAGTAAGGCAAGCGATAGTCCTCATTGCAGCAAACCCTCGGTGTGCATTCTCGGTAAGCCTTGCGGATGCGACTCACCAGATCAGAAACACTCGTAGAATCCAGCATATCTCTGGTCTTTTTTCTAAACATGTGAACTAGTAATTCTTTATTCGGTTCACCAAACCTTGTTTTCCTTTTCTTGACTACAGGCTTCACGGTTGAGAGTTCGGTTAAAATAAACCTGTGCTCCGTCACGTCAGGATCCACAAGCACCGTCCACTGAGGGTCTTGTCGTTGTATTCGGTCACACACCACAGTAATATCGATGTATGATTGCCCAGTGTCTCTAACAAGCGTGGGGACAAGTCCATCATTAATGACATTCAAGTTCGTAGCATTGCACCAGGACAAGAATTCTCTGCCCCTACGGTTTGTTACTCTGCCCCCCCAGACTTCGTTCTTTGAGTTAAAATCTCCAGTTATCACAAATGGTATGTTTTTATTCCCATGCCGAAGGCGCAGAACTATATCCTGCAACTCCCCTAAGCAGTTTTGGAAGCTTTGAAAAGGGATGTTTGGGGAGATATACACTGACATTACAAACAAGTTCGTATACTGGACACACACAAAACAGTTCCCACTAAACACATTTAAAACAGGCATGGAGCTATTTACATTAACAATTAAAGCGTCTTTGGTAGGGTTTACGTATACATTTCTATTCCCAGTTTCACACTTTTTGATATTGGGCTCGCTGATGCAAATAACATCACATTTCTTGTTAGAAGCAGTAAGTGCAGCAATGTCATGGACTGGGACACTACGATTGGCGTTAATTTGTAATATTTTCATTACTGGAGTAAAGTTTTTGACGTTTCATTCTTTTAGTCGTACTCAGAGCTCTACGGAAGCTAATGCATTTTCCGGTATTTGACTTATGCGTCTCTTTGCAAACTGGGCAGAATGGTTTATATTTGCATTCTTTTGACAGATGTCCTTCCTGTCCACAATTATAGCAGCAATTTCTGCGATCCGGACCCTTACACTCTTCAGTCTGGTGGTTGTATAACCAGCATCTTTTGCAACGATCGACCCTCACTCTGGGTTCGATCCTGCAATTCGAAAGCCCGATACGAATATACGGGTTCTGGGTTAATTCACGGGCCTTGTCTTCCGATATAGATATTGTAACTGCCAAAGTGCTGCCAGCATTTGGCCTGAGATTCCCGACCTTTCGCTCTATTGCTCCAGCCACATCTTCTACTGTGGCTGTTGCATCAATCCCACGAATGTGGAATGTTTTCTTTTTAGGCCAATGGGTACCCCTCGTGCTCACTTTCATGTTGGTGGATTCCACTGCTGCTTTTAAGGAATTAATTGCTTCCTGGTTCTTGTCCATGGTTATTAGAACTTTGATGTCTTTGGTTTCTCTGATTTGCCTTATGCTGTTAGCATCTTTCGCATTTTGAACAGCTTCCTTTATGATCTTCAGAGCTTCCAGGTACGTATTATTGTGCTTGCTGACTATAAGGGCGTATGATGTTGGTTGTCGTTTGCTTGTCAGTGGCTGCACACTTTCCGTTTCCTGTTTTTTTTTAGTGGTATAGATGAAAACCTCTATACCCGAACCATGAAAGACACACTCAACGAGTTTCCTGAACTTCCCCAGGGTCATATTGTCAACATGGTGCAGTGCAACCTGACCATCTTCTATTGTGTTATCTCTGACAGTCCTTAGGGAATTCCGTAGGTCTTCTTCACTGGAAATTTGTGACAATTTTATGATTTTCTGAGTGATTGTGTCTTGTCCATGGTCAGTCCTGAGTTTTGTGACTTGCTCAATCACCGTATATTTTTCATTGGTGTCAACAATGCCTGGAAACCTATATTTGTACCGGTTTTGTATTCCTTGGTTACCATCGTCTTTGCCTCCAGGGGATCGCCAACAATCACTTCTGTGGTACTGTATGCCTCATCACTCCAGTCCATATTGATTATGTTCTTGCACTCCAAGAAGTCTAAAACTGTCCCTAGTGATCTAATTATCTTAGGTTCTGTTGTCAATATTGTTTGGGTTTCTTTATGTTTGGTTTCCGTATTTTTACAGCTGCATGTTTGGGCGCTAACTTTTTCAACGTCCATTTCTCTAAACAAAAATTGAAGCTTTTGGATGCTGGCGACCAAATCTCTTCGAGTGTTGTGGTTTTCCTTCGCTATTTTCGCTAAATTTGCCATCTCAGCTTTGGCTTTTAGGATCCATTTACATATATCATATGCATCTTCTCTTTTTAAAAGTGACGATTCTTTTCTTTTCCGTTTCGACGGATCTTCTTGCGCGTCTACTAGGCTGCCATTCTTGGATGTGATGCGCTCTGATTCCTTTGGGTTCTCTAAGTTATCACTTGCTGGAAAACTCCATGAAAGACTTCGCTGCGTCGGTGATCTAGGAGTAACGCTTGATCTTCTATTATGTTTATCTAACAGTTCTATTTCATAGGTGCTCAATGGTAGATTGTCCCCCCCAAAATCCGCGGGACTGTCCTGTAAACAGGAGTGGGATTCCCCGGCCGTGCAGGAACCCACCTGGGGTAATATTCCTTTTGTTTTATCTTCCATTTTGAGTTGGTGCATTTTATACCTTCTGCCAGGTTTTTTTTCCACTTTTTTTGTGTGGGGTGTGGGTAGGTCGCAAGTTCTTGCCAACAAGTAAATATAGCTAGGCATAGCTGCGTCCCCTATGCCTAGTTGATGGAAAATGTTTTGGCCCAAACACGACCAAATATAGTGAAGGCTAGAGGGAATAAAGAATAAAAGAAGTAAGAAGTAGTAGAAATGGTAAACTGGAAAGGGAAGAGAAGAAAGTGTGGAAAATGGTTGGCGTTCAGGAATGGTAGATGCCTCAAAAAAGAGATACAAATGAGAAGAAAAAAAGGTAGTAGATGACTAAGAAGGAAATAGTGCAGCGTGGGTTAAGAAGAGATTCAAAAGAGAATAAGGCGAGAAAGTAGAATAGTAAAAAAAACAAAGAAAATGGCGAAATGTGGGTTTGGGAGAGCATGTTAGACCTGATAGTCTTGAAAATATTTCTCCTCCCCTTGACTGATAGATGATCAGCGGAGGCAGGGAGGAAGGGAGGATAACGACAGTGATTTTTGGTCAGGTTTACTCCTCTATCCCCTTTGATCCGCGGGCGATTATTCGGAACTGGGTCGTTCTTATTCATCGCCTATCCCGGAAGTTGGTTGGTCCTGCGTCCCTCACAGCTCTTAAAAGAGCGTAGGACCCACGACCACCCACTCTCCCTGGAGACACCCTATGAGCCATTGGGACGCGCCGTGTTGGGTGGGGCGCCCCCCTCGGAAACCTATATGACAGATTTGGGCTGAGCAAAGTCCTGCCTCCGGCACATAGCATCCCGAGGCACGGAGCCTTTGGTACCTAATCAAGGATATAAATTATGTTTTTAGGAACACAGATCTTTGTAAAGAAAGTACGGGTGTTGGATATTATAGACTCCTGGAAATATAACGAGAAGAATTATGTTCGTCATCCTAGGTTTGTGCGTTTGTCTCTATTGACTTTCTTAGTTTCTCATACTATACTATATTAAATAAATCTTTATCATACTGTTGAACATTTTTCGGGCTAATTATATAAAATTATCTCAATACTTATTTCACTGTTATTTTTTCTCATGGTCTAATATAATTGTGTCAGGAAGCAAAAAATTGATGTAGTAACTTCAAAATTAACTCTAAAAAGGTGTTCTATAAAATCTAGATAGGTACCTAATAAATACTATGATACCATACCCAATGTAATTGATTAAATATTATTCTATTTTATATTGAAACAAACATTGAATTAATACCATGTTCTCCTTTTAGTTTTTTATCTATTCGGGGAATTCCTTTGATCTGTTACTTTTTACATTTAATACCTGCGCGTTTAACATCGAATTATTTTGTGAACGCTAAAACAGCATGAACTAGATACTCCTAGTCCTACCCAGCCAGTTAAATAAAAACAAACATCTGTTGAAATCGTTTTTATTTGAATAAATACGAATATATTATTAACATTTTCACAATCAATACAAAAAGAAATCATTTATAGTGTGTATAGTCCTAAACCACCAAGACAGTCACCGTCAGCACTTGCTAGAGTGCCACTACTATGACATATAATCTAAGAATAGAGATATTTTTCGTTCTTTCTTTGTGAATGCTGCGCGTACAAAATAATAATTATACCTACATGTAAATAAATAATAGCATCAACTCTACCTTTCCCAAAACTACTAGGGTAAATGTAGGATATATGCCCTAGGAGGATATGTGCCCCGAGCACGTAGTTCGCAAAATATACGCATATGGTCGCTCTTTCTTCGTTCTCGCGGCAGTGTGGGTGATCTGTTGTGCGATATCCATCGTAGTCAACGCTCGATTATGATTTAGCAATATATCACTGGAAACAATTAGTAAGGTAAGGTCTTAGTGAATTCTGATCATGTATGACTACTGAAATATTAGCTTTCTGAAGAATTACAACATTCTCTCTATCGGATCTTTCATTTCCAATGTTGATATAAGTTGGGAATTGGTTTTCTAGGTTAGAATTAGTAGAATAGATCAATTATATCAAGGAAATTCGCTAGGGCATATATCCCATACGAAATAACACTCGGAGGATTTATGACACAGTAAAGCAGATGATATATGCCCTTCAATTTGAAACGAATCCCTTAGAGTAATAACAAACATAGAGAGGGTTATTCATTCATAAACATGTTTATTTTTGCGGCCAACAATTCAAAACGCCAGTAGTGAAATAATGTATGAATTGCAAAAAGTGGGGATGGTATTGTTGATACATGGCCTTCGTCATTTCGGCTGTTTTCCTGACAAACTTGGTACCGACGAACCATGATAATCCAAAAACATTAAATTAATTTACTTAAATGTTTATTTTGTCAGTAAAAGTCTTGAAAAATACATCAAAACGAAAGAACTAAATGTTTACTTTCTAGTCGTATTGGCGCTAGTATAAATAAACCACGTTTGAGATTATTTACTACGATTCTATGGCGTATTGGAAATTATCGTCGATTACACTCTGACGATATTTGCATCTCTCTTTATATGGTAATTAAACCAGGACAAAACTACTAAATATATTACTATTGACACATTAATCAGCTAATGAAATTTTGAGTAATGTTGCCACTTTTAGTTATAATTATAAAGGTCTCTAAGGATACAACAAATACTTGTTTGAAATTTATAGAAGAATATGCCTTAAATAAATAAAATTCTAATATTATTAATCAATTTTAAAAGCAGCGACTCAAATGCATAAATTAGTATGACTTTTTTTATTTGCATAACTTTTTAACACATTTTCAATTGAACTTCTAATTTCATTTTTCCTGCAACTAAAGAGAATTTGTAAATATGGCAAAGCAGTGGAAATGTCCGCAAATGAGCTTAGAATGTGACTCAATGTTTAGGGCAGGAAAAAATCAAAACAAACATATCTATTTTATTTGTTAATCTGAGACGAATCCTTACTAATGACTCAATTTTTTCAGATGCCAAGAAAATATATTAGAAAGCAGAATATCAAACCACGTGTTTTGTGGTCAGAACAGAACTTGAAGGAAGCTATCGAAAATGTGAAATCTGGAAATATGGGCATCAATGAATCTAGTAGAAGATTTAATATACCTTCTAGAACTCTCAGAAGAAGATTGACTTCTGATAACTCCAAAAAAGTTCCTCTAGGAAAGCCTCCTGCTCTTGGAGTATCAGACGAAATTCGTTTAGTACATAATATCAAAAGATTATAGCAGACATGATTCGCTACTACAAGAACAACTGTCAGATCAATTGCTTTCAGTTTTGCTAAGAAACTACATCTAGGAAACGTATTCTCACAGCGAGGCAAAATGACAGAAACAGCAGGGATGCATTGGTTTTATTCATTTATGGAAATGCACCCGGAACTTACCATAAGAAAAAGTGAAGGATTATCACTTGCCAGAGCAAAAGGAATCAATAGAGCAGAAGTTGATGAGTTTTACGAATTGTTGAAAAGAACTCTGGAGAAGTATCACCTGGTGCAGAAACGATGGGCCATCTTCAATATGGATGCGAGTGGCATACAAATAAATAATAAACCAGATAAAGTAGTGGCTATGAAAGGAAGCAAATGTGTTCATGTTCTCACTTCCAAAGAAAGGGGAGAAAACGTGTCCTTGATAGTAGTGTTGCCCAAATGCAAGAACAAGACGAGACTTAGCCAGTCTTGGTCTTGGTCTTGCGCCAATACACCTGGTCTTGGTCTTGGTCTTGGTATTGCGGTCCCAGTCTTGGTCTTGGTCTTGGTCTTGCAGCAAGAGTCTCGCAAGTCTCGCAATTAGCTATTAGCCTATTGCTATTTATTAAACATGGTTAAAACATATAAAACACAAATTAAAGACATTAACTTGACTGTATTTTAAAGAACATTATTTGTCTAGAAAGAAATTGATAGACCCTCACCTCATATTAATTCATTTTACCAAGAATCAATACAATTTACTGAATTTACCATTTATTTAAATAAAAATACAACACAAGTTATATTAAAGAACACTACAGAATAGCTTTGACATTACTGTTACTTTATATTAATTCTTTTGACCAAGAATTAATACAAAGTAACCATCTGGCTGACTCATCACTTAACCTATTCCTATGTTTTCTAATTACTAATGATGCTTTAGAAAATAATCTCTCTGCAGGTATTGAGAGAAAATCACGGGCCATCTTCGATAAAGCCGGATACTCTGTCTCATGCGTCCTCCACCACTCTAAAATGTCTTCGGAGCTGGCGGCTCGGGGTTTACTTAGGTATTCCTCCAACTCCAATTGAAATAAATACTATTTTTTATAGTCCATTATCTTAGATAGCCGCAAATCAAAGGATGCCGCATGTCATTGTAGCGTCCTGCTTTTCGCTCTTATACCTACCTTATTATTATAAGTTAGATTTTAAATTCGTTTGTGTTTTTCGGCCTGTAACTTTCGAAATATTAAGAAAATAAACATTTTCTCGGTAACATACTACATATAATTTTATTACACTTTATTCTATATAGTTTATTTTTCGTTTTTATTATTTTCATTTTATTTATTGTCATACTATATTTAATATATTATTTTTTATTTACTTATTCGGACTGCGTAAATTCCCCCTTCAACTAAAATGCACTGATTTCATTTATATCTGTAGTTTACGTGTTCCTATTTTCTGGCTATTTTATTCTTCAAAATTTTATGTACTAGTACTTTCTTTTATTTTGTTTCGTTTGTTTTCTACGTGTCAATTTCTTGTATTATAAACTAAGCCTGTCCGCTCCCTAAAACGACACTCAGTACTAACTGCAAGACGCAAGAGTCTCGCAGGCTTAGTCTTGTTCTTGCTCAAATCTTGCATGGTCGGTCTTGGTCTTGGTCTTGCCTAAAATTACGCGGTCTTGGTCTTGGTCTTGGTCTTGCAAAATGCAAGAACAAGACCAAGACTGCAAGACCAAGACTGATTTTGGGCAACACTACTTGATAGCATATGCAAGTGCTGAAGGAACTTTTTTACCATCAGTTCTGATTCTAAAAGGGGTTCGAAAAAATCTGATGACCTTGGGAGGAATGCCTGCTGTATCTGAGCTATACATGAATAAGCAGTCTTCTTTAATTGATTCAGAATTATTTTTCAAATGGTTAAAGGAAGTTTTCGCTCCTAGGAAACCAGACGGCCCAGTTATCTTGATACTTGCTGGTCATGCATCTCATTGCAACAATTTCGACATGCTGGAATTCATCGAAAAAATAATATTATTTTGTTATGTCTCCCAAGTTATACCACACAGGCCTTACAACTCGATAGATCATTCTTCAAACCTCTTAAATCTTTTTTAAGAGGGAATCTGATTCCTACATTTTCCAGAGTAAGGATAAGAATATTAACAGGAACATTATCGGAAAACTAATCGGCCCTGCTTGAAATGCAGCTGCAACTATAACTAATTCTACTTCTGGATTCATGGCTAGTGGAATCTTACCATTCAATGAGAATGCAATACCTGACTATTTCTTTCAAATTTCTGACCATTCTTAGTCTGAAGAACAAGTCAAAGAACCAACTGTAGAACCTGAAAAAGAACCCGATGAAGAATTGGAGAAAAATCAGTTGATACTAGATGAAAATTTCCTTCTAGATGATCATAACTACGTGTTCGAATTCGAGGATTTGCTTGTTCTAGAACCTGGTACAGTAGCAGACATGGAAAATGTTGACAAAAATAATAGTTCTATGCATGATGAATCTCCAATTCCTGACACCAAGGAAGTTGCAAGTTGTTCCAAATCGGACTTACAGTCTCAGATAAAGAGCCGCAATTCACCAGTGCACAATATAATATCAGGAGATACGGACGAAACACCATATAAATATTTGCATGAGATTGCTCCATTGCAAATAATTTGTAACAAATAAATGCAAGGAAACAATCAGCAAAAATCATATCATCTGAAGGGACGAAGATGAAGAGAAAATGAAAAGAAGATGAAGAGAACGTACCTACATGTTCGAGTAGGCCAAAATGGTAAAATACAAGAAAATTAATAAAAAGTCTGATATTAAACGAATCAAACCCTTAAAAAATGATGACAGCTTATCAAGTGAAGATCAACGTGATGATGATGCAGATTGCGTAGAATGTTTGGAAAACTACTATGACACAAAAGAACCTGTGGACTGGATTCGTTGTATCGACTGCCAAAAATGATTGCACGAAACCTGTACCATATATGGCAACAGTTGCAATAACTGTGGTCGATTGAAGAAGAGACAGAATAAAATGAAAAATGTTAAAAAAACCATCGATTTGTAATAGATTTAGTGCTGTTCGAAATATTCAGTAATAAATGTTGATTTCTTGACCCTAGATTTCTTATCAACATTTGATTTAGTATCTATCATCGAAGGAAAAAAATTGTATCCTCTTACTGAACTCTGTCAAGGGCATATATCCCTATGAGGGACATTAATCCTCAACTCATGGGGCATAAATCCCATCAAGAGGGCGTTTATCTCACTTTGTAAAATGTTCCAATTATTTTTTTCAGTCGTTTTTCGACTTAACTAACCTGTTTACAATTATATTATTTTGTTGTGAACATCAATTCATTGCAATCATAACATAATCCAGTGAGTAATTGTCAATATATTCAATGATATAGTCGCATCAATTAAGGTAGGGCATATATCCCAAATTTACCCTATGTTCTCCAATACGTTTTGAATTAAGCTCTATCACCCAACCTCTTGAGTCAGCTTTGTATAACTCTAAGCACTTATATATGCTTTTAATTGTTCCAAACAGAATGCACTTCTTGCGTATACTAAATAGTTTACGATATCCGGATATAATACTGGTGACAAATCGGCAATTTAATTGGAGAAATCACTCATGCAATATGGATCTTCATAACCTACACATTCCATTTTTTTCAAATACCTTTTGGCCTGGATTTCGTCCAAGTTCTTATATTGTTCACTCATCTTGGTTCTTTTACAAACAAAAACAGCACTTCAAGACACAAGGGTAGACTTCATACTATCAACACCGTTTGCACAATCACAATAGAAATAACACGTTGGCTACCATATGAATCACCGGTGATACATCATTTGTGGTTGCCCCTGTACATTTAGCTATATTATAAATGTTTATCTACTGTACCAAGCGCTTTAATGAGTCCCAAGTCGTTACGGAGCGCAATAGATGTCGCCATGATACTTAAAATGTAAAATGCAAACTTATTTTGATTCCTTTGAGTGTGATCACCGGTGATTCACACGGTCCACGAATAAACTTTTTTTGTATTAGCACGTGCTACTTTGTCAGCTGGATTGTGTAAGGACGTGTATCTATGTTTTATAAGTTAGTTAATAGATAAAAAAAACTGAAGAAAAACTTTTGCAATGGTACGACGATTTGGACAGTGATAATGGTATAAAATATAAGACAGAAAACAGGTGAATTGGGAAATTAACTGTCTTGACCCTTACTTCGTGGAATATGCTCATATTAGTGTTTTTAAATGAAACTCACGGTCTCTAGTTAGTTCCACAATATAATTATATTGTGGAATTAACTAGAGACCGTGAGTTTCATTTAAAAACACTAACGTGAATTGGGGTATGTAAATTTTATTTATATTTTCTAGGTTTGAATGTAATGCAGGGGTCTCAGAGTCTGAAAGTTCGCACTCAGAAATTGAAGAGGAAGAATGGTTCCCACCGTCTGAGTCTGAGTATGAGCCAAGCGGATCAGAATCAGACACAAATGAGTCCGAAAATGAGAGTGACGATCAAGTACTGCCCGTGCCTTTGCTATCTCATGTGGGCCAAACTCAGCTAATCAACCAGTGGATGGACGTAGATGGATCATCTTCACAATAATTTTCATTTGTCAGTGCAAGTAAAATTAATATTGCCAATAATATGGAACCCGCAGAATTATATAGACTCACCGTAGAGGACACCATACTTAATATGATAGTACAAGAAACAAATAGGAATGCAAAGAGATACAAACCCCAATGGAAAGACGTTTCTATTGATAAGTTGGAAGTTTTTTTGCTATACTGCTTTATATGGGACTTGTTCCTCATCCTCAAATTTCCGATTATTGGTCAAAGAAATTTTTATATAGGCACTGTTTTGTACGCCACGTCATGGCAAGAAATAGATTTCAGTGCATTGTAAGATTTATTCACTTCACTGATAACGAAACGGCAGACAAACAGGATCGTCTAAACAAAACAAGACCGCTTGTAGAAGCACTTACTAAAAAATTTAAAGACCTAAAAGTTCCACCGGAAGTGGTGTCTATTGACGAGATTTGGGCCGTTCAGAGGGTGACTGCTTTTCTTACAATATATTCCCGGTAAAGCCTCAAAATATGGTGTAAAAATTTTCAAACTTTGTGATGAATCCGGATATACGTACGAAACTCAAGTTTACTCGGTAAAAGTAACACAAACACAGCAGGAAGATACAGCAACAATGTGGTACTCAACTTGCTCAAAGATTATCTTGATCAGGGATGCACATTACTCGCAGATAATTTTTATAATAATATGGAATTGACTAATATATTATTATAAAGAAAAAGTCACAATGTGGGAACTCTGAGAAAAAATGTAAAAGGTATTCCAAAAGATGTATTAGATGACAAAAAAAAATGAAAAAAGGCGAGATAAAGGGAAAAGAATGTAAAGGCGTTGTAGTAGGTCACTGGAAAGACAAAAGAAGCGTAAGATTCATAACGACAAGGCACACACTAGGAATGACAGAAGCATGGAAAAAAATCATAAAGGGGAGCTGGTATATAAGTCGAAGGCTATTATATTTTATAACAAATATAAAATGGGTATAAACATCTCTGATCAAATGTTTTCTTACTTTTCCGTTTTAAGACGTACCATAAGATGGTACCACAAAGTGGTGTTTCAAAATTTATTTGGAACTGCAGTAGTCAATGCACTGCTACTATACCAAACATCAACCAACAGAAAAATTCAGATTGCCGATTTCACGGAGCAACTGGTGATGGGGTTGCTAAAAAAGTAATAGACAACAAGAAGGAAAATAAAAAAATTACACATAAATTGGAGAAAACCGAAGAATGAACAGTGGATAATCGAAAGAAAAGAAAGTGCTGTGTCTCCTGCTACGAAAAGCAGTACAATCAATTGAAAAATTCTCGGTTGGCGGCCAAGAAGACAAAATTAATATCAACATTTTGTGGGGAATGTCCCAATTCCCCTTCACTCTGTTTGGAATGCTTCCAAAAAAAAACGCTAAATGCTTATTTTCATAGTTTTATTAAAGTGGTTATGTTCATTATGTTCTTATGCCCAAAAAAAATAAAAATTATAAAGTACTTAGAATATGCAGTTTTATGAGTCACCCGTGATACCCACTTAGGAGATATTTGGTTCATTACTGTAGCGATTTTCTCTTATATTTGTTCCATTTAATTTTTGGGGCAATTTGAAATAGTGTTGTTTGATATCACCGGTGATACACATGGTCTATGAATAAACCTTTGTTGTGAATCATACGTGATACATATGGTACCTCAAACCAGATTTTTCAAAATCTGGCTTTGGTAGCTAACGTGTTAAATGGCCATTTCTTTCCGTTACCCTCCAGGCACGAAGGACACGCCCACTTGGTCACGTACCACAGATGCCTAAATACAATATAATTAGGCTACAATCAAATTATGTAGATAATATGCCACCCAAGAAAAAAATTAAAATATGATTATTAATCCATGTACATCAGGAGACATACATTTTGGTGGAGTTACAAATTTCTAAGATTTTCATTAATAAACAAAGTAAAAAGTTTTATTTTTTGGAAAAATAATATTTCAAGGTTATAGAAAAAAATCATGTTTAGCACACGTGACCATGTTTTTTCTGATTGGGCCAGTTTACGCACTCTGTTCGCTCGTGGGGCCAATTTATAGGCGCGTAAGAAAAAGACATACGTTGCTCACTTGTACTAAAATTAGCAAGTAACTATTGGCCAAATCTCAGGAAAATTGTATACAGAATCTATACACAACAATAATATTGTTATAGTATGAATATATGTAAAAAGATTAATAAGCACAAAATTAAATTACTTATTATTTTCATTTATTGCTTAGATGTAAACCTTAACGATAAATATATAATAAAAGTCAAATATGTAATCATCGATATTATTTATTCGGTAGTTACCAACAAAATATTATGTGTTCAATTTGTTTTAGACAACTAATTATTATCAATGTCTTCATTTAGATGGCTTCATAACCAAATTAACATAATAAACTACTATTAACAATTTTTACTAATATATAATGTCAAGATCAGGATTTTCCTCCAACACATGCAAATTATCTTAATGCTAGAAAAAAATAAAACTAGTCAGAGTTAAAAATTCCAAAAATAACGTATTGTTGTAGATAGTATATAAAAAAAAAACAATCGGATGACAGTTTTTTTAATTACATTTATGTATGCTTATGTTATTCACATTTAAATCTCGTTTTTAGGAATTCAAATTTCCAATAAAGAAAAATTGGCCTTCAGTTAAAGCACTTTAAAATAGAATTTACGTTGTATACTTGGAAACGTAGGGGACAAAAAATATTGTAATGTTAATCTAATTTATTTAAACAATAAACGGGTGGGATAAATTTTAAACAAACGGTATGGCTACTTACTAATTTATTTAAACAATAAACTAATCACTAACACTCAATTTATATATACTCAGTTTATTCACTTAAACTAATTTATATGAACACTTAACTAATTTATATTTACTGTTTGCTATTTCGGTGTATTTATTTCACGAGATCACTTTATCAACTCCTGGTCCGCTGATCGGTCCTTTTTATATACTAGTGCCTTTTTTACTAGAGAATTCTGGGCTGCGACTTACACAAAACAAAAACAACTGGTTCTGGCCTTTTCTAGATAACTCTGGTCACAAAAACTATGTTTACATAAGATAGTCGTAAAGTCGTAAACAGTTATAAAAAACAGTGCGTATCCGCCATAATTTTAACTTTTATACCTGGCTTAGACAGGGTCGGATTTAGGGACTATACCATTGTGCTGTTTCGTAACATTACCCCCTCCTTAAATGGAAGTTCCTCCTGGAACTTTTGTGTAGCCGAGACTGGATGTTTGAATCAGCAACTAGCCCCATTTCTACACTTTCCGATCTTATGGAAATAGCAGGGCACCGTCTTCATCGGATACTGATAACGGGGGTTGTAGCTGCAAATTAATATCTGGACACCGGTATCTTGAAAGATAATCTCTACCATGTTCTGATAATTCGCCAATCCAACTGGTTGCTCGCTATCTTAGGCATAGCCACTTTCTTCACGCTGGATTCCAACACATGGTCTCGTAGGTTTCGACGTGCTTCCCACACATCGCGGTGGTAGGTAGATCGATCTTGGAATTCATTTTTGGTTACCACGTAGAAGACGTACCGCGAATTATGTTTCAGTTTCAATGTCTTGCCAGGGACTGGAATCTGGTCTCCAAGTTTTTCTAATTGCCCGAACTTCTTTCGAAAGACGGTTGCCAACCCTCGTGCGTTCTTGAAACGGGCGGGGATGTTGTATGCCAGTGAATAATCTTCCAGGAGAGTAAACAGATCTTGTTGTTGTTCCGAAGTGACTCCATATCTAGCTTGCCCGGTACCTCCATACGTGCCCATAAATTCCTTGAAGGTAGGGTCAGACACATCTTGAATAAGGTTTACTCCTTCCTCTAGATCATGGTCTCCTTCGAATGGGGCTAGTCGGTTTTGGTGAACTACTTTTGGTTTTCCGTTAGGATCTTGCTTATGCGATATATAACATCATTGATCCTTTTCTTGATTAAGTATGGACCTTCCCAGGATTTTTGTAATTTTGAAGAACATCCTTTTCTCCTCGTCGGATTGTGTAACCATACTTTGTCCCCTTCTTTAAAACCGCCTCCTGTGGTCTGCGTGTCGTACCGACTTTTCATTCTGTCGCTGGCAACTTGAAGATTTGTTCGAACTAATTCATGAATATCGTCCAGCCTTCTTCTCAATTGGCTCACGTAGTCTTCGCCTGCTAGATCTTTTCCAGGCCTACAGCCAAATTCCAGGTCACAAGGAAGCCTCATTTCACGTCCAAACAGGATTTTCGCCGGTGTTTCACCCGTGGACTCATTGACAGCAGATCGATAAGCCAATGCGAATAGGGAAAGATACTGGTCCCAATCTCTCTGTTGGCTGGATACTACTTTGGAGAGGTATTTTCCAATAGTCCTGTTCATTCTCTCGACCATTCCATCTGACTGTGGATGTAATGCTGTTGTCCTGGTCTTCTTCATTCCTAGCTTGTCGCAAATCTCCTGGAATAGATGGCTTTCAAAATTTATTCCCTGGTCACTGTGGACTTCCAAGGGTACTCTATACCGGCTGATAAATTCCTTCACCGATACATCCGCGACAGTTGTGGCCTCTTGGTTCGGGATAGCGTAAATTTCCACCCACTTTGTGAAATAATCCATTACAACCAGTATGTACTTGCTACCATTTTCTGTCGTCGGAAATGGTCCAGCGATATTTAAAGCAATCCTTTCGAAAGGGCTTCCAACATTATACTGTATCATAGGTGCATTTCTCTTGCCATGTGGTCCATTACTCGTAGCACAAGTTGTACATTTCTTACACCAGTCCTTCACATCGTCGGAGCTGTTCATCCAATAAAACCTTTCACGCACTCGCTGAAGAGTTTTCTTCACTACCAGATGACCTCCCGATGGACTGTCGTGTAACTTCTTCAGTACCTCAGCTACTCTTGTTCTCGGGATAACTAGCTGTCTCCTCATCTCGGAACCATCATCGTTTTCAAGGACTTATTTTAACAGCCCTTCTTCCAGGACAAGAGAGTCCCACTGAGCCCAATATGCCTTGAGTGTCGGTGAAAATCTTGACACTTCTTGTCAGGTAGGTCGCCGATTTTCTTCCTTCCATTGCCGGATCATCTTCAGCTGCGGATCATTCTCCTGATCTTCTCTGATCCTGGTGGGTGACCATTCTTCATTGACTACTGTAATTCTTGAAACTGCAACTTCCTTAGATTTCGACTTGTTGCATTGTGAATAGTCCACAGGGCATGGCCGTCTAGGCAAGGAGTTGGCTTTTTGGTGATTCACATTAGCTGGATGTTCACCCCTGTCTGATTTCCCCTGTGTCTGGAGCTCTTGGGTTACAGGAGTCTTGGGGCACTTAGACGGACTGCGTACGTGCTCTAGCTCGCCACACTTCCGGCATTTGATCTTCTTCGGCCTCTTGTCTGTCATGCCTTTCAACAAGTTGATGATCTGGTCAAGTTTGCCATCGTCATCTTCTTCCTGCATGGTCCTACCTTTGTTGTACCGCGAGCCCTTCGTGGCTGCTTTGCATTTAAGAGGTTTTTGGTTTGCAGGAGTCGTAGGATGCTTACACGAACTGCGTGCATGCTCTAGCTCGCCACAACTACAACACCTGATTTTATTTGGCTTCTTGTCTACCATTCCTGTCAACAAAATGACGATCTGGTCAAGTCTGTCATCGTCACCTTCTTCCTGTATGGTCCTACCTTTGTTGTATCCCGAAGCCATCGTGGCTGCTTCATAGTCAAGAGCAGCAGTCAATGCATCCACCAATGTTTCAGGATGAGCTAATCGCAGCGTCTCCTCCATATCGTGGTCACATAAGCCGTAAATAAAGGCCTGGATGCCTAAACATTCGATCATGTTTTATGGTGCTGATGGATAAGCAAATCGAACTAGTCGGGCAATATCCATTTCATACTCTTGAAGGGGTTCGTCATGTTTCCGCCTTCGGTTCTCCAGCTGGAATATGTACAACTGTTCCAAATGTTCGTGACCATATCGCATGTCCAACCTCTTCTTCAGCAGCTCGAAGTCATCCGTTTCTTCCAAAGGTATAGTCTGGAGTACATCTAAGGCATCTCCGCGAAGCGCGATGGTTAAGTTCACTGCCTTCTCTCTATCGGACCAATTATTCACTCTAGCGGCTGCCTCAAATTGTTTCACATAATTGGTCCACGACATTTTTCCATCGAACGTTGGGGCCTTGACTCGGGTAAAACTGCCAATGTCTTCAAACTTAGATACTGTTTCTGGCTTGCAAGGTTTCGTTTGCTTGGTCTTCTTTTCTTCCTCTGGCGTGCCTCGCGTTCTTGAATCGGCAATCTTTTCCTCCAACTCCTTGATTTTCTCGTCTATCGTTGTAATCTTATTCTCGATTTTCTCGTCCATCGTTGACATTTTATTCTCGATTTCAGATTTTAGAGACGAAATTTCATTTTCAACGTCAGCGGCAATGTCGTTTTTCATTAATAAGATATCGGCAGATATATCGTTCTTCAAAGTAGAAATCTTCTCGTCCATATTAACAGAAATGTCGATCTTCATAGCAGAAATATCGTTCTTCATAGCAGAAATCTTTTCGTCCATGTTAGCAGAAATGTTCTCTTCCATGGCAGAAATATTCTAGTTAATGTTAGCAGAAATTGACGAGATTAAGGTGGAAGCCTCGTCATTAAATAAAACTGTTTCTGGATCAAAGCCGTTATTTTTCAGTGCCACTTTAGGTCTTTCTATTAATTCACATTTCTTACCGGACGTTTCCAACTCGCGATCTTCCAATTCTGCTCCCAATTCCGCCACTTTCAGATCCTTTAATCTCTTGGCCATGTTTACGTAGCAATTTATTTATATTATCCCACTTCTGAGACCAATGTAATATTATTATAATTTATTTAAACAATAAACGGGTGGGATAAATTTTAAACACACGGTATGGCTACTTACTAATTTATTTAAACACTAAACTAATCACTAACACTTAATTTATATATACTCAGTATATTCACTTAAACTAATTTATATGAACACTTAACTAATTTATATTTACTGTTTGCTATTTCGGTGTATTTATTGCACGAGATCACTTTATCAACTCCTGGTCCGCTGATAGGTCCTTTTTATATACTAGTGCAAAAACAATGTTTACATAAGATAAGTCGTAAAGTCGTAAACAGTTATAAAAAACAGTGCGTATCCGCCATAATTTTAACTTTTATACCTGGCTTAGACAGGGTCGGATTTAGGGACTATACTATTGTGCTGTTTCGTAACAATATACAGAGTGGAAAGTCTAACTGGAACAAATTCTGTAACTTGATAAATAAAGGTTTATCGCAAAATTCCTGAGACACATCAATTTTTATTTTCAATGGGGAATATTACAAAGAGATATGTTTATCTTTTTAATTATTTGGGGGGGTTGCAGACAACCCCAACTTTTTTTTAAATGGTAGGGTAGGTTGGTTAATATTTTATTTGAAAGCTTTTTCAATTGTAAATACAATTCCACTTTTTTGTTACTTTTTATTAGCAATGTGTCGGAGAAAAATGAAATAAGGAAATATTTACTCAAATTACTTTAATGTATAGGTACATTTTTTCTTACTTGATAAGCCCAATAAAAAACCTGCTTGATAGTTTTTTGGTCAATTTGAACTGAATGTGATTGATTTGTTAGTACTTGTTTGCATTTCAACGTGTAAATAACAAACGAAAAATAAGAAAATGCCGTATTTAACCGATACGCATCGTATCAAAATTTCAATGATGATCGGATATGGGGACAGAAGTCGAATACAGGATGAAGTCGCTCGTTTGTTAACTGAGGTTCATCCATAATTACCTGCAATTAATCGAAGTACGATTAGCAAAATTGAACAAAGTTGAACATATTGTTGGAAGTTGAAGAGATCCTGTTACTCCAGCTTGGCAAATAGCTCGCGTCCATGGTGTCAGTCAAACAAGTGTTTTAAAAATTCTTAAAGAAGCCAAAAAGCACCCATATAAAATGCAAAACCTGCAGGAACTTAACGAAGATGATCCTGTTCGTAAACTCGAATTATGGCTTCTATCGATGGTTGACAAATTGCTTTGGAATGGGTGCTGTTTTCTCATGAGGCTACGTTCACATTACATGGGCACGTTAATCGACAGAACTGCCGTTATTGGGCTGACGAAAATCCCCGTTAGATGCGTGAATTCCATACCCAAAGGCCTCAAAAAACAAACGTCTGGGCTGGAATTATTGGGGATCGCATAGTAGGTAGCCGGAGAAACATACCTTAATATGCTCCAAGAAGAACTGATTCCTACTTTAGTAAATTTATTCCCCAATAATTTGAATCCCAACTTATTTGACCAACGAATGTGGGTTCAACAAGATGGGGCACCACCACATTTTGCTCAAAATGTAGGGACCTATATTAACGAAGTGTTTCCAAATAGGTGGATTGGAAGAAGGGGCCCAATTTAGTGGCCAGCTAGATCACCCGATCTTACTCCAATAGATTTTTTATGGGGATATCTAAAGAGCATAGTTCATGCCACTAAACCTAACGACATCGCCGAGCTTCAACAAAAAATCAGGGACGAAATTAGGCAAGTAACGCCGGAAGTGTTACAAAATGTTCGGAATGCTATTTACAATCGATTAGGATATTCTCAGCAAGAAAGTGGAGAGCACTTTGAACATTTATTGCAATAAAGTAATTTGAGTAAATATTTCCTTATTTCATTTTTTTCATGTGGATTGATGTATACATTGAGGTGATTCCATATATTGTGTATTTCTGATTTTTTTCTATCTTGATACCTTTTACAGGCCTGGTGATGACTTAGTGAGCTGAAACTAGTTGCCCCCTTCATCTTTTATTAATATATGCTTTACACTATATTGAGTTCTTACGGCGTATGAGAGTGTACACCGCCAGCTTAATTAAAAATTAGCAGTGTTCTCATTTTCTAGTAATGCATGAGAGCATGAAATTTTAGCCTTTGGCACCAAATTAGCACTAATTTTTGCCCTTATTCCAAACCGATTCTGTTGATTTTATCATGCTAGATTTATAGACGTTAGTGAGACACACGATTTGATGTAGCAAAACCCCATCCTAGTAATGAATAGAGTGTTTTATTGCAAATAGGACAGTTTCAGTCAAATTATGATATTGCCGGAACTGGTAGAAAGATCTGCATGTTTTAGAACAATTGTATAATTTAAAAAAAATTATTTGCTTCTCATTAAAAACAATAAATATAAATCACAATAAATGATGTACACTCATATCTTGTAGATATTACACAATATTTTAGAACCCTTCATTACGAAAGTACCCATGTAAAAAAAATAGATTGCTTTAGAATCAGGATATTCACTATTGCACATCATTGTGAACGAATTTTTGGACAAAAACTCAATAAAACCAATCGAATAATCCCCTTTTTCCCAAATTTGGCTTCGCCTTGTTAGAAATAATTTTAAATATCGTAACAAGTAGGTTGTTGTTTATTAGTAACTAAAAAAATAGAACTGTCAATTTTAAAAAATGTTATGTCATGTAATGTTAGCTGCTAATTTTTCTTAAATAAATTGCATATTTCAACCAGGTTATGGGCCCAAGTCAGTTCAGTTGCCCACCAGCTGTATAAAAACTTAGTGAATTAAAAACTTTGTGAGAAATAAAAATCGTGATTATAAAATCTGCTGTTCCCGTTGAAAACTTTGAAGTTAAGTGATAACTTTAGCGGCATAATATAAAATAAAAATGGCTCAATCTGACGAAAGTGCTTTGATTGAAAAACTATGCGATAATGAAACTTTCGAGGTATGGAAATTTCAGATACTAATACTGTTTAAAGCCAACGGACTCTATGAAATTGTAAACGGAGATTGTAAACCCGAAGAGAAAGCAGAATGGAATAAAAAGGATGCTAAAGCACAAAAAGTGATAATGACAACTATAGATAATAAACTGTGAAAATTCATGTCAAATGTATAACAAACTGTGTACCATTTTCTATAAGGATTCTGAGCAGCAAAAATGTAAACTGTTTCAAGAATTTTTCAATTTTAAATTTGTTAAACAAATAGACATGCCACTGAACATAAGCAAACTTGAAAATTTAGCCTTTCGACTTAAAACATTAAACCAATGTGTTAGTGATGATATGATAATATCTAAAATTCTTTCTACTCTACCTGAAGAATATAAACATTTTGTCACAGCCTGGGAATCAGCCCTATCAACAGAAAGATCATTGACCAATTTAGATCCAGATTAGTTTCAGAAGAAAATAGAATAAAAGGAACGAAGAAAGACGAAAGTGAAACATTTAAAGCTGAAGAAAAGCACATTGAAAAAGGAAAATTTGTTAACCATGCATCAGAACGGAAGTGTTATAATTGTGGAAAAATTGGATATTTTATGAAATATTTCAGAGCAAAACAATGTTGTACAATATGTAAAAAGAATAACCATACAGAAGAAAACTGTTTTTTCCGAAAAATCAAAAATCAAAAAAGGATGGTAGTAAAGTAAGCTTTCTAACACATGAAAATGAAAATTGTGTATCAAGATTTGATACCACCTTTATCGTAGACTCTGGTTCAACGTCTCATATGTGTAAAAATAAGGATCTTTTTGAATTTGTGAGAAATAAGAAAAGCGAAATCTGTGTAGCAAAGAAAAATGAAACGATGCTAGCAGAAGGTGTTGGACAAATTAATAATAATAATAATTTATTCAATTATTTTCAAAAAATACATACACTATGATAACAATAAATCACAAAATATGAGAGAGAATCGTATAACATATAGCGTTGTATACAAATGTACAGCTAATCATGAATAAATTAACCCGAAGGGTTCCAAGAGGTGTAATAATAACACCTGTTTCGGCATGTTACTAAAAGATATCAATAAAACTTTGCTTATTATAAGAACAATTCCATTTCTATTACTATTACTATGGACCAGTAGACAAATATTAAACCTTTCAAATGATATCCGACTGTGTTTTTGGTTTAAGGTTCATACAAACTATAAAAATGTATATTCGGGCATCTCTAGTACTTACCCACTGGTAAGGACAGTACTATAGAAGTCTCTTGCCCTTTCTAAGAGAAAAAATTTAACTTTTTTTTGAATAAGTTAATATTTGGAATGCCTTGCAATTCTATAGGAATGCAATTGTATATCCTTGGTCCTAAAAACATAAATGATCTCTGACAGAAAGAACTAGTCATTCTAGGAGCAGTAAAATGATGTCTCCGTCTAGTTACGTATCTATGCTCAGGTAAGTCAAATTTATTCATTGTGGTGTGAAATTTTGTGCTTACGCATAAGAAATATAATTGATGCCAGCGGCGTGCAAACAATACAGGCAAAAAGGCATTGCCTACCCTAGTAAATTTTAAAATTAATTTATATTATACCATAATTTATTATTACTACTTCCTTCATTAAATCTTATATCAGCTACTTATATACATTTATATAATTTATTAAACAAACGTAAACATTTCTGTGGTTTCTCAAATCCAAAATAATGCAATCTTGCTTTTACGCGCACTTCATATTTCCCATGTAGGTGTCCGTCCCATAAGAGCGCGTATTAAAGCGGACACATAGAGAAATAAACATATTAAGAGAGTGTTCGTTCCCATATAAACAGCTGGCATCGCGTCGATCTCAGCGCATCCCTTGCGGGGAACAGAACTAATTCTTACAGGCGGGATATTTAAATTTGGTAGTTTGGATTATGGGTAGGTAAATTTTACAGTTTGTCTTAAAATTGTTTATTGTATAATTATTTCATTCCAAAAAATTATATTTCATTTTTGTAATGAAATAATAATAATAAACAATTTAGAGACAAATAATTTAGGTAATAAATAATAAAACGGCACACATTTAAAATTTTTATTAACCTGCACATAATATAAAAACAAATTAATAAAATATGTGTTTACTATACATACGAGTAGGTCTGTTATTTATACATGTTATTACATTGATAATTTTAAAATTCTTATTCTAATATTTAACGATAATATTAAAGTACAAAAACATCTGATTAAATTATCAGTTACAATAATCAAAAAATTTAAATTTTCAATAATATCTCCTATTAGTAAAATAATTATTCTAATATCACTTAACAGTGTTTCCACACAATTTTATTTTCAAAGTTATTTTTCCTACCACACGCACTATAAATAGGCATTTATACGGTTGTACATCTTTCAAAAAAATTCTATTGCAGCCTCCGCCATCCCCATTGCTGCCCAGCTCTCACCTTTTTTTAACTTTTTTATTTCAGAAAACAAGAAACTTTACATTTACTTTCTTTAAATTAATTAAAAAGACAAAAATTCAAATTGGTAACACAAAACATGAAAAAACTATTATTATCTATATCATTAATTTACCATACAGTTACATATTATTATTATTAATCACAAAATTACATATTTCTACTCAAATTACAGTATTATACTTAAGAAAGTTTATCTAATATTACATCAAATATTTTAATAAAAAGCATTTAAAAAGTAGATTCCCCTTTACATGAAGACAGGAACAGGTCTGAAACAAAAAAAAATAAACGCAGTCCATTGTTACCAAAAAATAATTATTATTTTTGTTTGTTAGTCCTATTACCATCATTATAATATTTTTTAATTAATAAAGGGACACAAACTTTTATGAGTTGAGAAAATACGTATCATTTATGTTCTCGACAAGTGAACCAATCAAAATTTATATGACTTTTTGCAAAGAGTTCGTTTGTCATTAGCCACATCCAAAGTCAATTGTTCTTTTAAAGATATTTCATCAAATACGAGGACATAATTTTTATCTATCTGCTTCATTTGGACAACCCTTCCTTTAAGCCTATCAAAAATTGCTTTATTAATTCCAGTTTCAAATGGCACTGATCTTAGAAGTGACTGTAAAGTAGATTTACTGGGAAAAGCTATAAAACGTTTTAATAAATTATATGCTCGTGGTTCCTTTTTATAAATGGCTAATGAAAGGGCCATTATTGACCATGAAGGTTTATGTTTCTTAGAGTTAGCAGTACTACTTTTAAAAAAATCCATGCCTGCTGGATCTAATTTTGAATTAAAATTTTGGAATAACTTTGATTCTGACAATTTAACTGCTTTTTTAATTTTGTTATTACTACTGATAAGTGCCTTTTTTAATTTATAAATTCTATTTCTCTGATCTTTATTAATGTAATACATTTTCTTCTTCTTAGGAGATAAATTACTGACCCTAGTTTCATTTATTTTACTTAAAATACTAGATTCCAAACATTGTTTTTTAGGCAAAGGTTCAAATTCAATTTCTTTAAGACTATCATTATTGTTACAAAAAATAAGCTTTCTTTCTACGGGCAATTTCAAAAGCTTGAGTTTTATCATTATTATCTTAAATTACTTTTGGTGGTGTATGATGGAAGGGTTGCAAAGGAAAAGCAAATTTATTAAGTCTTTTGCGTAATGAATTTGTGAATGCCTCATCATCAAAATGATCTTCACACAACCTTTCATCTTTGGATGTATAAGGAATTTCTAAAATTTTGTACCACTGTTCCGTTTGACTAATGTCAGATGGAAATTTGAAAAATGTTTTGTTATTAAACTCCAAATTGCGAAGCAGCCAAAAATATGTATTATTACAATTTTTTGCTATACAACTACGACGAATTTTACCTGGTGGTGACATTTTAAAGGTTCACTTACTTTTATTTACTTTATTAAAACTAAAATAAAACAAAAAATACTCACTCTTGTATTGTCTTCTTTTTCGGAATTGTTATTTTTGACACTGTCACTTGCATTTGACAAACAGAAACCGTATTCACACCAACCAATGTAAGATTGGTTTTGTATATTTTCATTTTTAATGACGTAAAAGTTAATATGCTAGGATATTTTATAATATTTATCCACATTAAAGGCGATGTTTTGAAATGTATTGAAATTATGATATTTTGTTCTATTTTGTTTATGTAAAACAGTCTTGTAGTTCGCGACAGTAGAGACTCCATGCGCGGGGAACTTGCGCAGAATCGTTGTGCCACATACCGCCTATGCATCAAATTGTCTCTTATATTATTATTTGTCTATGGGTGGACATGTAGCGATTATATGGAAACAAACAGAGATTTAAAGTCTGCACCTACGGTCGTCAACAACGTGTATGTATACGTGTGGTTCTGCCACGTATAGTTCAGACTCGATGCGCCTATAACTCCAGAACGGTAAATGTAATTTTTAGTGAACTTTATAATTTAAAAACCATGTTTAATGACATGCTTGAGAATCAAGCAAATTGGGATGAAGAAACTCTTTCGGCAGCTAGAATGTATTTATTTACATTGGAAGATTTTGAATTTAATAATTTTTTGGACATTTTCATTGAAATATTTGGGCAGACGGATGTACTATATAATATAATACAGTCAAAACTCTCCGTTATTGGTTATTGTGATAAAAAACCTGAAAATTTCAAAGCGTTTTTGGACATTTTTTTACGAAATTCGAGGAAACGTATGCAAAAGTCTGAGAGTTTATGGCGAGCCGCAAAGAAAACGAAATAGAGGTGACATTACGACGCATTACAGAAGAATTTTTAGAGAAATAGTAGATAACATTAAAAATGAAATTAGTGATCGGTACAGAGAAATTAGACAACTAAATTTTTTTCGCATTCTTGATCCAGACTATTTTGAAATGTTTACAAGTAAATTTCCAGAAGAAATATTCAATGAATTAAAAATAAGATATGAAACAAAGTTTGATTTTGACAGATTGAAAAATGAGCTACATTGTTTGTATTCATCACCAGAATTCAAAGGCATGAATGTCTACGAAATTATACAATTTTGTCATGAAAAAAAATGTGTGAAGTGTTTTCTGAAAATTAATTGTGACAATACCCGCTAGTTCAGCATCTGCAGAGCGTTCATTCTCTGGACTAAAAGGCATTCACACATACCTACGCAATACTCAAGGACAAGAGCGACCTAGCAGTTTGTCAACAATTTCCCTGGAGAAAGAACTATTGCTAGATTTGAAACGTAACCTTACGTTTTATGATGATGTGATAAATGCATTTTTGATTAAACACCGTCGTATTGAACTCATTTATAAAAAATAGATATTTTTGGTTTCGGTTTATGTTAAGTTCTAATAGTATTTAATCGTTTTTGTTGTTACATTTGTTGTGTTTAATTTTTTTAATAAAATGGCGAACGCACTTCCAAAACTTTATGCCAGCGGCATATTTTTATTTGTTTCGTACCAACTGCCTACCCTACTCCGAATGCCACTGCACGCCGCTGGTTGATGCAGATCTAATATATTGGCTTCTTTGTATAAAAGGTCTGATGAATAGGTGTAATGTTTATGTAGCATTATCTTGAAAAACCTCTTTTGAAGAACTTCTAAAGGATGCATGTTAGTTTTTAAGGCACTACCCCAAACAAGTATGCCATACCGAAGGTGACTTTCCACTAAACCGTAGTATAAAGTCATGAGATACTTAAACGGTATACATTTTTTTAAATACTTAAATCTATAAAGAATATATTGTAATTTTCTTACAATGAATTTAATGTGGTAGTCCCATTTCAAGTTTTTATCTATAATTACTCCCAAGTATTTGATGTTTGTTACAGGATTTATGATGACGTTTTGGTTGTGTTGCTGTATTACCAGAGGTTCAAAATGGTCACAGGTAGAGTTACTCTTAAGGAATGGTAAGTAGAAGGTTTTTTTGAAGTTTATTGTAAGTATTTTTTTATTAAACCACTTCATTACTATTTTTAAGTGATTTTTCACTTTCTTTTTTAGGTCGAACCAGTTGTCTTCAACGTAAATGATAACTGTGTCATCCGCAAAACCAATCATATGTCCTGTACTATCTATTGAAAACAATTCGTTTATATATAAATTGAACAATATAGGGCCCAGAATTGTTCCTTGCGGTACACCATATGTAATATTGCACTGATCACTTGTCTCTCCACCAATCCGTACAAGCTGTTGTCTATCTGGAAGGTAACTAGCAAATAATTTCAGACAGTTGTCTCGTATACCAATATTTTCTAAAGTCTGTAGCAGATTACTGTGGCTAACAGTGTCGAATGCTTTGGCTAGGTCTAAAAATACGGCTAGGCATACCCTATCACTATTTAATACATCAAATATTTTAGATGTTAAATTTATCAAGGCATCCTGTGTGGAGTTATTCTGTTTGAAACCATACTGATTAGGGGAAATTAGATTGTATTTGTTTATGTAAGATGTCAATCTATTTTTTAACAGCTTTTCAAAAACTTTGGATACAGTTGCGATTAATGATATAGGTCTATAATTGGTAGTATCGGTTTGGTCTTCATTTTTATAAATCGGTATTACTAATGACTGTTTAAAAGCCTTAGGCCAAATACCCTTATCAATACACATATTTATAATATGTTTAAGAGGTTCTAAGATGCAAGGTGACACAGCCTTTAGACATTCCGTATTGACACCGTCAATTCCCGCTGCCTTTTTTGGTTTTAGGTCTGTTATTATATCTTGGATTTCCAGATTATTTGTTGGTAGTAAAACCACTGAGTTAGGTAGTCGAATAGAAGGATTACTAACAATAAGTGTTTCATTAGAGTCTACAATGATTTTTGTGGCCAAAGTTTCACCCATTTCTGAAAATGTTTTATTAAATGCATTTGCGATTTGAAATGGATGAGTTATTATGTCCTTTATGGCTTTTAATAGCTTCTATGCAATTTCTTAATTTTTTTTTCCACAAACATCTTGAACAATATTCCATAGGTGTTTGTTACTGTTTGAATTTTGTATAATTTGTTCTTCGTAATATTTTTGTTTTGTTCGTTTTATTAATGAAATTAACTTATTTCTATAGATTCTGTACCGCAAGATTAGGTCGCGATCATTAGGCAATAACTTTGTTTGAGGGTAAAGTCTATTTTTTTCACTAATTGATTGTATAAGAGCATTAGTAATCCAAGGCGTTAATTTAGTATTTTTTCTTGTTACTTTCTTCACATAAGTGCAATTCTTAATATTTGCTTGTAAAATTGAAATAAATTTATCTGTTGCAGAGTCGGCATCAATGCAATAAAATATGGTGTTCCAGGACACTTTATTTATATCGTTACTAAGTTTTTTGTAGTTTATACCTTTAATAAAGTTTTTGTTAACTTTTTTAGGTATCTTAGTGTCAAGAATTATCTGTAGCGCTATGGAATAATAATCAGTTATATCACTTTCTATGTCTAGTGGAATAATATAATCTATTGCATTACGTTTAGAGTATAAAAATAAGTGATCCAGGCATGCTGTACCTCTAGTTGGATTGTTAATAGTTGATATGAAACCGTGTTCACTTAAAGTATTTATATATCCCACTGTGTCGTGATGTAGATCTAATATATCGATATTTATATCACCAATGAATACGCAATAATTCTCTGAATTTACGTTATTTTCTCTTAGAAAGTTTTGGAGGTTATTTGTGAATTTTGAAATATTAGGATTATAGGTTTCTTTGGATGGTGATCTATAGCAAGCTAAAATAATTATATTGTTACCTTCACTTATATTAATGGTAATTTTTAGAGTGTTTACAATACCTAATCTTATAATTTCATGTTCGAACCGGTATTTGCAGTTAATATAAGCTACGACACCATCATTTTGGTTTAAATCTCCATTATACCCTGGTATATTAAATAAATTAATATCAGCGATTTGCCATGTTTCAGTTAGAACCAGACAATCGAACTCCATAACGCTGCCCAAAGAAATTTTAAATTCGTCTAAATTTTTCGAGATACTCCTAATATTATTGTGTAATATTTTGAAGTTAATATTACTTTCATTTATTTTAAATATTTTTTCACATTCATTAAGGTCGTTTATTGTAAATGTGTCTACAGTTGGAATATTGAAGTCCCTTATGTACTGGTCCATTGTTGACAAAGAATTTAAAAAAACAAAGTTTATAGCAATGATAGATGAAGGTAAAAAGTATTTGATTAATTTGTTAGTTAAATTTGTTAATTCTATAAAAACAGTTAACATAAAGTGAAACACAAGTACAGTCGTATGAACATCTTGAGAGGTAACTTTTTGATCATTTTATTTCATTTTGTTTTCAAATTCTTAGAGTCCATCTGGGTACCCCCGTTTTCCGCTTTATTTGAAGAGTTATTACGCTTTCTGGTATTCGGTCCAGATGTTGACTCTGAGGTTGGTCGATTACTTACGATTTTTTTGCTCGTAGTTATTTTTTCTGTGTTGTTAATTTTGTCACTTTCTGATACCAGTTTATGTGTTAGTAGCTCTTCTGTAAGTCCGAATTCTTGAAGTATTCTCTCTTGGCAACCAATTGGAGTTGGAGTAGATGGAGCACTGTCTGATTTTTTCGGTAGGTTTATGTCAGGTTCTTCGTATTCACACGTTTCTAGATCATCGATCTTCTGTGGAACGTCGTTTATATATAGCGTAAATTTTTTTATATATGCTTTTAAGTTGTTTGCTCTAGCTCTTTTTTGGTAAGTCAAAAGAGTTTTTTGAATAGCTTGATCTTCTGGCCTTAGTTCGTGAGTAATTGAAATTCCAGTTCCCTTTAGTTTAGGTAACTCTCTGAATATCTTCTGTTTCAATAAATATGATAAGAATTCAACAATGATAGGTCCTTTTTTTCCAACTGTATATATATTATTAATATCTCGCTCGTTATAATTTGTATTTAAGGCTTGATTTATTTTTACTAGAGTTGTTGTTAGTAAATTATTTTGATCGATTGATGGTAGTCCAAAAATGGCTATATTGTTTTTTTATTTGCTCTTTCCAGGTAAGTAATCTTATTTTTAAGATATAAAATCTGTTCTTCAGAGTTGTCTACTTTTTCCCTTATAGAGTTAATTTCATCTTTTATTTCATTTGTGTTTTGTTCAATATTACTCTTTATTTGTTCCAATAATTGGTTGTTTGTAATATCACTCATATTCATTTAAGCTCCTGTACTATAACTGTAATTAGTGCTAACGAGGTAGGTATGCGTTTTTGTTTTAAGAACTGGAAATACTGCAGATAACAAAATATGATTGTATATCGATTTGTACATCCAATTTCCTAATTATATCCTAATTGATATTTGTTTTTAATGGATTTTATTTACTCACTGTATTGTACTTATCTTCTTCTACATTTTGGTGTTAATTTCAACTATTACTTTGGACTTTTCCCACAATAACTTTGCTTGTTTATCAGAGTATTTAAAACGTGACTTCACTTCACTATGTTCTTTTTAAATTCACAATTACTAATAAGGCTTGCATTCTAAATAATGTGTTATATGTGCCCGATCTAAGTAAAAATCTTTTATCAGTAAGTGCTATTACAGACAAAGGGGGTGACGTAAAATTCACCAAAGATTAAGTTGTTATTTCAAAAAATGGGTTGGAAGTATTAAATGGAGAAAAACAAAACAATAGGCTGTATGAAATAAAAAATTTTTAAGATAATGAAAGCTTGATTGCTGAAAAACAAATAAAATTAAAAGCTAGTGAATGGCATAGAAAATTGGGACATATTTCTAACGGAATGAAAGTAAACAAGAATGCTTTCAATAATCTTGATAAATAATGTGAGGTCTGCATAAAGTCAAAACATGTCCGAAATCCTTTCCCTACAACAAGGTCAAGAGCTACTCGTCCACTAGAAATATTACATATTGATATCTGTGGTCCAATTGAACCTACAACATGGGATGAAAAGAATTATATTTTAACTATTTTGGATGATTTTACTCATTATTCAGTTGTATATTTATTAAAACACAAATATGAAGCTACAGATAATCTTAAACAATGTATAGAAGAAATGGAGGCTCATAAAAATGGAAGAGTATACAAGATAAGATTTGACAACGGAGGCGAGTTCTCAAATTTAAAACTATAACAGTGGTGTAAAATGAAGGCGATCGTATTGGATTATACAGTACCTCATTCTCCGCAGATGAATGGCAAAGCTGAACGCCTAAATCGAACTCTTCTAGAAAAGGCGCGAGCATTAATATTCGACACAGGTTTAACAAAAAAATTTTGGGGTGCTGTTTATGTAGCCACTTATCTACTAAATCGCAGTCCAACCGAATCAAGCATTACTGGAAAAACTCCAACGGAAAATTGGACAGGAAAGCAGCCTAATCTGTCCAGACTTCAATTTTTCGATTGCAGAGCTTTTGCAAAAACCCTAGGATACCTTAAAAAACTAGAGCCAAGAAGCCAAGAATATATCTTTATTGGTTATGCACCAAATGGCTATAGATTGTTTGATAATAATAAAAAACGAGTAGTAGTTTCTCGAGATGTTATTTTCAAAGAAGAAAACCGTGAAGATATGCAAAAAGAAGAAGAGATTAAAAAACTCGAATCGACTGATGAAGAAGACGAAAATCTAAATAATGACAATGGAAATAAAGAAAATCTGAACGATGACAAGGAAAATGAAGAGATTCAGCATGAATACGAAAATGAGCAATTTGAACCAATTATAAATTTAGGAGAAGGTGAAATAGAAGACCCAATAGAAAACAGACCAGAAAGAAAAATAAATTTGCCAAAAAGGTGTAACGATTATGTGATGTTAACATATCAAGAAGCAGTCAACAGCTCTGAAAAGGAAAATTGGATACAAGCAATAGAAGAAGAAAAGGAGTCTTTAAGAAGAAATAAATCTTTGGACTTATTTGATTTGTCAGAAGCTAATAAAAAAATATTTTGACCAGCAAATGCGTGTTTAAATGAAAAAATTATGGAAGATATAAAGTCAGATTGGTAGTACGAGGGTGTCAACAAGAGTATGGGATAGATTTTGAAGATACTTTTAGACCAGTAGTCAGCTCAACCTCAGGGTAATGTTTGGCTTAGCAGTCAAAAACAACTACAAAATGAAGAAGTTTGACATCAAAACAGCTTTTCTCTATGGCGAACTTCATGAAGAGCTCTATATGTCATTACCTGAAGGCTACGAAGATAATAATAACAAAGTTTGCCGTCTTCGAAAGTCCTTGTATGATCTAAAACAAGCTCCTCTTCTTCGGAATGAGCACTTTACATGTTTTTTAAAAGATTTGGATCTGTCTTCACTAAGAAGTGAAAGATTCATACTTAAAATCAAAGAAAGTAATCTTTTCCTTGCTATATATGTTGATGAAGGCTTAATCATGGTAGAAAATGAACAGGAAATAGAAGATTTAAGGAGAGAATTGAAAAATCGAATGGTAAGAGAAGAGAATAGAAAGAAGTTAAGAAAACGAAAAGCAAATTGAATAGTAAGAGAAGTTTCTAGGAACTGTTAAATTTCAGAAACATAGCAACTCTCTAATGTATGAACTATAGTTTTAAAAAAATATTGTTTTTGTTATTTTTAAAATCCAGGATATCACCATAGGGCTAATAATATCTAAGCTTCAATATTTGTAATTTCACATCTTCTTCTTTTTTCTATAAACATATATTAAGCCAATCACAAGTTAGGTTACTTCTTGGTCTAGCCAAAAATAACTACTAAACATCAGGTAGGCATAAAATGAAATGTAACTTCTGTCATTCTGACGATGATATTGATTTATCGAAACAATTGTCAATTTTTTAGAATTTTCAATAACTTTTATTATATTGTGGAATTAACTAGAGACCGTGAGTTTCATTTAAAAACACTAATATGAGCATATTCCACGAAGTAAGGGTCGAGACAGTCAATTTCACTTAATTAAGATATTTAAAATTAGGAGAAGGTGTTAGAAATAATTTTAAATACCGTAACAAGTAGGTTGTTATTTATTAGTAACTAATAAATAGTACTGCCAATTTAAAAAAATGTTATGTCATGTAATGTTAGCTGCTAATTTTTCTTAAATAAATTCCATATTTCAACCGGGATAATTACTTTAAAAACTAAAAACCTAACACGGCTGACTTTTTTCGTATTCCAAAACTAAAATTAGTTGTTCTAGGCACCGAGTGAATTATTTCGGAAGGAGCCCATACAATAAATGTTGATGAATAAAACAAACATTTTGTTTCATTGACAAAGTAGGTAGTATTCAAGTATTAAATTTGATTTGACAGTTTTCTTATATGCCAACTATTTGAAATCAGATTTTGTTTATTACTAAGTAAACTGAATGCTTATTCACAAATTTGAATGACGTATTACTATAGCTAATTAGTATTAATTTATTAAAAAAAATTATAAAAAGAAACATAAAATGCTATGAGATTTCATAGATTTTATCACATAGGAAGATTATTACGTAGATGATTCAATGACTCATTATTCATTGTATTATATTATATAATTGAGTTCAGAGCATTATTTGTTATAGCTATATGCTATTGACTTTTTAGAAAGTAACGTAATTCTCTCAAATTTCAATAAGAACTTATGTTCAATGACATATAATGATTACAGTTATTCTATACCTAATATATGAATAACATCGTATGATTACATTTTTTCAAAGGTTTCACACATATTTATCTGCAATTAACCATACCCAAGAGCTTTGATTTAAATCTTCACACGAAAGTGCTGTTATCGATAGGTATATCGAGTTAATGGTGTGAAATTTAATAACTTCATCTTCTTCTCAATGGAATTGAGCACATTTAATAGATATTTTGACCGTTTTTTGCAGGACAAACAACAAAAACCACTACATTATTGAATTTATGCTGCGAATAATGTTGAATTACATTTCCCCGGAGAACGTGTACTTGATTCACACGTTTCGTTTAAGCTTGTACTCAAAAATAGGTTTGCATAAGCTATATACAGCAGTTTCATTCACTGGCTCTAATCTGAATAGAAGCCGACTGGATATAACTTGTTTTTAGTTACTATTCTTAGATTACAACTGAAAACCTGTTAGCCACATTACGAAAGTAGTTGCTTTTTCCTCCGAAAACGGCCAAAATCTGGTTAAGAAACAGATAATTTTTAGTAGTAATAACCCAAGGACATTGATAATTGTTCGAAAAAAATTTATAAAAGATTTCGAAAGCTTGTTGCTTGGAAACAGACCGACGCCGCAGGCGGAGGTCTGTTGCCTATAAGCAACAAGCTTGAGAAAGTTGTTATAAAATTTTTGAGCATTTATCAATGTTCGAGGGTTATTCGGATAGATTTTTTTTTGCTAATTATAGAAAAGAAGTACAGAGCTTCTATAACTTAATTAATATTCTCACCAGTATTATGACCAAATCTTGACATTTTGAAATATTAAATATTTGAAACGTCAAAATCGAAATAAATAATCAAATTGTATCCATAGCAACGTGATAGAGTGAAAACAGCCCATGGGATCTGTTTTCAGTATAATGTTGTTCTGATTGGTTGTGTTCCATCAAATGACCTGAAATTAACTGATTTCATTGGATTTTTACTAGAGCAAAAAATTTTCAAGGTAGTAGAGCTGCAAGTAGAAATTTCCATCTCTATAGCTGTTCGTTAGTACCTCGAAGTAAATATTTTTACATATTCAACAAACAAAGGTTTGATTTGTGAGAATAGTATATTTAACCGTTTTATGTAATGTTAATGTTAAGGTAAAAATAAACGGTTTTAAAGATTGAAGCTAACTTTTCCGCATTTGTGGCCCTGACCAATATTCTATCATAAAATTGTCACTTGTATACACTTCGGGGAATGTATCGTGCTAACAAACCGAAATTACTCCAAAAATAACACAAAAATGTAGTATATCTGGATTTATAGAACCCGCCGTACTCGCTCTAGTCAGCTGGAAATCAATAGGGTATATCTGTGATACACCTTGAACAATTTTGAATAATAAAATTGGTCACTCTGGACGGTGCATCGTACTTTAATGTTATTCTAATTTATTTAAAACGTAAACAGGTGGGATATATTTTAAACACACGATATGGCTACTTACTAATTTATTCAAACACTAACTCACTAACACTTAATTTATATGTACTTAACTAATCACTTAAATTTAATTTATATGCACACAAACTTAATTATTAATTTATATCAACACTTTTATATTCACTTATTTACTGTTTATTTGCCAAGATCACTTTATCCACTGCACTGGTCCGCTGATCGGTCCTTTTTATATACTAGTTTCTTTTTTTACTAGAGAATTCTGGACTGCGGCTTACACAAAACAAATGCCTTTCGCGATATTTCTCGATTGCCGGCTCAATCCTTAAAAGACCTTCCGAGAACATGTATAAAAACTGTCATAATAAATCCCAATAGACCTTCTCAGAATTCGGCGCGCTCGTCATTTTCTTAACTCCGTTAACATAAGGTTACAGGACCGTACTTAGTATCTGCTTCGGTGTGAGAGTTCGTAACATTACTAACAAACTGAATATTCTCCAAAAATTACAAAAATTTGGTACTTCAAGTACCATAGCACCCGTTGTGCTGGCTTTAGTAACCTGAATATCAATAGGGTTCATCTTTGGGACGCCCTGAACAATATCCAATAATAAAATTGGTCACTTGTATATACTCCGGAGGCTGTATCGTGCTAACAAACTGAAATTTCTCCAAAAATGTCGTACTTAAAGTACTATAGCACCTGTTGTACTGGCTGTGGTGAGCTGAAAATCAATAGTGTTCATCTGTGAGATGTTCTGAATAATATTCAATTATGAAATTGGTGACTTTTCGCACTCCGGACGCTGTATCGTGCTAACAAACTGAAATTTTTCAAAAAATGACAAAAATGTCGTACTTCAAGTACCATAGCATCCGTTGTACTGGCTATTGTGAGCTGAAAAGCAATAGGGTACATCTGTGAGATGTCCTAAACAATATTCAATCATAAAATTGGTGATTTGTTGCACTCCGGAGACTGTATCGTGCTAACAAGACATGTAACGAAAAGTGGCCGACGACAACGACGATGACGATGACGACGACGACGACAACGACGAAGACATACACACAGGATTTTTTTTCTAAAAACCATGTTTTCGGGTTGTCCTTGATAAAAAACGTAAAAATAACTCAAATTTTGTTTTCAAAATTTCAACTTTTTTGTGGGTAAACCAATAGTTTTCTCGCATATTAGATAGGTTGGGCGGAAAAGTAATAGTACGTTAAATTTTTTGTCAATATCTTGAAGTTTTCTAGCGATATGCATACGCAAATATTGAATGTTTTCCTAAAAATTTTATGGTAGTTTGCCAACGGCACGAAATTATTTCTTTTTGTTTTCTATTAAAAGATGAAATGTAGTTCGTCTCACAAAAGCAGAAGTCTTCAATCAACATTTTAATTATTCATAGAAGTTTATAAAATCGCTTTTTCACATACAGATGTTAATCTCGTATTATTCGTGGGAAGTTTACTAATTTATGTATAATTGCACTTAAAACAGAAACTTTTTCCTAATTTTAATGTTCTGGAAATGTAGATATTTGGTGCAAAACTAAATAACAGTTTACCCGTTCACATCCTTCGTGCAATATATGCTATCTTCGAACTTTTACATTAATCGCACGAATTTCTATATGCTACTGATTATATGCTTATGCCGCCAGAGGGCAAACCCTTTTCTTGGAGAAAAACTGTACTACACTCTCCCATCTTTACAACTGGAACTTCAATTTCATTTAACCAATAAAAAGTGGTACAACCAATTGTCAAGAGTTTCATATACAAGCAGTTAGGTATTTGTTATCATGTCCTTTTCAATTCAGAAGAACGTTCATTTGGATGCCACATGACGATATTCTTCTGTAACATCTGCATTCATTGTGTGAACTTCGACGCATATTCCACAATCGAACGTCGCATCGGTCAATAGTAAATATTTAGATAGTGCAAACAGTAAATATTCCAATATTCCTCGATCCACTTGGAGCTTCAGAATAAAGTATTTTCCACAATCTTAAGGGCGCTTCCATAATGTATATTTCATAAATTCCAATATTTTTCACTTTATATGGACCCCTACTGTGTTCTTGTTGTCCCTGGGGGTTCAATGCGTTGTTGAACCCCGAGGGACAGCAAGAACATTCTAAACAGAAACTATAGATTCACAGTGTTCAATGCTGGAGCCAAAGTTTAATTTGTGACCTATTAGCGTTCAAAACTATTCAACGTCTGCATTTTCATCTACTTGTTAATACACTGGGGAGAAGTTTTACTAATGGCAACTATTCAAATGTTCACACAAATATGATATTGTTGAACTTTTGAATAAACTTCCAAATAATATATAGCATTTATAACAGTCACAATATAGCTTGACGAAAGATGGCGAAATTTAAAAAAAATGATTTTCAGTTGGCTGTAGATCCCTTAATTACTATACACAACAGACACCAAGTATGATACACAAATGGAATCAGCTCATCGAGAGGATTATAAAAATATACAGGATGTCCAATTTAAAAAACAAAAATTTGAAATGTAACTTTTTTGGAAAAACCTGTGTAATTGAAAATAGTTTTAAATTGTGGCATTTTGAATATACACACTCCTATGGATCGCCTCGTATATGGTGGGGCACCCTTAACTTTTTTGTATCAGCTGTAAATAAAAAGTCATTTATAAAAGTGTGTTTTTATGATTCTTGTGACTATTTACGTTAATTATGGATATCAAGCAGACGTCATTTTAACGTCTAAAAGAGATCCGATTAAGGTCTATCTATGGATTATATTCACGACAAAAAGACGTCTAGTCCAAAATAGGTCCAATTAAAGTCTAACTAAAGACCAGGCTAACGTCTAACTGACCAGTAATAGTGACGTCACCATGACGTCTAAAACTCGTCGGATTAAGGTCTATCTAAGGACCATATTGACGTTAAAAAGACGCCATTTAGCTGTGACTTACTTACGTCTTTTAGACGTCGACTTGTAACGTCAGTAAACGTCTTTTAGCCCAGTATAATGCTGTCGTTTAGACGTCATTTAGACGACAATGGTTACCTGGGTGTTTCCTTAGTGCAAATTGTGTGTGTATGTACATAGACGTAGCATAGGGGAGGGGGAGGGGGGTCCATTCCACCCTAGATAGCTGTGGGCCCACCCTAGAAAATACCCTTCCTCATACATAATAAAATAACTTTATCCTCAACTACCGAAACCGAAAACCGGCTTCAAAAAGACAATACACGCATGATCTATCGTCCCGCTTTCATTGACGTGTTTTTTACTTAGAATAGTGTCTAAAATGCAATGGCACGCACGCACGGGTGGGCGCTGGTCCCGATACCGTATCGAGGTGAATCAGTTAATTTGCGCGGGGGCAAAGGACGGAGCGTGGCGTGGAATCAGAAAAACAATAGTCAATTTCATTAAATCAATAGTTACTTACAAAATACAAAAACCAACACTTCAAGCTTCAACTTGGTGTTGGAATGTTGGATGTGTGCTTGACCGTGCTCTTTGACACAAGTCAAATAAGTGACCTTTTTTGTTCATAATTCGACTGATATGATACATGTACCGAACTATTATCATTTCGCAAGTTATTTATTTACTTAGATACTCTGAGGTAAGGTGTCTAATCTACCACCATTCATTTCATTCACCGTCGCTCGCGTTGTCATTATTCGATTCGTCCATCAGGGGAATTTTCACATACCTACTTAAATCTAAAACTAAAACAAGAGAACTGAGACATTTTAAGGTGAGTGTTAGCGACCGAAATGCAAAGAATTTAAATGACAGCGTCATCTGTGCGACGTGTGACGAAGGAAGAAGCAACACGGAATATCAATACTAACTTTCATCTGTGTCAACAGAAGCGTACAGCGACTATATACAAGCAGTGTTGCCACATGCCTATTTTTTTTCGAGCCAGATGATGTGGCGGAAACGAGCCAAATTCATACTAGAACGAGCTTTTTCAAAAATGTTATTTACTAGTGAATATTTCTTGAAAATACATATTTTTAAGTGTTAGTCATGTATTCGAAATACATATTAAAATTAACATCATTAGGTAATAGTTGTTTTTTGGGGTAGGGGGTAAATAAGGATTCAAACAACACAAAATATTTTATCTATATTTATATTTATAAATTTCTGTAAATAAAAAAACAAAAACATAAATTCTTTCTTAAGACAGTATTGATAATAACTGCTTTTATAACTAAAATAAAAAACAAATAAATTACATTTTTCTTTACCTATGTTAACGTACAAATCACAACCAAAAAGGAACTTCTGTAATAAAATACATATTATAATAGATAAAAAAACGAATAAAAATTATTATTTTTTGGGTAATGATATTTTCCTTAAAACTTCTTGTTAATAAGGAAGGACTCGGAGTCAAAGAGTAGCAGGTGTCATTTTTTACCAACTCTTTGGTATGTAAAATGTTGGAGCAAGTGTCGATACTTAGGCGATTACGCACTTTGGTTTTCAATAAAAACAAATATTCTTTCCGCGGCTGCGGACGAGTGCGGTAATGCCAAAATACCTTTTACAAAATAACTTATATTAGGGAACATTGGCTCATCTAAAGCATTTTTTAAGTCAAAAACATTATCCCAAAATAATTACATGTCCAAATTGTTAGTTTTTGCAATATTTTGCAATTTTTCTATGTCTGGTATCATTCGCCATTCAGCATTTAACTTTTCTTCAACTAATACTAACTGAGGAAAAAATTGTTTACAATTAATTATAATACTATTGATTTCACCAGACAAGGCGGTTTTTGGATTAAAACACGAAATAAATGATAAGACCGGATTTTCAAAATCAAACCTATCTTTAATTTGTTTGGCTAATTCTATGTAGAACTCCAAACATTTCATTTGAAAGGTTTCAATGTCACTGGTTTTTATATGATGATTTTCAGCTATTAAAATTTCAACTTTGGTTCCCAGGTAAATGTCTTCAATAGGGCGAAAATTGTGTGGATTTTTGGGATCTATATTTTTTAGATTTCCTTTGTTTTTTAAAATATAGTCCACCTTCATGTAATTTTTTAAAACATTCCGATATAAGTCTGAATCTTATTTTTTTGTGATTGAAATTCCAAGTTCATTGTATTAACAATGTCTAGAATGTAGCTTAAAAAATAAAAATATGATTTATAAAGAGGGTTTTCTAAAGATTCTAAAATGTTATTGCAAATATGTAAGTTTTGACTGAAGCATTCATTTGTAAAAAACAGGATTGATGCTTCCCAATTTACTAACACTCTGTCTACGGCTGCTTGTAATGAAAGCCATCGAGTTTGTGCTGGGTTTTATGTGGTTTGAGTTGGCAAAACACTTGGCACTCGGCAAAGTGATCCATCCTTTTAGAACTATTAGAAAAATAGTTGTACAAGTCTCTAATAAAATCCTCAACACTATTTGGCAGTTTATTGGCTGCTGATGATGCACAGAGATGTATAGAGTGGCAAGTACACCCTACAAAAAACATATTTGACAAAATTTCTCTGAAACGGGCTTGCAGTCCCGTTTTGTTACCTCTCATAACAGCTGCATTCTCAGCAGCCAAGCCAATTAAGTCATTAATTGGAATTTTATATCTATTTAGATATTCCAGAATTCAGCTGACGAATTGTTAATTTTTAGTAAGCCAAAAAAACTATCACATCCTTTTTTAATATTCTCATTATAATACCTAGCTACTAAGACCAGGGACTTTTCTGTGCTAATATCCGTGGTTTCGTCTATGATTGATGAAAATGTATTTGTTTTTAACACTTCTGAAATATTATTAAGCTGCTCGATACTTATACATTCATTAGTTATGTAAGTCGCCTTGGTTCGTGAACAATTTATATTTTTGGCAATTTCTGAATCAGGACAAACACTCCTTATAAAACTAGGTAAGTGATCAGCTAGTAAAAAAGGTAAATTGTGTTCATGTAAGAACACACAGAGTTTTAATTCTGCTTGTTTAACAAGTTGATTTTTTCGTAATAGATTTTAATTTTTTAATTTTTGGAGTGTTTTTTAACTTGGTAACAATCCGCTTGTGTAAGTCTGTAACAACATGTCTTTTAATATCAAACAAACTGCATTTTAAATACCTATTACAAACACTACAAAATATTTTGTCTTGCTCATTTCTTAACCAAGGATAAGTTGCAGCCCATTTTTCTTGATATTTGTGCTTATATAATTTCCTCTTCTTTGGCTTTGGTTCGCTTATCGATGATTCATCTTCAGATTCCGACGGTGAGGAATTGATTCCTACAAATTCCGATTCCCTTATGATAGGTTTTTCTATGGTCTGAGTCAAATGAACAGAGACAGCAGGAGTTGCAATGTTCATTTCACTGTGTCCTAATTCACTGTTTGTCCCAATTCCTTCTTTCTTTGGTTTTCTTATAATAAACATTTAAAAAGATAAATATAAAACGTAGAATTTTTAAGGTAATAATGTTTAAAAATATTAACTTACTTTTCCATTGTAAGGCAGGTATTTTTGCATTTATCAATAACCAATATTCAACATTTAAAAATTTTAATAACCATTAACAAACTTTCCAATATTTTACATTTTACTTTTCGAAGAACAAAGCTGGCAGTCAGCTGATCGGTTTGCTTGGAGTGCGTTCGTAATTTCTCTTGTTCGGCGGTGGTGCGTTCACGAATTACACTCGCCGTCCCGTCTAATTTAAATAATCCAATCCAAGTAATCCAACACTCAACACCGTTCAGTTCAATTCACGAAAGTTCAGAAATACTAAACTTTAACAAAAATTTAGCAGATATTAAAAACGAGCCAATTTTAATAAAGAAGAGTCAACGAGGAACTTTTAATTCAAACGAGCCAAATCTGGCTCGAACGATCCACCTGTGGCAACACTGTATACAAGACAGTGGTGACAATTATGGTCGTCCTAGTGATTGGTTACCTATGTCACGTGGTATTGGCCGCCATTAGTTTGCTAAATGTTTGTTTATTTACCATTGGGTTCTAATGTGTTCTTACCACAGTTTTAGGTTTTTGAAAGTTATCATGCAAAATTTTGTGTTTAAGTGCTATTTATAAAAATTATAGACTGAAGACTTATTTATGTATGGTCTAGAGTAACAAAATTAGTGATTAATGCATGTATTATTATTATTTTTATAACCAAATGTCCTCGGTTCTTACAGTGGATTTTGAGCATAGTTTTAGACATTGAATTCATCGATTAAATTAAAACATAAATGTATTCTCGAGTTTTACCAGTTGTTTCTTGTTATTTCTAAAACCTCTTAGATGTATAAAACGTTGCATGAGAATTAAAGTCTTTTAAACATTATTTTCCTTTTATTTGTAATAGGACAATGCCTGGATGTGCTGATGTAAATTACAGTAATTCTGCAAGAAAGGGGTTTTGAAACACTTTCCAAAAGATCCTGAAAGAAGGAGGCAGTGGCTCAGTAAAACCAGAAGGGACAATTGGCAAGATTTTTATGTCAAAATATGTGTGAAGAAAATTTAGTTCTAAATATACTTGATTGTAATAAAATTATTAAACGATATGTAGTCAGATTAAAAATAAGTTCAAAAAAGAATAAGAGTGCTTCTAAAAAATTAGCTAGTAAGTCCGTTGCTGGTCATTTGTTATGAATATTCAATAAACAATTGCAATAGAACATTTTTTATTTTATTATTTATTTGCTTGATGGTTTTTTTAATTAAACTTAAAATCTCTGAGACAAATTAAAAAATATTGGGGAATTATGACATGTACACTGGCCAAAAATATAAGATATAGGTAAGCTTCATATTATCTTCTTTATTAATAGCGTAAAACATTTTTATTACATAAATATTAAATAGGTATGTGTTTCATTTTTTCTGGTGGAGTTTCAATGTCAGAATTGCAGGTACAGTCTGTAACATATAAAAACATTCATTGATTAATTTCAGATTAGATGAAAAAATATACATATGGTAATTATTTCCTAATTATGTACTGAAATTGGATATAATTCTGACTAAAACCGTAATAGTCCAAATTTGTATCCCAACTAGTCAAATTAAAATATTTACTTATTTTATTTCTTTCTATTCACACAAAAATAGGGACTAACATCCCTCTGTGGCATATATCTATCTAATTAAAATACCTGCTTTTATTAAGAGGCCTGGTTCATTCTTTCCGCTCCGAGTATATTTGCGGTAATCATAGATTAAAGACAGACTCACTAGTACACTCCAGATTACGATTTATTGTAGAATCTATTTAGCGTGACATTTAACATTGTAATCCAGAATTTAAGAGCTTACCTTATATCTTTATCAGATGGTAAATAAAGATACATCCACAATTTTGTGTGCAACAACATTACATCCTTAAAGATTTTTATCAACATCCGTCCACTTTTTCCAGAAATATTTTATGATACGCCTTATAAAAGAGCTTTTATTTAAAATTACACATTCAAAACTAGTTTAAATGTGGTAAAACTCTTCTAAAAAGGTTTATTTAGTTGCATGTAGTCAAATGTAAACAAACCAAAATTAACAAACGAATGGCGGATGGGCGGAGCTTATACTCAATTGTCGCCACTGTCTTGTATATAGTCACTGTAAGTGACTATCAACATCGTACGCCATCTAGTAGCGAGTAGCTGATTAAGATAACAGCAAGTAGCCGCATTACGTAGAATTTTCTGGTTGTGTAGCATTTTCTATAGTTTGACAGTGAACTCAGAAAAGAACTAGAAACTTCTAGATTTGTCTAGATGGCGGGATTTGGTATAAATGAAGTGACTTACGGTGCCAGAGACAGTTTTAAATTGGAAGCGATCAAGAAAGCCATGGAAGTGGATAATAGTGAAAGTTAACGTTGAAATTAAGTGAAAATAAGTTAAACAATCCTTTCCTAGTGCAGTCAATTTATATTATTGGTGTTTGTTCGGTGTTCAGTACATTTTCATACATATTTTCGTCCTCCCGTAATCTGTGTACGTATACATTTTCGAGCAATAAAGTCAGTCACTTAAAAATAAGAAATACTTTTATAGTTATTTTCATATACGGTTGGCACCGTTTTAGGTTGCCTTGAATGTCGATGTATCAATCATAAAAGTCAGCAGTTGTAATATAAATTTTAATAAAACTACAAGCTAAAAAATAATCCGTAGTTATCATTAAAATAAAAGTTGACGTTTAAACATAATAACAACGTTACATGGTGTCAGGTACAATCGTGTCTTCAAGTTTAATAAGATGCCAGAAGAGAGCGTAAGAAAGCAGCGGTGATCCAGGCAGCGACATTCATGACAGTTATTGGCCCAGATGCTGCTCCAGTCTACAATAACTTCAATATAACGATAGAGCAAAGCAAGAATATTAGGACCTTGAAAGAAAAATTTAACTCTCATTTCATCCCAATAACGAATGTATGTTTTCAGCAATACAAATTCAATGAAGCCAGTCAAGAGCAAGGTGAAATGTTTGATGAATTTCTAACGAAAATTAAAAATCTCGCGAATACTTGTGACTTTGATACACTTCACGATAGTCTCGTAATGGACAAGTTGATCATAGGAATTCGTTCTGAAAAGGTTAGAGAAAAATTATTAGCTGGAGAAAATCTACCTTTAAACTGATGCTTGACCATATGCAGAGCTAGTGAACAAGCTACAAAGCAGCTGAAAGTAAAGCAACTAAAGTAAAAACTGATCAACGCAAAGACCCGGAAGAATCCAACTGTATAAGGTGCGGCACGAAGCATAAGCTTAAAAGTTGTTCTGCATTCAAAAATACGTGTGCAAAATGCAATAAACAAGAACATTTTTCATCACAGTACTGGTCAAAATCCAAAACTAACGTCAAGAGCAAACAGAAAAATGTGCACGTAATGCAAGACGAATCAAACAGCGACGAAAAACATGAACTTTTCATTCACTCAGTAAATACAGAAGCTGAAGAAGAAAGATGGACTGAAATTGTTGAAGTCAAAGGCAGAAAATTCGCTATCTACTTAGATTCTTGTGCTGATTGTAACGTTCTTTCATGGAATATAATCAAAACTTTGAATGAAGACCTCAAACCTTCTAAAGTAAGAAGACTCGTCGGATTTGGTGAAAATAAACTTGATGTTATGGGAGAACTTACTCTACATGTTAAAGACCAGACATCAAATATTAATTTCAATATTGTTAATAGAAAAGTTCCGTCAATTTAGAAAGAAAAACTGCAACAAAGTTGGGTTTAATCCATCGTATTCATAACATTACAATTGAATCTAATCATAATCTGTTTGAGGTTCTTGGTTGCTTAAAAAATTATGAGTATGACATTGATTTAATCGAGAATCCTACTTTTAATGTTAAAGCTCCAAGAAAAATTCCACATACTCTTTATAATGATGTGAAGAAAGAATTGGATACTATGGTTAAAATGAGTGTAATCGCACCAATAAGTGAGCCAACTGTAGTCGTCAGTCCAATGGTCATCGTTAAAAAGAAAAACATAATTAGACTTTGCATTGATCCAACCGACGTCAACAAAAACATATTACGAAGAAGATTCCCATTAAAAACAGTCGAAGAAATCGCAGCTAAGCTAAACGGTGCGAAATATTTCACATTCCTGGATTGTAAAAGAGGATTCTGGCAAATAGAAGTTTCAAAACGCACGGAAAAATACCTAACGTTCGCTACAACATGGGGCAGGTATTACTGCAAGAGACTTCCTTTTGGACTAGCTTCGGCGCCAGAAGTCTCTCAGAAAGTTATGACCGATCTACTACAAGATTCACCTAAAGTCGAATGCTCAATGGACGATGTTTTAATATATGCAAATACCAAAGAAGAACTGCGTAGTATTCAAGAAAAAGTATTAAAGATCATAAGAAATCCTGGACTAAAATTAAATCCAGAAAAGTATAAATTCGGGGTGAATCGAGTAAAATTTTTAGGACACGTAATAACCGAAAATGGTCTCAAAATTGATACTGAAAAAACGGGCGCAATCAAGTGAATGAAAACTCCAGAAATTAAAAGCAGCTCCAAAGATTATTGGGTATGGTAACATATCTGATTAAATTTATACAAAACCTCTCTGAAATAACACATCCGTTGAAAGAATTGCTGAAAAAATAAGTTGATTGGTATTGGGGCCCTGAACAAGAATCTGCAGGGAAGAAAATCAAGAAGTTGTTAACAACACCGCCTGTTTTGAACCCACTTGCTTAGGTGCAGTTTTAATGAAAGAATATCAGCCCGTAGCCTATGATTCAAGAGCGCTGACTTTTGCACAACAAAACTACCCACAAATCGAGAAAGAAGCACTCGCTATCAAATACGGGTGTCAAAAATTCCACGAATATGTTCTGCTGGAAGTTACACAATATGCTCCAGAAATCAAGTACATAAAAGGCTGTGATATTCCAATAGCTGATGCCTTAAGTCGAGACCATGATAATTCACTAGAAACGCTTGCGAATGAAAACGATGAGACTGAACTAGTAATAGCATTGGCCATGTCAGAGGCAGCACAAACTGAAAATATTCAAACAACTGAAGAAGACACAAACTCTAAAAAAATGTATTATGCATAGGTGACCCGAAAACATCAAAGAGCTACCCAGAAATATTCGTCACTACTTCAATTTTAAAGAAGAACTTCCAGTTTATAATGGATTGATCATGAAAAATGAAGGGTTATTGCACCAAAGTCAAAAATTCCAGAAATGTTGAACCAAATACACGCTGGCCACTTTGGAATTCAAAGTAACTTGAAACGCGCCAGGCAATTGTTGTATTCGCAAGGAATGCACAAAGACATTGTCAACTTCGTAGACCGGTGTGGAATTTGCCAACGAGTTCAACGCAGTAACCCGAAACAATCAATAATTACAAAGCAAATTCCGAACTTACCGTGGCAAATAGGCAAGAGAAATTGTAAGGAAGGATTAGTCCACGAAGCTCTCAATCCACGATCGTACAATGTAACACTCAAATACGATACAACTTATCGAAGAAATTTGGCTCATCTACATAGAACAAATGCAAAAATTCCAGACCCTGCTGAATGCATCCCGTCAACCACCGAGAAGACGGTAGAAAAGCCGAATGTTAGCAATCAGGTCGTTCCTGAAGAAAATCCGACTACAGGAACACCCATCGTTCCTGAAAGTACTAACTACGTTACCAGGTATGGCCGAACAGTGAAACCCACTCAAAGACTCAATTTATAATTTGTTTGCTCTTTGCATTTCATGTGTCATATTGTGTTTCTTCTGTAAAAAGGGAAGATGTAACATAAGAAATACTTTTAGAGTTATTTTTATATACGGTTGTCACCATTTTAGGTTGCCTTGAATGGCAATGTGTCAATCATAAAAGTCAGCAGTTGCAATATGAATTTTAATAAAACTATAAGCTAAAAAGATATTTTAAAAACCGATGAAGAGGCGTTGAATGCCGAGACAATGATAGTGAAAAACCTATTTGTATTAAAAAAAATTGAAGCAAGCGCAGACAACGTAAAAAAATATATAAATAAGGACTACTGCCCAAATTTATATAAACTGCTTCAGGCAGCACTTACGCTCCCTGTAAGCTTCGCCAGTTGCAAATGGAGTTTTTCTGCAATGAGGCGAACAAAAGCCTGGCTGACCAAGGGCGTACCCAGGTAGGGGTAAGGGGGGCAGAAGATAAAATAAACGTCAATTTTCTTGGCAAGTGGGAATTAAAAAAGTGTTATCTACTTTGCGCAAAATGAAGTGTTGGTAACAAAATATCTTTTCAGTCAGATATTTTGATTTAATATTTTTTTATCTATAATTAAATATTCTACAACATTCGATATAGTATTATAGTATACTGTTAGCGAAACCGTCGCATCTCGTAGTTTCCGCTCCCGACGAGACAATCAGAGCCATCTAGGATTAAAGCCGAATATAATTTGGAGAAAACAACATCTAGCGCTATCTAGTTACGGACGACAGTACTTTTTCCAGTAAAGAGAAATAGCATCAATTTATACGGTCAATAACGACATCTTGTATTGAATAGCAATACCACGAAGAACGTTCTAGCATGGTCTATTTTCGAAAGGAAAGACAGTGATAGCAAGTGTAAGATAAGGATGGAAATAGAGTCGAGTATTTTCTACGTATTTTTGGAGCTCTTCTAATATTTGTATATATAAGCGGGATCGTGAGGCGGAGCAAGACAATTCAGTTCGAAAACAATTCAATTCAGTTCGGAGTTTAATACGAGCGAATATTTCATGCGCCATAGTGTCTTATAGTTTAGTTGCGGCGACACGAGATTTACGTTTACCGCGCAACAACTGGAAATATTACTCCGTCAAATGGATATCAGGAAATTCTTTGAAAGAGGTGAGTCAAAACAAAACACATATGTACCTAATATGATTATTTGATTTGTTTATGGGAGGCTCTCTTATAGGAAGTAAATGATATTTGAATGTGATGTTTTTATAGGTATCTTGATCTTTATTTTCGTCCTATGCCTAAACACCGTAAGAGTAATTTTGTGTATACATTTTTTAGGGACAACTGGCGAAAAAAGGAAAGAAGGTCGAGAAAGTAGCAGTGGAAGCGATGAAAATGACAACCATGATAAAACTACTCATGTAATGCCAAGATCATTGCATGCTAACATTGGACAAGCGTCACATTCTCCAGCAGAACCTGTAAATATATCTGTTGCCGACTATTCTTCTCCACCGACATCCCAACAAACTTATGACGACAACGTCGATCCTGAAAATATAGTGGACGATGGCTATCATGAAAATGATCTGGGTCGTTATGTTGGGTTGGCTACCCAGCTATCGGCGGAAAAGAAGAGGGAGTTGTTACAAAATCCTTGGATCCCGCCCAGAAATTACGATTTCGAAAATGATGCATTGAAAAGAAAATTTAATCATGCTTGGTTGGATCAATATGCACCATGGTTAGTATATTCCAAGCGACTAAAAGGCGCTCTTTGTAAGCATTGTATTTTGTTCCCTCCGCCCATCAGCACTGTGAGAGGAATTTTCGGATCATTTATGGTCAGGCCTTGTATAAAGTTCAAAAATATGCATGAAGACTGCCGAAAGCATGCAACGACCAACCTTCACCTAACAGCGACAAATGCTGCAATAAATTTTTTTGAAAATGCTCCTGTAGACATCCAACTGCAAAGTGGACACCAAAAAGCAACCGATGAAAACAGACAAATATTGTCATCAATTATTTCATGTATTGTATTTTGCGGTACACATGATATGCCTCTTAGGGGAAAACAAGCAGAAGAGGGTGTTTTATTAGATTTATTGGAGTTAAGAATCAATTCAGGGGACGACAAATTAAAGAGTCACCTGAAAAAGTGCAGTCGCAATGCAGTTTACACATCGCCAAAAATACAAAACGAATTGATAAATTTATGTGGCCAAGTTATTAAGGAGAATATAATAAGTGAGGTTCAGAAGACCATGGCTTACGCAGTCTTAGCTGATGAAACAGCAGACGTAGCTGGGAGAGAACAGCTGTCAATAGGCGTGCGGTTCTACGACGAAAGCAAAAGGAAAATCAGAGAAGAATTTGTAGGGTTCGTTGAACTAAAAGCACAAAATGCTATTGCCGACGCAATTGACAATTTCTTGTTTAGTTCTAACCTCCCAACCGAAGAATGCGTAGGGTTTGGATTCGATGGCTGTTCTACAATGGCAGGGAAAGAGGGTGGCGTACAAGCCATTTTGAGAAAAAAATATCCTCGTGCTTTATATTTTCATTGCTCAAGTCACAAACTCAACCTTGTTGTGAATTATGCGAACGCAGTGCCAGAAGTTAGAAATACTGTCGCCACTGTAAAGGATGTTATAACGTTTTTCAGAGAATCGACTACACGGCGAAACTACGCTCCAAACCTATCACGATTGTGTGAGACGAGATGGTCCGAAAAATATAAATCAATCAGAAAGTTTTCTCAACATCTCCCAGAGCTTGTGAAATCTCTAGAAACGTTATCCGTAGAGGGAAATTGTGCCACCAGAAAATCTGCATATCAGTTGCATTCACCCGTTACAAAACCAGTGTTTATTGTTGCTCTACAAACAATAGCCAAATGTTCAGCAGTTTTAGAACCAGTAGTTAACGCACTGCAAGCTAAATCGATCGACATGATCTCGGTGGGGGAACACAACAAAATATCAAGAACATTCTCAGAAATGACCGCAAGTTCCCTGATAATGATAATAAGTAATGAAATGCTTCAAAAAGCGCGAGCTGTTGCAATGGATTTGAACATAGAAACTTCGGTTCCACGTCTTGCTCAGAAGCAAACACATAGAAGTAATCCGCCATCAGACAATGATAACGAATATTGGCGGCGTTCCCTGATAATACCATACATTGATTCACTCATTTCATCGTTGACTATTCGATTCTCCCAAGAAAATACTCCGGCGTTTGCTTTAAGTAAGCTAAATCCCTTGTATATGACCAAAACCAGCATTACAGACTTACACAAGAACGCAGAATCATTCCAAGAATTGTATAACCTGGATATCACCGGAGAACTGGACCTTTGGCATAATTTATGGGCGAAGAAGGCTTTATCAGATGATCAATTAAGGGACATAGAAGTAGTTGATCTGTTCAACAAAGCCAACATTTTTTACCCTGCTGTCAGAAAGGCATTGATTATTTTTAGCACTATCCCATGCACCACGGCGACCGTAGAACGGTCCTTCAGTACGCTGCGAAGAGTTAAAACGTGATTTAGAAGCACCATGGGTGAAGAAAGGCTTACAGATTTATGTCTGATGAGCGTACATCGCAATTATGTAAAAGAAAACAGTGAGTTTATTGAAAAGACTGTCATAGACAAATTTTCGGCAAATCTAAGAAGATTACTGTTAAATTAATATATATATATATATATACATATATATATATATATATATATATATATATATATATATATATATATATATATATATATATATATATATATATATATATATATGTATATATAAAAGATGCAGGAATACCGCGTGATATGTTAACAACAACAATAAAGAGATTCTTGGGCAATTCACGCAAAAAGAAAAAGGGCTACTGAAACAGAGTGGTAACCGCGGACATGCATGTTTCTAGCTCATTTGCCTTCTTCAGCACGGTATAACCAAATAAGGATGTGAAATTTGGGAGCAAAGATGTTAATCGAAACATGGGAAAACACAAAACAACGGATTTCAGCAGGGAAACCAAACGCTCATTTGTGCCTTCAATTGGAAGATCCCGAGTTTTCAGGACAACAACCAACATCGACACGGAGGCGTATATAGCCCCCCCGCCTGAACCTTCCGACTCAGTAAATAACAAAGAAGATATATATATATATATATATATATATATATATATATATATATATTTATATATAAATTTCGATTTTCTACTACACCTGTTTTAGTCGAAATTTCAATAATTTCGACTTATTGGCCTGACCGTTCTCCGAAGGGCAAAACAACTACATTCCTGGCTAATACCACGCAGAATATTGAATTACATCCCCTTCGAAAACCGTGACGTCGATCGGCCATTTTGCCGATACGGACATCTGTGGTGATTCGCAACTGATAGCGGAAGAGCATAGTACACTTACGCGTTTCGACCTTCTTGGGTCTCTTCAAGAGTGCCGTAATGCCTTCCAGTTCAGAATCTCTAATCCGAACTGAAGATTACACCCTCCGACAACCTCTCTTGGTTCGTGTAGTTACACAAGCGAGAAGTAGTCAGTTGGCGCCATCTTAGAGATTCTGAACTGGAAGGCATTACGGCACTCTTGAAGAGACCCAAGAAGGTCGAAACGCGTAAGTGTACTATGCTCTTCCGCTATCAGTTGCGAATCACCACAGATGTCCGTATCGGCAAAATGGCCGATCGACGTCACGGTTTTCGAAGGGGATGTAATTCAATATTCTGCGTGGTATTAGCCAGGAATGTAGTTGTTTTGCCCTTCGAAGAACGGTCAGGCCAATAAGTCGAAATTATTGAAATTTCGACTAAAACAGGTGTAGTAGAAAATCGAAATTTATATTTCATATAGCACCTCGTATTTTATGAAATTATATTCATTTTTATATTTATATATATATATATATATATATATATATATATATATATATATATATATATATATATATATATATATATATAATAAACAACGAATGGATTGGTGGGTATTGCACGAAAATAGAAGAAGGGGCTAGTGAAAAGAGTGGTAACCGCAGACATGCATGTTTCTGGCTCATTAGCTGTCATCGGTACGGTACAACCAAGAAAAGATGTGACACATAAGAGCAAACTTGTTGAATGAAACATGAGAAAATATAACAGAATTTAGCAGGATAGTCAAACACAACATTTGTGTCAGTAATATTAGAAGATCTCGAATATTCGAGACAACAACCAACATAGACTATCCTGCTGAATTCTGTTATATTTTCTGATGTTTCATTCAACACCTTTGCTCTCATGTTTCACATCTTTTCTTGGTTGTACCGTACCGATGACAGCTAATGAGCCAGAAACATGCATGTCTGCGGTTACCACTCTTTTCAGTAGCCCCTTCTTCTATTTGCGTGTAATACCCACCAATCTATTCGTTGTTTATTGTTCATATGTCACGCACTATTCGTACATCTTGTAGGTATTTCATTAATCTGGATCGGAAGTTTCAGACGGGAGTGTTATATGCACCTCCGTGTCTATGTTGGTTGTTGTCTCGAATATTCGAGATCTTCTAATATTACTGACACAAATGTTGTGTTTGACTATCCTGCTGAACTCTGTTATCTTTTCTCATGTTTCATTCAACACCTTTGCTCTCATGTTTCACATCTTTTCTTGGTTCTACCGTACCGATGACAGCTACTGAGTCAGAAACATGCATGTCTGCGGTTACCACTCTTTTCAGTAGCCCCTTCTTTTATTTGCGTGCAATACCCACCAATCTATTCGTTGTTTATTGTTCATATGTCACGTACTATTCGTACATCTTATATATATATATATATATATATATATATATATATATATATATATATATAAATAGAAGGTAGTTATTTTGCCAAACAAATATTACTGGGGGATTTGGCATCTGAGACAAAGAATACTCTGTTTAATTTAATTTAATTTCATTGTTTGATTTTAAAATTTTGACTATTTTTATCAATTGTAGTGTCCCTGAGGATGGGAATAAACATTTTCGAAAGCTCGGACTAATTAAACAGAGTATTCTTTGTCTCAGATTCCAAATCCCCCACTAATATTTGTTCGGTCGGGTATACCCATGATTTCACCTTGGGGGGGGGGGGGGTGGGGCAGCTCATACCTGTTTCGAGAAGATGGTCGGTCGGGTATATTGAAACAAAAAATCATGAAAATTGACTTTTATTAATTAGATTGGTTATGACACAAAACAAAATATTATATATACATATATATATATATATATATATATATAATAATCATAATATATATATAGCCTTGTGGGGCTGAGGACAACTATGCTGCAGAATCGTTTCTCTCAAGTATCTTTGATAAATATAGAAAACGAATTTGTGAAAACTACAATAACATCAGAGGCAGTCTGGAACCGGTTTGGCGAAAAACACAGAAAATTTAAAATTGTTTAAAAACATTTTTTTCTTATTTCAAGGTCGTGGAGTGGACCAATTTATATATTTTTAGTTTCTTTTTTCCTTACTTCAATGTCGTGGAGTGGACTTATTTATATTTTTGCTTGCTCTATTTTTTTTTGATTTGTAACAAATAAATAATATTATACCATCGATTTGATTTACCTTGTTGTTGGTAATTTGAGAGCGGAGCTCTTGTCGTTGTATACCTAGCTATATTAGCGACTTAAACAACATAGTTTTGGTCAGGACACATATAAAAGAAAAAGAATAGTATAATAGGATAGGATAACTGAAATCCAAAATACTTGATACCTACATATTTGCGCATGCGCTGAAAGTCAGTACCCACCTTGCCGTGGCCTCCGATTCATGACTGGGGCCATGGCCCCCCTAGGAAAAATCTCTAGCTACGCCAATGTGTATGTATAGCTTCCTGGTTCGATAGATACCAAATTGAAAAACTTATGGTGTAAGAAAGGAATTTTAAGTTTTTGATACCAATATCTTGGAGACAACCAAACGTAATCAAATTTACAACAAAGGTATTAAAGAGAGAAAGATCTATTAGAGTTGTGTGTCAAATTGAATTGCTTTGACAAGTTGGTCCAGAGCTAGACCTCTACTTTAAATGAAAGTCAGGGGAACAATACTGATTTCCCATAAACTTATTTAGAAGTAAAGGTTAATAAAAAGGCCTAATGGATCCAAGATAATTATCTTCGGATGTTGAATTTAAGAAATATACAGGGTGATTCATAACTATTGGGACATGGGCTAAGGGTAGATTGTTAGGACCAAAATATGGCGATAGGACCAAATATACCTCAATAAAATATTGCTGTGGAAAAAGATAAAGGGCGTTGAAGTTGGATTTTTTTTCGATTTTTGCTAATAATTTCACTGTATATTTAGCGATTGTTATCAAAATCGGCACAGAGGCATAATTTTATACAGACAATATTATTTTATGAATTATTTGACATTTTGTTACAGGGAGAGCTTCGTGAAGGATTTCTGATGATGAAATTGACTGGTAACTTTTTTTGACGAAACTTTTTAGTGATTTTTATTAAAAAATATGACATAAACATCATTTCTACGTAATATTGGTACTCTTGTTCAAACACGATATTCTCATTCGTTTTCGAGAAAAACGCAATTGAACAGTTCAGAGTATCGGAAGGTGATTTCAAGTAACGGATAATAAAAAAACTTGTGTCTTGAGGTTTTTATTTCGACGATAAAGCATAATTAAAAACAATGTAACATAAAAAGAGCAAACTCAAATTAAATGTTCTACGTCGCCTCCTCCGACTTCTATGCCTTTTCTAATTCTTTTAATAAAGGACTTTCGAACTTCAAAGAACATATTATTCTGTCCCCTTATAAAGTTATCCGCATTTTGTATTTCTCTCCAGAGTTCGTCTCTCGAGTTAATTTCATTGGCATAAACTAGGGACTTCATATGTCCCCAAACATAAAAATCAAGCGGGCTATACCCAGGACTTCTTGGTGTCCATTCAAAATCACTTCCTCGACCAATCCATCGTTGAGGAAATATGTCACTTAGATGATTTCTAACAACTAAAGGGAAATGAGGTGGAGCTCCATTCTGCATAAACCACATTTTATTTGTTACAGCTAGTGACAGATTATCCAAAATATAGCTATAAGTATTTTGCAAAAATAAATAAATAAGAATCTCCATTTAAATTTAAACTCATGCTGGAAATGTCTTTCTTTCAGAGCATGCAAATTTTTTTCTACCCAATAATGGCTGTTTCTCTAATTAAATACCCCTCGTCTGGTAAAAGTCGCTTCATCGGTGAACATAATATTCTTAATAAAATTTCGGTCACCATTATGCTTGTTGAGAATACGTTGGCAGAACTGTAACCGTAGTGGGAGATCTCTTGGAAGCAAATTTTGAACAGGAGTAAAGTGATACGGGTGGAACTTTTCTTTTTTTAGAGTTCAAATAATAGTCGACTGACTTAGTCCTATTGCTGATGACAAATGACGTGAACTTACTGTAGGATTTTCATCTATTCGAACCAAAATTTCATCTTCTTGATTAGGTGAAATTTGTTTCGGACCACCACCTTGATTTTTATTGTCAAATGACCCGTTTTCACCCAAACGATGAAATGGATTTGAAAAAGTTCTGTGATTTGGTTGCCTTCTGCCTGGATATAACAATTCATACCTTCTGGCTGCAGAGCGCCCGCAAAAATGTTCTTGTGCGTATACACAAATCATATCTCGCATTTCTTTATTCGTAAAATGATTGTGACGAGGCATTTCAATCGAAAAAGTATATGAAAGCTTTAAAAAATGCAACAATTGACTATAAACTCGCAGAAAAAATATTCACTGACAAGAAATGTCATTTACCAACAACAATTATCTGACACTCCAAAGCACACTTTTCATAAATGAAATAATATGTGAAATCCCCTTCCGATACTCTGAACTGTTCAACTGCGTTTTTCTCGAAAACGAATGAGAATATCGTGTTTGAACAAGAGTACTAATATTATGTAGAAATGATGTTCATGTCATATTTTTTAATAAAAATCACTAAAAAGTTTCGTCGAAAAAAGTTACCAGTCAATTTCTTCATCACAAATCCTTGACGTGGCTCCCCCTTGTAACAAAATGTCAAATAATACATAAAATCATATTGCCTGTATAAAATTATGGCTCTGTGCCGATTTTGATAACAATCGATAAATATACAGTGAAATTATTAGCAAAAAACTATAAAAAAAAGTTCAACTTCAACGCCCTCTATCTTTTTCCACAGCAATATTTTATTGAGGTATATTTGGTCCTATCGCCATATTTTGGTCCAAACAATCTACCCTTAGCGTATGTTCCAATAGTTATGAATCACCCTGTATATCTACTGCTTGTACTTGAAAGTTGACTGCAGATCCAGATACTGAAATTGATTGCAAGACAAATTATGACGTGTTTCTGTCAATTTCTCCTTTATTTATTTCATTAAATTAACTTGATTGATTGCAGAAAAATGAGTAAAAGATATTGTTTTTAATAGAAATGACGCATCTTCAACAGTTTTTGGTTGAAGGAAGCCCAAAATATAGATTTTAATTTAATGAAAAGTGGTGTAAATCTGTATCCGCTGCTTTTTATAATTTTTGAATAAAATTCTTTCAGTTAACGAAAATATGTTACTTTACTTTATATTCGATCAAGAACCTTAGATAAGTCTAATGGATGTATGCAATAATCAATGTTTATTCGTATTTCATATTCAATTTTTGACGTTAATTATACATCATCATCAATAAACAGCATGATTTTAGTGATGAATGCTTTTTAATCGCGAAAACAATATACATCGAGACTTTGGAAAGTTCATATCTCGTATCTGATGAATGATCAAGCTTTTCATGACACGCAAGGACAATTCAATCAATTTAAAATATTTATGATTATCAATAAATCGAAGATGTTAAAGGTTTTTTGGGATTGCTCATCCGGAAATTAGTGTTTAACATATAATATTACAGGGTTAAATCGGCAAACATTCACATTCAAACATTAGGTATAGAAAAAAGCGAATTTGATTGAAATATGGTTGTTATCTAATTTACGAGATTATTCAACAATTTGACAATTAATATTTATATAGATGATATCTGGTATGAATTGAAAAATATGGTAACTGGTTATCATAATTCCACTGACAGGATATTCTAAAAATAGGTAGTTTATGTTTAGCATTGCTCATGACGTCACTGTTTGTACAGTTCTTGTATGTAGAGATGAAACTTCTCATTCATACTAACAGTTGACGTTAATTAAAATGGATGTTCAATTAATGTTAACAATAGTTGGTAGTTGTAATCGCTATGTTTGTGTTTGTAATCGCTATGTTTGTGTTTGCTCAGGTAAGTTTTGATGAATCAACTGCGGCCCGAAGATATTTCCAATTTCACCCAAATCTAGGGCAACTAAACTACAATTTGTTTCGATATCCTTACAACCGCCAGAGACATACATCATGATGCTACGAAAAATATCACTATCGATTAAGAAGATGAAATACCAATTCACGGTTCAGAGTTAAACTTAAGTATCGACTCAAAACGGTAGAAAGTAGTGGGAACTTATGGTAGAAGGAAATATCGGGTGGAAAGATTTTGCTACTAGTGTTTTGCATTCTCCTGTTTTCTAATGGAAAAGCAAAAATGCGGCAAGTCGTATTCA